>CM033749.1:18749494-19349494 GCA_019671005.1 Hibiscus mutabilis | reverse complement strand
TAAATAACATTACAAATCTTACTCACACATGTGAATATATATACCTTATATTATTAGAGAAATTCGTTTAAATTAGAATCAATATGCACTATGTAATTAAATTTTTACAAAAACTCGACAGCTTGACTAGAATCGAAAAAATTTCAAATAAATTTTGAGTCATAAAATAGAGCTCGTCAATAACTTGAATTTTTTTGACTCAACTCAGTCAAATACTCACCCGTATTGGCTAACTAATCCAAATCGGATTTTGCAGAGGCCTTTTGTAAGGGCGACCCTTCCAACCTAGTTTTCTCGATTCACAACGTTAGGATTCAAACAATTGACCATAATTAAGGGACCTGGTACTTCATCCAATTAGACCAAATAGTTATTGGTTTGATGGTCCTGATTTTTGTAAACTAATCAACGATTGTTCTCTTTATTTATTTTATAAAGTTCTTAAGAAAGTTACGAACTCTAGCGCGATGTCAGTTTTGAGTTTTCTCTATACGCAATAAGTCTTTTGTGTTACGGAGATGTCACGACCTCTTAAAACTATTGGAGCAAACTCTTTTAACGTGAATCTGCGACATAGATTGCGCGATTACGACGTCTTTTAAGCTTTCAAGTATTCATACACCCACGTCATAGCAACATGTTCACATGCAGTAGCCAATTACATGATATACGTGGATCTTGTATGTTTCCTTTCGTAAATCTCAAGGTCTATGAATTTGAGTTTCCTCTCATCAGCAACGACAGAGAATAGAATGAGGGTCCAAACTTGGCCTACAATTATATTAGATCCTTTATTTGTTGAGATCTTTCAGGTTATCCGACATCAGCTGAGATTCGTAATTATATGAATCTTAGAGAGAAGACTAGACAACCTAAACGTTGTGGATACTATAAAAACCCAAATCACAATAGGCAAAAAAATTAATGTAATACCCTGATCCCGATCCAGATCCGAAGCATTATATTCGGGTCTCCCAATCAACCCATCAAAAATTTCTCATTTAAAACCACAAATTAACATTTCTAAAAAACATCCATTTACATAAATACACATAATTAGTTAACATTAACAGAGTTTACAAAATAGTAACTCCAATTTAAATACATCGTTTTACCATTTAATAGTAAATCAAATAAAGATACAGACTCGACTGTAGTAAGGTCCTATGAATACAATCAGTCCAAACAAAAACATCAAGTACTGTACTTTGAAGTTGGCTCGGTGCTAGGAAAATCCTCCTCAGTGTGCTCCTCAAAAAGGGACATGTCAACCTAGCATGGAAAAACCACAATTCCGCACGCTGAGCTAACAAAGCTCAATGGTACATTTCTACTCTAGCGCAATTCATGAATATCATAAAGCAAGCATGTATAATAATATAATTAAGAGTGCACAGAAAGGCTTTTCAATATAAGGATCGTCTTATAGCCTACCCTAGTTAGAGATCACAATTATATCTTGAGATACCACTATAATATAAGAAGTCTCACATCCCATCCCAAGCTTACCATACTTGAGGTCACACAGCCCATCGAGTTACTCGAGCTCACACAGCCCACCGAGTTATGCATTTCATACCCTGATCACATAGCCCAAGGGTAAAATAGCCAACATCAATTATCCACACAGCAACGTAAATAACACACATTCCCTAACAATGGCCAACGAAGCCCTTCGTTACCCGTGCTCACATAGTCGTCGGGTTACCCTTGACCACATTGCCATCGGGTTAATAGACCATATCCGGATCACCATTGTCACAGATACGCCCTAGACATACTTGGATCACAAAAGCCACAAGCAGTCTTTACCTGAGGTCACTCAGCCAATCAGGTTACTCGAGTTCACATAGCCCATTGAGTTACGTTTCCTTATCCTGATCACATAGCCCAAGGATAGGTTTCTAACCGCATCCAGATCACGTAGCCCATGGATACGTTGGATGTACTCGATCACACGACCCAAGGTATACATTCCCTTAATAAGTGCCCTTGCACTGCAGCTATGTGATAAGGAGCATCAACATTTGCTCCCCGAGCATCAACACATCTCACCAAGAGATAAAGAGCATCAAGCCAATCTCTACAAATGCCCCAAGGCATATTTCATTTGTTACAGTAATTAATCTATATCTTTCTAGCCCATGTACAATATTCTCATTAGATTATCTCAATATTCACTGCAGGTAGCCTATGTGGGCGTCCCTTCAGCACACAACAAGGACCCCAAATTTCCACTAGCATCAACCGATCTACCACGGATCCTTATGGATTACTAGCACAAGCAACTCACCCAATTATTACCAAGCCATTAGCCATTTATTCCACATGTGGATTATAAAACCTGATTTCTCAGTTTTAGAATTCATTTTATACCTTTAGACACCCATTGGCCTTTATATCTCAAATTATAGAATCCCCGAACGTAACCTTAAAATTCTTGGGTAGATTGCTCTGCGAGTACCGATACTCCTATATGGGTATCGGTACGCCCCTCTAGGTATCGGTACTCCTACCTGAGTATCGAGACTCAAATTAGATTCGAAAGAAATGGTGTCCCAAGTCGTATTGATAAGCTCACCTTCGTATTGGTACTAAGCATCGGTACGTAATCCACCCTGTATTGATCCCTACCCATACTAGTACTCCCACTTTGATTACAGGTACGCAAAAGCCTTCCCTTGGCAATGAAATAGTAGTACCGGTACTCCCTAAATGTATTAGTACACGAAAGTGCCTCTAGAATTTCTACCAAGCATAGGGTACCGATACGCAACATGCAGCACATGTACGCCCCTCACAATACGCTCATCTTTCTTACAAAGGCGTACCGATACAGGCCACCCCGTACAGTACACGAGCCCAGATTTCAAAACCTGGAGCTCGGGATTTCACAGTCTCAGCCACTATCCTAAAAGGTTAAGCCCCAAAATGTTCCATGTTATATAAGGTATAATAGGTGATTTTCTACCAATTTTACACATTGTCAACACTTGATTCTTGATTTGCCATTAGAGGGCGGTTTAAAGCTTCTAAAACCCAAACTTTGTAACCCTAAATCATAAATCACACAAAGCAATCATTTTAGGATGCTCATGAAATGAAGGAGTCAGAAATGTACTGACCTTAAACAAGCAAATCTGAAATGGAGCACCCACCAAGCTTCTCCCACCTTCTTTCCTTTATTCAAGCTTCCAATTCAACTTCCACCAAACCAAGAGATGAACACCTTGAAAGATAGATCCATGCTTGCTGATTAATCTTCGCTTGACAACAAATCTGAGATTCCTCTCAATAAACTCCAAAATCCCCACCTTTTCCTTTTGAGTTGAGTGGTGGTTTGAAGGTGAAGAAGAAAATAAGCTCTGGGGGACCAAAATGACTTCATTCTCTTTCATTTTGCATGAGAAAACAAAAGGCATCAGCCTTTGACCCACACTTAGGGAATTTACTCCCTTGCCCTTCAATAAAAATCTTTCTCATCTACACTCAACCCAAAATCCAAGCCCAACATCACATGCAAGCCCAAAGACTCTTATGGACCCTAACACGGCCCAACATCTCAGCCCGATAAGCTCTGTATATTCGAATCGATATGTCAGCCCAAGACCTGGGTCAACGCCCATCATTGACTCAAAAATTTGGGTCTTTACAACTATCCTCTCATTCAAGAAATTTTGTCCTCGAAATTTAAACGGATGGAGGAGATAAAACCAAAATAGATCCAAACACTTCGCCATTCAAAAAAGATCACCTTGATTAGGGAGAGTCCTCCATCAAACTACCTTAGTCGAAGCCATAACACAAAACCACTTGTTCTCGGCACTTTTATCAGGATTCTAACAACCTTGTTGCCATAACAATTAGCACTCACAACGAACCTTAAAGCAGAGCAACAAACCAACCTCAAGCTATGTTATCCATACACCAATCTAAGTAACTCAACTCCGGTGAATTCTACCTCGGATAACAATTCTTTCTACCGATATCCGCTATTCGAAACCTTAAACTTGGACCTCATCTATGTCTAAAACGCTGCACCACTCCCACAATACATTGTCAAGAACACATCATATCTAACAACCATACCCCAGTCAACATTAAAGGACATGCAAAACCCTGACAACCAAACCCTACCATCAATCTACCTTGAACTAACAACTCTTTTCTCCAGACTTGACCCAACAAGACGAGACTTAAAACTTCACTTTACCCGAACTTGCCTCCCACACGAACGAGAACCACTTTCGATTCTTGAGATTCCACGATTCAACTACTTGATTTTGAGAAATAACCATTGCCACATACGAACTTCCTCAAGCAACCAAAACTAACCAATCGATCCTCAAAAACCTAACCATATTCTTTCAAACCAATCATTTAATTTCAACCAACGGTTGTGCAGAAACATATAATAGTTCTCAAAAATCTTCAAATGGTCCCTCCAACAATATTCCTTTGCAACAAAACATTATGAACATTCTGTTACTTATAACATAGCTTTTAAACTAAACCCACTCTTCTGCTGCGCTACTCTGATAACTTTCACACTGTTTGCCTTAACCAAAGATAACTTCTCTCAAACTCGATGGAGTAATCCTCCAGCTCTATGAAATCTAGGTCAAAAGGTGCACAAGCCAGGTTTTCTTCCTCACGACTTGCCCTTAGGGCCCCACCATTTTTATCACAACCTTTATTTACCTTTACTACGGTACTTTTACTCTAAAAAAACATACAAAACTCTCATATTCTATAACCAAAACAAGGTCATCAATCTCATGAAACAGGCAACGTTCTCCTACCGTTACACCACTGCTCAACACGTTAAAAGCCACCATACAAGCCTCCCACACAGGCACGCCTCTGGCGAAGCACTTGGCAACGACACCCAATTGGTCGCTTGTACAAGTGTGCCTCCAACAAAGAGTTCGTTAAGTGTCATACCACAGAGCGATAGACAGTAACAACGAACTCAACCTTACCCTTATCATGGTTCTAAACCACAATCAAACGGGAAGACTGCTCATTCACCAAGGGCACCTCCATACCCTCAAAACATCCACAACTCTAAGGCTAGAAATTCTCAACCTTCGCGTCTACACGCAAGCTAAGAACAACTCGTAACATACATAACCTTCTTTGAGCTAACACCACAGAACACAATATCCACCCTAAAGAGGTAAAGATCCCACACACATCTAACACTAACAACCAGATTCAAACAACCTGAAACTTCACAACTTCTCGATCGCAACTCACGGCATACTTCACACTCTTAACAACCATCTACAGTAAAAATTTATCTAGCAGAAGATGCAATTCTAACTAGAATCTAAAGCAACAATAAACCCAAGATTTACCAAGATACACATTCACAAGAATCAACCCAACACATCCGAAGAGCTAAACGGCTATAAAAAATAACTAGAAACCAAAACGGAGCTTAATCACCTAACATATCCTCAGCCGTAATGCTGTCATCCCTAGTATGAGTAGCAAGCTGTCTAGCAATGCCTTGTGCGCCAACCCTATCGGTGGATCTCATAAGACCTCCACCTCAATAACCTGACGGTGCGCTAACTCTGCCTTTAGCAAAACCCTTATCATTTTAGGAAGTAGCCAACCTCTGAGACTGAGCCGGTGTATCCCCATCCATAACTAGGAGTCTTTTACCATATGTCCTGGTGCTCGACACCTATAGCAAACCCTCCGAAGAAAAAAAACACACTCCACGATGATGTGGACTATAATGCTCGTATGTTGGTGAAAACGAGGCTCCAACTGAACCATCAATATTCCCTTCTAGAGTTCTGAAGTAGAAATCAAAGAGCCCTTACGAACCCTCGATCTAGATCCCGAACCAACTCTCTGGTACATTTGGCCATGGCAGATAGCTCCCAACCTCTTCTCCTCAATGAGATTCAACTGATCAAACCTAGCTTGCATCCACTCGGCTTCGTCCAACTTTACTTCGTTCAAAATCTAAAGTGATGGGATCTCTACTTCAATGGATAGTACGACCTTTGTACCATAGACCAAAGAGTATGGTGTTGCCCCTATCAATTTACACATGGATGTCTGGTAAGCGAACATAGCAAACTATAATTTCTCATGCTAGTCTTTAAAAGTGTCCGTCGTTTTTGCTATGATCTTCTTAATGTTCTTATTTGCTGCTTCTACTGCCCCATTCATCTTAGGATGGTAGGTGGTGGAATTATGGTGCATTATTTTAAATTTCTCACATATCTCAGTCATCATTTCGTTATTCAAGTTGGAAGGCAATCCATATCGACAAATAATTTCCTTTTTTAGGAACTTACAAACTGTGGCCCTGGTGATGTTAGCGTAGAAGGATGCTTCTAACCATTTAGTGAAGTATCCAATGGCAACCAAAATGAAACAGTGCCCATTGGAAGCTTTTGGATAAATCTGCCCAATAACGTCTATGCTCCATACCGCAAAAGGCCATGGTGAATTCATGATATGCAATGGTAGCGGCGGAGAATGGATCTTGTTAGCATAAATCTGGCACTTATGGTATTTTCTGGCATAATCAATACAATCCCCCTCTATAGTTGACCAGTAATAGCCATATCTCATGATCTTCTGGGCCATTGAAAAACTGTTTGTATGTGTTCCACACAACCCATCATGTACTTCTGTAGGAATACTTTTAGCTTCTTGGGCATCTACACACCTCAAAAATATTTGATCTCTGCCCTTTTATATATGATCTAACCATCTAGTATATATCCAATGACCATTCTTCTGATAGTCCTATTATCATTCTTATTTGCTCCCTCCGGGTAAACTTAGGACTTGATATATTGTAAGATATCATGATACCATTGTTTGCCATCTATTTCTTCTTCCAAGCTACAACAATTAGCAGGCATCTAAAAAATCTACATTTGAATCGATTTTATTTTTGCCTTTGTACTAGCTTTGAACATTGCGGCTAATGTTACCAAAGCGTCTGCCATTTGATTATCCTCCCTTGGAAGGTAGGTAAAACTAATATTCTCGAATTCTTTAATTAGCTCATCAATTAGATCATAATACTTGATCATCTTAGGATCTCTTGTTTCCCATTCTCCTCGAAGTTGGTAGACTACTAAGGACGAGTCACCGGAAGCTTGAAGTACCTTGATCTTTCTTTTAATAGCTACATAAAGTCCCATAACACAAGCCTCATACTCAGCTATATTATTCGTACAAAAAAAAATCTAACCGACTCGTGAAAGGGTAATAAACATCCTCCGGGGAAATCAATACTGTCTCTATTCTATGGCCCAAAGAATTGGATGCCCTATCAAAACAAAGCTTCCAAGATTTCTCCTCCTGGGCAATATCTTCTTCAGTTGTGATGCACATCAGGTCCTCATCGGGAAAATTGAAATTCAAAGATTTATAATCGTCAGAAGCACGGCTCGCTAAGAAATCAGATATAGTTCTCCCTTTTACCACTTTTTGCATCATATATATAATGTCGAACTTGGATAACAATATTTGCCACCGGGCCATCTTTCTAGTCAGTGCTGGAGCCTCTATAAAGAATTTTAGTGGGTCCAACTTGGATATCAACCTAGTGGTGTGATATAGCATGTACTGTTTGAGTCTTTTTGTAGCCTGTTGCGTGTAATAAGTGCTACGCAAATGTGCAAGTATACACGTCGCAAGTAATAAAGTGATACGAGTATCGAGTATTGTCTCCACAGGGATTGGTTTGGGCCACTTTGCTTAAGTTACTACACTGTGAAAATAAAACACAATTGATAATAGAGGTTTTAATTAACGAGAAAACTAAGAGCAATAAACTAAAAGAATAGATGAAATTAAAATAAAGTAAATAGGCCAGGTTATCGTGAGTTGAGGTGTGATAGCCGATTGGGTCGTCTTGGTAAAAGAGTGCAAGGGAACTCAGTTGCCGTGGCAACTTGCACAGCGGGGTTGCCTTGGCAACTAATCGATGGTTGCCTGGGCGACTAGCAGGGCAACTACTTGGGCGTCTGGGCAGTAACTTCGAGGTTCGGCAGAGCATTCTTCAATGGTTTCTTCTTATCCCTAAATCGAAACTCTAGCTACTTGTACATGCCTTGATAATACATCCCTGCGTGAATCAAGGGTGAACAACAACCAATCTTGCGCTCCTCTTAGCCGTTGAAATCCTTAACTTATTCCTAAGCCGGATTAATCTTCACCATCAATAGATTGAATAAAGACCATACTCATTCGTTTCTTGAATCTAACTCTCTCGATATTAGATAAATAGATGAAGTTACGAGATCCTCTCCCAATTCACTCGCAAACAAGAATAAAAGCCAAGAATGAGTAAACCTTGAATAGAAAAGTACAAACTCTTATTACCTAAACAAAATCCAATTGTTTCCCACAACAACAAAACACAATAGCCCCAACCAATCAAGTTAGTTCATGGTTGGGTTCAAAAGATATACAAAGAATAATCCCCAAACCATGAATCTAATGGAAGCAAAGAAGAAGAAGAAGAAATCAAACTCTCTCCCCCTTGCTCTCTTGTCAAAATCTCTTCCTTCTTGCCCTTTGGAGTTGTCGAAATTTTCCCTCTTCTTGCTTCCCTTCCAAGTTGACGATATGGCCTCTAATTTATAGGGCTAGGTCAAAGTCCTTCTTTGAGGAGGAAGTTAAGTTGGAATTAAATTATCTTTAAAAAATATAATTCTTTATTATAATTATATTCCTACTAGAACTTCTCCTATCTTCTTGGAATTTAATTCTTCTTTAATCTCCTCATGAAAATCAAATTCCTTTGGGATTTAGCTTTGCTCCACGTCATCTTGGGCTTGTCTAGTCATTAATTTCGACTACCATATCACCTTATTCTTTGTCGACAATTGCCCTGGCAACTAGCTCGGCCCATCCTTCATGCATTACCCTGGCAACTAGCTCGGCATCTCCTTCATGCATTGCCCTGGCAACTAGTTCTAGCCTTGTTTAGGCAAGTGACTCTGCACACACACAAAAACACACCAAAGCAGCATCTTTTTCCACAAAGAAACATGAATTAATGCATGAATGACTAATTATGCAACTAATATGAGCTTAAGTCTAACAATAATATGAGTAAAAAGGGTAATAAAAATAGTACTTTTGAACACTCATCACACCCCCAAACTCGAACTATTGCTTGTCCTCAAGCAATGCAAACTAACAATTACCTGCCAAGACTTTAATCATCAAAGACATGCTTCAAACTTGAATTCAAACCTCAGAACCGTGGCACAAAGTATGATCACCTTTTAATTTTTCGAATAGCACAAAAATTACCTGGAACAAAACTATAATGCTCGTGACAATGTGTGTGCGTAGTTGTGTACAAGTTGATTTCAAGATTCTATGTGAACAATAGGCTTTTATCAATTTAATTACTGGGCATTTATTTTTATTTTCACTAGAGCCAATTTCAGGTACCTCTAGCAAAGTAAGCAATTTCTCGTTTTATTTTAGTCGACTAGAGCCAATTTCGGGCACCTCTAGCGATTCTTTAATGTGCATTAACTACTAGAGCCATTTTTGGGCACCTCTAGCAAGAAAGTGCATTTACTACTAGAGCCAGTTTCGGGCACCTCTAGCAAGAATTTAACTTTTAATTTTCAAATTTACCCAAATTTTAAGCAACCTAAGTTCACTAAGTTTCTTTCAATCAACAAGCCACAACCGTGTAAAAAAATCAGCATCATAGTAAAATTCTAAGTTCTTTTCATGCAATCCTAAAATTAAAGGTTCTTTCAATTAAGTGCAGTGGCAAAAATTCATCATTGGATATTCAACAAGTCTTAAGCAATTAAATCCAATTAAAGGCATGGCAAGTAACATATGCAACCTATATGTGATTGCTAGAGATGAATGCAACTAAACATGAAACTAACTAGAAACCAATACCCCCCAAACTCGAGAGAAGCATTATCCTTCCAAAAGAAACTAAATGAAATGAGTTAGTCGGAGAGGTCGTCACCTCGAGTGATAAGTTTCCTTCGTGCCATTTGCTTGATTCATTTTTCAGTCGGTGGTTGAATGCTGGTACCGCGTGAATAGTATTGCTTTGATTTGATCCATGTTTGCCGATGCAGGTTCACTTGCATGGGCATCAGTAGTTGCCGAAGCTATTGTTGTTGCCTGGGCATCGCCAGTTTCTACTGTGGTTGCTGTGGCAAGTAGTCGGCAGTGAATTTCCTTAGCATGGTGGTTGTGAGTCTTGTTGTGGGAAAAAAACTGGAAACTAAAGATAATGAAGAAAAATAAAATCTCTCCTAAAAATTCCATAAATAAATAAAGAGATAAAAAAATAATCGAAAATAATAGAAAGAAAAAGAATAGTTCAAAAAAAAAGAAAAAGAAAAAGAAAATATCGAAAGGAGAGCATGCTCATGCATCTCCTAAGATGACCACTTCTTTGTTACGTTCCACATGGGCACCATTGTAGTGCTTCAATCTTTGTCCATTAACTTTGAATTCATGGTTGTCAGATATGGACTTGATTATCACAGCACCATGGGAGAATGGTTTGACGACTTCGAATGGTCCCGACCATCTTGATTTCAGCTTTCCTGGGAAAAGTTTTAGCCGAGAATTGAATAAGAGAACTAGTTGCCCTGGCGTGAATTACCGCGTCAATAGTTTTTTGTCGTGCCATTGCTTTGTTTTCTCCTTGTAGATTTGTGCATTGTTATAGGCGAGTGCACAAAATTCTTCTACCTCGTTAAGGTCCAACAAACGCTTTTGTCTGGCACTTTCCTAATCCATATTCACGGTCTTGATTGCCCAATATGTCTTGTGTTCGATTTCCACCGGTAGATGGCATGTTTTGCCATAGACAAGTCAGAAGGGGGACATACCTAAGGGTGTTTTGAATGCAGTGCGATATGCCCAAAGTGCGTCATCTAGTCTTACTGACCAATCCTTCCTAGAGGGATTTTACAACTTTCTCGAGTATACCCTTCAATTCCCGGTTGGAAATTTCTGCTTGCCCATTGGTTTGTGGGTGATATTGCCCGTCCTTTGGCAGCGATCACATTGCTTGTAAAACTCTTGGGCATCTTTGTACAGTGTTGGCCAATACAAACCGGAATGTAAAACTTTGGCCTCGGTACGAGTTCCTCTAAAATGTCCTCCATAGGGTGAAGAATGGCATTACCGGAGTACATTCTGATTCTCTTCTTCAGGGATACATTGGCGTATGACCTGATCTGCACATTTTTTAAACAAAAGAGGCTCGTCCCAAAAGTAATGCAGGGTATTGCCGAGGCATGTGTTGTCGTGGCGTCTGCTCCAAAGATTGCTGAGTCGTGTGTGTCTAGAGTTGCCGAGGCATACGCGTCCATGGTTGCCGAGGCGTGCGCGTCAAGGGCTGCTGCGGCATCGAGGGTTGCCGAGGCATGTGCATCCATGATTGCCGAGGAGTCAAGGGTTGTTGCGGCATCGAGAGTTGCCGAGGCGTGCGTGTCTAGAGTTGTCAAGGCGTGCGCATCAAGGGCTATTGCAGCGTCGAGGGTTGCCGAGGCATGCGCGTCCATGGTTGCCGAGACGTCGAGGGTTGCCGAGGTAAGATTTTCCTTTAGGGTTTTGAATGCTTGGGTGCAAGAATCATCAAAATGGAAGATTTTATCTTGGTGGGTGTAATCTCTCGATCACGTCCACCTTGGCTTTGTCTACTTCAATTCCCTTAGATGAAATCTTGTGGTCGAGCACTATTCCTTCATCTACCATAAGATGACACTTCTCCCAATTAAGGACTAAATCGGTTTCTTCACATCTTGACAACACATTCTCTAAATTGTCGAGGCGACTGTTGAAGTCACTACCAAAAACGGAAAAATCATCCATGAAGATCTCAAGGAAGTCTTCGACCATGTCTGAAAAAAGTGCCATCATCTTCTAATGTTAGTGCATATCTGAGAAAACTTGAGGATGGTCGTTTTCGATACTTCTTATAGTCCATCCGCACCCTCTATCGGGTGACAATATTGCCCAAAAAGAGTTTGGCCAATGTGCTTACCACTACTCCCTTTTGCGTTACCATGGTGGAGGTGTCTTTCTTCTTTGTTCGCTTGTAGTCCATGTATACTCTCCACCTTGCTACTATTCCTGAAGGCACAAATATATTAATAGGAAAAATTATATCCATTCTCAACCATTCAATTACCTTATTCTTGTCGACTTCTATAATGGTTGGATGTAGCCTTTTTGTCGTGGCAATTGCTGCTCAAACCAATTGTCGTGGCAATCAGTTGCCAAAATTTGCTGTAAGTCAAGGGAAGAACCAATTTTTTGAAAAGCTTTACGAATCCAAACACCATTTTCTTTTGGCCTCTCAAACATCTCCATCAGTAGAGATTTCGATGGCTTCAAATCTACCAACCTCGGTTCCTCAAGACATACCTGCAATGGACGAGGTGAGTTTTTGAAGAATTCGAAAGGTTCAACCATTGCCTGCTCATATTCTATTGGCAAAGTATTATCATCACGTTGATCTTGCATGTGGTCGTGTAATTACCGTGGCAATTGTAGATGAGAGCAATCTACAGATTCTTGCTTCAACATCAACGTTGTAACCTTCTAGCATCAGGTTCCTCAGAATTTGCTATAGTATTGTTGTTCTCAACTTCACTGACTGTTGTCGCGGCATTGCTCTGTTCAGGCTCCTCAATCATTACCGAGGCAATTTGTTGTTCAGGCTCATCATGTGTTGGGCAGTCTCTCTCATTGGCATCCTCTTGACTTTGAGGTTCTAGTTGTTCCCCACACATCAGAGAGCTTGCTTTGCATTGCTCCTTATCCTCTTGCCTTGGGACGTCAGTGTCCCTAGGAATGAATTGTTAGTGCATGTTATCCATGACATATGTGGATCTCCCCAATTGATCTTCTGAATCCCCTAAGGTTGCATCCCACTGAGCTATCCTCGTATCCATAGATTTTGATAGCTCTCGAATCTCTTCAATTGATCCGTCAAGTCTAGCCAAGCAAGCTAGTAACGTTTCCTCCAAGGAATTGGAATGCTCTTGAAAAGGATTACATTGCCATGGCATATTTGTTGCTGTGGCAAAATTGTTATGGTAAAAAAAAATTTGAGCTTTTTGACCATACCATGAAGAATTTTGCTGCTGGTTCCCACTATGGTCCTCCATGTAGTTATATGCACCGAAAATGTGAGGGCAATTTTCAAACACATGATGTTCTCCACACATAGCACAAGATTTTTCCACAGTATAAGTTCTTTGGGCTTTTCTCGGTTGGTATAGGTAATCATCAAAGGGTGCAAGAAACTCTTGATTGGATTGATTCATATCTTCCAACATCATCTCTCGAATAGATCGACTTTTATTTCCCGACATGTTGATGTCCCTTAACTTGTAGCGCACCTAATAATTTTTTTGATAAAACAAACAAAAAGAAAAGTTAGTAAAACTAAGACAAAAAAATGCAATAACAAAAACAACTAACACCAATTGCCAATCCCCGGCAACGGCGCCAAAAACTTGTTGCGTGTAATAAGTTCTATACAAATGTGCAAGTATACACGTCGCAAGTAATAAAGTGATACGAGTATCGAGTATCGTCTCCACAGGGATTGGTTTGGGCCACTTTGCTTAAGTTATTGCACTGTGAAAATAAAAACCCAATTGATAGTAGAGGTTTTAATTAACGAGAAAACTAAGAGCAATAAACTAAAAGAATAGATGAAATTAAAATAAAGTAAATAGGCCAGGTTATCGTGAGTTGAGGTGTGATAGCCGATTGGATCATCTTGGTAAAAGAGTGCAAGGGCAACTCAGTTGCGGTGGCAACTTGCACAGCGGGGTTGCCTTGGCAACTAATCGATGGTTGCCTGGGCGACTAGCTGGGCAACTACTTGGGCGACTGTGCAGCAACTTCAAAGTTCGGCAGAGCGTTCTTCAATGGTTTCTTCTTATCCCTAAGTCGAAACTCTAGCTACTTGTGCATGCCTTGATAATACATCCCTGCGTGAATCAAGGGTGAACAACAACCAATCTTGCGCTCCTCTTAGCCGTTGAAATCCTTAACTTATTCCTAACCTGGATTAATCTTCACCATCAATAGATTGAATAAAGACCATACTCATTCGTTTTTTGAATCTAACTCTCCCGATATTAGATAAATAGATGAAGTTACGAGATCCTCTCCCAATTCACTCGCAAACAAGAATAAAAGCCAAGAATGAGTAAACCTTGAATAGAAAAGTGCAAACTCTTATTACCTAAACAAAATTCAATTGTTTCTTACAACAACAAAACACAATAACCCCAACCAATCAAGTTAGTTCATGGTTGGGTTCAAAAGATATACAGAGAATAATCCCCAAACCATGAATCTAATGGAAGCAAAGAAGAAGAAGAAGAAGAAATCAAACTCTCACCCCATTGCTCTCTTGTCAAAATCTCTTCCTTCTTGCCCTTTGGAGTTCTCGAAATTTTCCCTCTTCTTGCTTCCCTTCCAAGTTGACGATATGGCCTCTAATTTATAGTGCTAGGTCAAAGTCCTTCTTTGAGGAGAAAGTTAAGTTGGAATTAAATTATCTTTAAAGAATATAATTCTTTATTATAATTATATTCCTACTAGAACTTCTCCTATCTTCTTGGAATTTAATTCTTCTTTAATCTCTTCATGGAAATCAAATTCCTTTGGGATTTAGCTTTGCTCCACGTCATCTTGGGCTTGTCTAGTCATCAATTTCTACTACCATATCACCTTATTCTTTGTCGACAATTGCCCTAGCAACTGGCTCGGCATATCCTTCATGCATTGCCCTGGCAACTAGCTCGGCATCTCCTTCATGCATTGCCCTGGCAACTAGTTCTAGCCTTGTTTAGGCAAGTGACTCTGCACACACACAAAAACACACCAAAGCAGCATCTTTTTCCACAAAAATCACCAAGTTATGTAATCAATCTCAACGGTGGAAAGAAACATGAATTAATGCATGAATGACTAATTATGCAACTAATATGAGCTTAAGTCTAACAATAATATGAGTAAAAAGGGTAATAAAAATAGTACTTTTGGACACTTATCATAGCCCACACTAAAGCACACCACAACTTTTGAATTGGTGGATACCGTGTTTTACAATCAGTGAACTTTTTACTCAAATGGTAGATGGCTCTTTCTTTCTTTCCAGACTCTTCATGTTGTCTAGTACACAACCCATTGAATTCTCGTAGACTGTTAGGTACAAGATCAATGGTTTATCCAGTACTAGTGCAACTAGAATTGAAGATTCGAAAAGTATTTCTTGATTTTATCTAGAGCCCTTTGACACTCATCACCGCATACTCCTGGGTTATTTTTTCGTAGCTACCTAAAGATAGGATCACACTTTTCAATCAACTGGGAAATGAATCAAGATACATAGTTTAGTCTTCCCAAGAAACCTCGAATTTCATTTCATGTTTGAGGTGGTGGAAGATTCTGTATAGATTTAACTTTGTCAGGATCAATCTCAATTCCCTTTTGGCTCACTACAAAACCCAGGAGCTTGCCGAATGTCACAACAAAGGTACATTTGGCCGAATTGAGCTTTAGCTGGTACTTTCTCAATCTTTGGAAAGCTTTCTCAGGTTCTGAATGTGCTCTTCCTCTATTCGAAATTTGGAAAACATATCATCCATGTATACCTTAATATCCTTGTGCATAATGTCATGGAATAAAGTCACCATGGCCCGTTGATAAGTTGCCCCAGCATTTTTAAGTCCAAAGAGCATCACTTTGTAGCAGAATGTGCCCCACATGGTTACAAACATGGTATTTTCCACATCCTCAGGGTGCATCTTTATCTTATTGTATATAGAAAAGCTATCCATGAAAGAGAACCATGAATGTCCAGCTATATTGTCAACCAAGGTGTCAATGTAAGGCAAAGGGAAATTATCCTTGGGGATCGCTCGATTAAAGTCTTTATAGTCTACGCACATTCAAACCTTTTCATCTTTCTTTGGTACCAGAACTATATTCGCAACCCATTCTGGGTACTTAGTAATTTTTAGAAAACCAGCATGAAATTGCTTTCTCACTTCCTCCCTGATTTTTAATAGCATGTCGGTCCTCATTCTCCTGAGCTTCTATTGTATTGGCTTGCATTTTGATCTTATCAGAAATTTATGCACCACAATATTTGTATTTAACCCTGACATGTCTTGGTAAGTCCAGCCGAACACATCTTTGAACTCTTGAAGTAGAACTATTAGGCCATGTCTAGTCTTTGGCGAAAGGGTGGTACCAATCTTTACTTCCCTCATCTCCTTATCAGTCCCCAAATTTAGAGTTTCTACTTCTTCTTGGTGGGGCAAGATTTGCTTTTCCTCACTTGCCATCATTCTTGGCAACTCTTCTTGGATTTCACCTTCTATTTCATCTTTTTTCTCATTTGTCTCTGTCGAACATATAGGCTGATCAATGTCTATCTTAGGATCAGATTTAGAATCATTTATACAGTCACCCGTAAGGACCTACATTAAAGAAAATAACAAATATGTACTTGGACAAAGAATGGAAACTTGTATGAAATAAAAAGTGAATGTATATATATGTACATATGTAATATATTTGAAATGTTTGCCATTTGAGAAAACATAGAAAGCATCATTTTTCATTGTATTAGAAAATGAGTAGGTTAACATAGCAGCCCATTGTTGCGCGTAATAAGTGCTACGTAATTGTGCAAGTATACACGTCGCAAGTTATAGTATAAAAGATATCGTCTCGACAGGGATTGGTGCCACTTCAAGAATCTAATCTCTTGCACTGTAAAAAGTAAAAGAAAACACAAGTAGAAGATTATAGGAGTTTAAACTAATCACTAAACTAGAAAGCAATAAAGTAAAAGAATACATGAGATCAAGTGAGAGAGATAGGCCAGGTTATCGTGAGTTGAGGTGTGATAGCCGATTGGATCGTCTTGGTAAAAGAGTGCAAGGGCAACTCAGTTACCGTGGCAACTTGCACAATGGGGTTGCCTTGGCAACTAATCGATGGTTGCCTGGGTGATTAGTTGGGCAACTACTTGGGCGTCTGGGCAGCAACTTCATGGTTCGGCAGAGCATTCTTCAATGGTTTCTTCTTATCCCTAAGTCAAAACTCTAGCTACTTGTGCATGCCTTGATAATACATCCCTGCGTGAATCAAGAGTGAACAACAACCAATCTTGCGCTCCTCTTAGCCGTTGAAATCCTTAACTTATTCATAAGCTGGATTAATCTTCACCATCAATAGATTGAATAAAGATCATACTCATTCGTTTCTTGAATCTAACTCTCTCGACATTAGATAAATAGATGAAGTTACGAGATCCTCTCCCAATTCACTCACAAACAAGAATAAGAACCAAGAATGAATAAACCTTGAATAGAAAGTGCAAACTCTTATTACCTAAACAAAATCCAATTGTTTTTCACAACCACAAAACACAATAACCATAGTCAAATAGATTTAGTTCATGTCTAGGTTCCAAAGAAACACAAGACAAAGAATTCCTAGCATGAACCTAATTGAACAAGAAAGAAAAAGGTGAAGAATGGATGAAGCCTTCTTGTCGAGATCTCCCCTTGAAGCTTGTTGAAAATTATCTTTTGGCTCTCCCTTGGAGTTGACGGCTTGGTGATCTATTTATAAGGCTAGGTCAAAGTCCTTCTTTGAGGAGGAAGTTAAGTTGGAATTAAATTATCTTTAAAGAATATAATTCTTTATTATATTTATATTACTTCTAGAACTTCTCTTATCTTCTTGGGATTTAATTCTTCTTTAACCCCTTCATGGAAATCAAACTCCTTTGGGATTTAGATTTGCTCCACGTCATCTTGGGCTTGTCTAGTCATCAATTTCGACTACCATATCACCTTATTCTTTGTCGACAATTGCCCTGGCAACTGGCTCGGCATCTCCTTCATGCATTGCCCTGGCAACTAGCTCGGCATCTCCTTCATGCATTGCCCTGGCAACTAGCTCGGCATCTCTTTCATGCATTGCCCTGGCAACTGGTTCTAGCCTTACTTTGGCAAGTGATTCTGCACATACACACAAAACACACCAAAGTAGCATCATTTCCCACAAAAATCACCAAGTTATGTAATCAAGCTCAACGGTGGAAGGAAACATGAATTAATGCATGATTATGCAACTAATATGAGCCTAAGTCTAACAATAATATGAGTAAAAAGGGTAAGAAAAATAGTACTTTTAAACACTTATCACACCCCAAACTCGAACTATTGCTTGTCCTCAAGCAATGCAAACTAATAATTACCTGCCAAGACTTCAATTTTCACAAACTTAGCTTTGAACTTGATTTCAATTCTCAGAACCGGGGCACAAAGTATGATTGGCTTTTCATTTTTTGGAAAACCTAGGAGTTACTCGGAATCAAACTATAATACTTGTGAGTGTGTGCGTAGTTGTTTGCAAGTTGATTTTTCAGATTCTATGCAAACAAGAGGTTTTCAAATTACTTCACTGGTTCTTTTAACATGTTTTAACTAGAACCGGTTTTGGGCACCTCTAGTTCTTTGTTTTTAGTTTTCTTAAGTTAATTAATTTATTCGACTAGAGCCGATTTCGGGCACCTCTAGCGATCAATTTTTTAGCACATACTAGAGCCAATTTCGGGCACCTCTAGCAATCAAATTTTTAGCACATGCTAGAGCCAATTTTGGGCACCTCTAGCATTTATCCATTTTTTATTCTAATCCCCCAATTTTTTTAACTATCAACCTAAGTTCACTAGAATTCCTTAAATCAATCAAACCACAACAGTGTTTCATCAAAATTTAGCATCATAGTAAAAATCTAAGTGTTTCCATGGTTATCCTAGAATAAAAATTCTATCAATTAAGTGCATTGGCAAAGTCATCATCGGATATTCGTCAAATCTAGGCAATTCTTGTTCCAACTAAAGGCATGGCAAGCAATTTATGTATCCTAAATGCAATACTTAAGATGAATGCAACTAAACATGGTAACTAACTAATAACAATCCCCCCCAAACTCGAGTGAGGCATTATCCTCAATGCATGCATTAAAGAGATAAAAATAAAGAAAAGTAAAATGCAAACGAGGACTTACTCCGAGAGTTCGTCGGCGTGGATGATTAGTTTCCTTTTGGTCGGTGTCTTGATTCTCTTGCTTGAACGCGATGGTTGTTTCCTTGTTGCCGATGGTGGAATCGATCATCGTATGGGGTTGTCCTCATTGTCCTCTTCATCAATGTCATTGGCTTTTCGCTTGGAGGATTCAATTGGTGTGGTCTTTGTTGGTGCAATGGAGGACTCGTCTGAATCTAAAAAATTAGACAATGATTCCGTACGAGTTGATTCGAGCATAGGTGATTTACCTTTGGCATTTGTAGTGGTTGTCGGGACGTCTTTAGCTTTGGTTGCCCTGGCATCTTCAAGGTTGGTTGCCTTGGCATCTGCTTTGGCAGGCGCGGTGTAGGTTGCCGCGGCATCATCTGTTGCGGTTGCCGTGGCAAGGATCTCGGCCGGAAAGATTGGGAACGGCACGCGGCTGTTCGGGTACTTTTCTAGGATAACTTGGGTGATGGCATTGTTGTGCTCCTTCATGTACCGCATGAACATTAGTTGCCGGTCTTCAATTTGCCTAAGGTGGCTCGCCAATGGTTGCAAGAGTGCTTCAAAGTGTCCCGGGATTGATGGCCGAGTTGCCCAGGCATTTTAATTTTGGATGCCATTGATGATCTTGGTTGTGAGTTTTGTAAAAACAAAGAAAAGAAAATAAAAGAAACTAAAGAGTTGCAAGATGAAAAGTAGGAATAAGTTTCTTGGAAGTTAAGGGTGATGGGTTTTATAGAAAAGATAGGTAGTAAATATGGTGGGTGAGATTAATTTTGGAAGGAAGAAAAAGATGGTTTCGGTTTAGGGGAAGGGTGACGGCTAGGGGTTTTTTTTAGGGTAAGTTGGAGGCTTTATATAAGCCTTAGATTCAGCCCATTAATTTCCTTGTTGAAGATGTTTTCCTTCTTGAATCAAAATTTCTCTTTATCTTGAACTCTTTTCCTACAATTCAAAGACAAATCAAATAAGAATTAAAATTAAAGATAAACTAATAAAAGAAAATAAATAAAGATGTGTATAGAGATTCTTAAACTTAAAAAGATAAATATGAAAGATGTAGTTTTAATCATAAAGAAAATAAATCTATCCTAAAAATAGCAAATAATCGAAAATAATAAACAAATAAAAATTAAATAGTTTGAAAAAATTAAAAAACAATAGAAATAAAAATAAAAAATAAAAATAAAATATCGAAAGGAGAGTATGCTCATGCATCTCCTAAGGTGACCACTTCTTTGTTACGTTCCACGTGGGCACCATTGTAGTGCTTTAATCTTTGTCCATTAACTTTGAATTCATGTTTGTCAGTGACGGACTTGATTATCACGGCACCATGGGAGAATGGTTTGACAACTTCGAATGGTCCCGACCATCTTTATTTCAGTTTTCCCGAGAAAAGTTTTAGCTGAGAATTGAATAAAAGAACTAGTTGCCCTGGCATGAATTGTCGCGGCAATAGTTTCTTCTCATGCCATTGCTTTGTTTTCTCCTTGTAAATTCGTGCATTGTTATAGGCGAGTGCACGAAATTCTTCTATCTCGTTGAGGTCCAACAAACGCTTTTGTCTAGCACTTTCCCAATCCATATTCACGGTCTTGATTGCCCAATATGCCTTGTGTTCGATTTCCACCGGTAGATGGCATGTTTTGCCATAGACAAGTCGGAAGGGGGACATACCTAAGGGTGTTTTGAATGCAGTGCGATATGCCCAAAGTGCATCATATAGTCTTAATGACCAATCCTTCCTAGAGGGATTTACAACTTTCTCGAGTATACCTGATAAGTGTTCAAAAGTACTATTTTTCTTACCCTTTTTACTCATATTATTGTTAGACATAGGCTCATATTAGTTGCATAATTAGCCATTCATGCATTAATCCATGTTTCCTTCCATCGTTGAGCTTGATTACATAACTTGGTAGTTTTCGTGGGAAAAGATGCTGCTTTGGTGTGTTTTGTGTGTTTGTGCAGGATCACTTGCCAAAGCAAGGCTAGAGTTAGTTGCCAGGGCAATACATGAAGGATATGCCGAGCTAGTTGCCAGGGTAATACATGAAGGAGACGCCGAGCCAATTGCCATGGAAATTGCCGACAAGAGCAAAGGTGATATGGCAGTCGAAATTGATGACTAGACAAGCCCAAGATGACGTGGAGCAAAGCCCAAACCCAAAGGAATTTGATTTCCATGCAGAGATTAAAGAAGAATTAAATTCCAAGAAGATAGGAGAAGTTCTAGTAGGAATACAATTATAATAAAGAATTATATTCTTTAAAGATAATTTAATTCCAACTTAAACTCCTCCTCAAAGAAGGACTTTGGCCTAGCCCTATAAATAAGGTGGAGATTTCGACAATTCATAGAGAGCAAAGGAGGGGAATTTCAACAACTCCAAGGAGGGCAATAGGAGAGAATTTTTGACAAGCATCTAGGGCAAGGAGGATTTCGATAAGCCTCCTTCTTCATCCTTTTCTTTCTTGTTCGATTGGGTTCATGCTAGGGATTATTTATCTTGTGTTTCTTTGGAACCTAGCCATGAACTAAATCTACTTGGCTATGGTTATTGTGTTTTGTGGTTGTGAGAAACTATTGGTTTTTGTTTAGGTAATAAGAGTTTGCACTTTTCTATTTTAAGGTTTATTCATTCTTGGTTCTTATTCTTGTTTGCGAGTGAATTGGGAGAGGATCTCGTGATTTCATCTATTTATCTAATATCGGGAGAGTTAGATTCAACAAATGAATGAATATGATCTTTATTCAATCTATTGATGGTGAAGATTAATCCAGCTTAGGAATAAGTTAAGGATTTCAACGGCTAAGAGGAGCGCAAGATTGGTTGTTGTTCACCCTTGATTCACGCAGGGATGTATTATCAAGGCATGCACAAGTAGCTAGAGTTTCGAGTTAGGGATAAGAAGAAACCATTGAAGAGCGCTCTGCCGAACCTTGAAGGATGCTGCCCAGACGCCCAAGTAGTTGCCCAACTAGTTGCTCAGGCAACCATCGATTAGTTGCCAAGGCAACCCCGTTGTGCAAGTTGCCACGACAACTGAGTTGCCCGTGCACTCTTTTACCAAAACGATCCAATCGGCTATCACACCTCAAATCACGATAACCTGGCCTATCTCTCTCTCATTCGATCTCATCTTTTCATTTACTTTATTGCTCTCTAGATTAGTTATTAGTTAAACTCCCATAATCCTTTATTTGTGTTTTTACTTTTTACAGTGCAAGAGACTAGATTCTTGAATTGGCACCAATCCCTGTGGAGACGATATGTTTTATACTATAACTTGCGACGTGTATACTTGCACATTTACGTAGCACTTATTACGCATAACAAGTTTTTTGGCGCCGTTGCCGGGGATTGGCAATAGCGACTTTGTTTTTATTTTCTTGCACTTTCTTTTTACTTTTCTTGTTTAAAATTCAAAGGGCTAACAAACTTTGGTTTTGCATTGTTATATGACCAGGGCGAGACCGACTTCACCAGAATATCCCTTTGATCCAGAAATCGAATGAACCTTACAAAGACTTAGACGAAGGATAAGAGTAGCAATGGCTAATCAAGACGGCAATATGAATCAAGATGTTCGAGCAGGAGGATGAGTGATTCTTGCACGAAACAGAACTATTCGAGACTATCTTGAAGAAGATCTTGATGGACTTAACCCAGGAGTTGTCGCACCTGAATTTGAAGTCGACCACTTTGAGTTGAAACCGATAATGTTTAATATGATCAACACAATAGGTCAATTTGGCGGCTTAGCAACTGAAGATGCACGACAACATCTAAAATCTTTCCTCGAGATTTGCAACTCGTTCAAAATACACGGAGTCACCCCCGATGTCTTACGATTAAGATTATTCCCCTATTCACTGAGGGATAGGGCGAAAGCATGGTTGAATAGCATTCCTGCCGGATCAATAGTATCTTGGACTGATCTTTGTCGTTATTTCCTTGCTAGATTTAATCCTACAAATTTGACTGATAAGCTTCGTAACGACATTACTTCTTTTCAGCAGGCAGATGATGAATCCATGTACGAGGCTTGGGAGCGATATAGAGAACTTCTATACAAATGCCCCCTACACGGATTCCCCGAGTGGACTCAAGTAACAATGTTTTACAACGCCGTGAATACACCAACAAGGATGATGCTAGATGCCTAGGTAAACGGCATACTCCTAGATAAGTCGCCGGAAGAAGCAATGCAAATCTTAAACAGGCTGGCCAAGAATGATTATCAATTCCCATCCACTAGAAGAGGAGGAGTTAGACGCCAAGCCACAATACATGAACTAGGATCATCAGATTCAATTTCGGCACAATTGGCCACTTTAACCAAGATGCTTCAGAACATGAAAAAACCAAACAACACACATGAAGTCAAGGTAATGGATTCTTTTTGTGAGTTATGTGGTGATAACCATAATTCTTCTGAATGTATGCAGAATCCGAAATCCAGCTTCTATGTGGGGAATTACAATCGGAACAACAATGTGATGTCCAATACATACAATCCAGCTTGGAAGAAGCACCCAAATTTTTCATGGAGTAATCCCAACAATGCTCTAAACCAGAACAATCATAATGCACAAGCATCGGGATTCCAGCAGAATATGCCACGACAACAGTTGCCGCAGCAACAACCGACGACATCCAGTTCTTTGGAAATTTCTCTAAATGCTTTTATGATGAAAACTGAATCTTATATGGCTGAGAATAGTAATTTCATAAAAAGAACTGATGCTTTTATTAACAGGACCGAGATGAGATTGCAAAACCAAGAGGCGGCAATCAAATCATTGGAAAATCAAGTCGGACAGTTTGCTCAAAATCTGAATACTAGACCGCAAGGAGGTTTACCTAGCGATACTGAAGTCGCAAGAGGAACTGGCCACGGGAAATATAAGGCAAT
This sequence comes from Hibiscus mutabilis, assembly GCA_019671005.1. Classification (NCBI taxonomy): domain Eukaryota; kingdom Viridiplantae; phylum Streptophyta; class Magnoliopsida; order Malvales; family Malvaceae; genus Hibiscus; species Hibiscus mutabilis. The sequence goes on along the minus strand of CM033749.1, from coordinate 19,325,456 downwards.
CACCACTAGAAGTGGCCAACAACTTAGAGAGGCTCAAACCCGCTCATCAAACAAAACTCCACAAAAAGATCAAGACGAACCTAGCGGCAAAGCCTCAGATGGTGAACTACGAATTACCGCGGCAACCGGCAATAAGCATGCCTCGGCAACCGACGATAAAGACACCTCGGCAACTTGTGAAAAGCATGCCTTGGTAACCCCAGTTGATAATGCCTCGGCAACTCCAGTTGTCCCGACAATGCCGTCAATCAGGTTCCAAACCAATGAAAGGATCGAAGATATCCGACTTCCACCACCATTCCCACAAAGGTTGAAGCGACAAAAGCAAGAATATCAGTTCAAGAAGTTTATTGATATCCTAAAGCAAGTCCACATCAACTTGCCATTGGTGGAAGCAATTGAACAAATGCCAAACTATGCCAAGTTTCTTAAAGACATTGTGTCCAAGAGAACAAGGCTAGGAGAGTTTGAAACAGTTGCCGCAACAGAGGGATGCATGGCAATGTTGCACAATCGTATGCCACCCAAGTTGAAGGATCCCGAAAGTTTCACAATACCCTGTTCCATTGGAAATCACTATGTCAGGAAAGCATTATGCGACCTTGGGGCTAGCATAAACTTGATGCCTAAATCGATTTTCTAGAAACTAGGAGTCAGGAAGGCAAGACCTACAACAGTCATGCTATAGCTAGCCGACAGATCCTATGTGCATCCAGAGGGAAAAATCGAGGACATACTGGTAAAAGTTGATAAATTTATTTTTCCCGCTGACTTTATAGTTTTGGATTGTGAAGCAGATGAGCATGCACCCATCATTCTCGGGAGACCATTCCTAGCAACAGGGAGAACCTTGATCGATGTTGAAAAGGGAGAACTCACAATGAGGGTGAATGATCAACAAGTTAAACTAAATGTGTTCCAAACACTAAGGCATGCCGATGATCCAGAAGAATGCCAACTTCTTCATGCCACGGCAGAGTTTAACTTCGATGAGGAATTTAGTTGCCTCGGCAACTACATTGTCGATCAAGAGAAACCTGAGGAGTATGAAGAACCGGTCGATGAGGAACATCAAGAAGAGGCAAATTGGCTAGTCAATCGACCAGGTGCATACTTTGAACCACTAGATTACTCGGGTAAGGAAGGTAAGCTCGAAAAACCCTCTATTGAACAACCACCGATTCTTGAGTTGAAACAATTGCCAGAGCAACTAAAATATGCATATTTAGGAACCGATAATACATTGCCTGTAATTATTTCTTCTAAGTTACAGCCTGAGAAGGAAAAGAAGCTGATCAAGATGTTGAAGCTCCACAAAAAGGCAATAGGGTGGACAATTGCCGACTTGAAGGGAATTAGCCCGGCAGTGTGCATGCACAAGATTCTGTTGGAAGATGATCACAAACCTTCAATTGAGGCCCAGAGGAGACTGAATCATGCCATGAAAGGGGTTGTAATGAAAGAAATCATCAAGTGGCTTGACGCCGACATTATATACCCTATCTCTGATAGTATGTGGGTAAGTCCGGTACAATGTGTACCGAAAAAGGGAGGTATAACAGTGGTAACCAATGAAAATAATGAACTTATTCCAACCAGGACTGTGACCGGTTGGAGGGTTTGTATGGATTATCGAAAGCTAAACAAAGCCACTAGGAAAGATCACTTCCCATTACCCTTTATTGATCAAATGCTTGACCGTCTTGCAGGTAAACCCTTTTATTTTTTTCTTGATGGTTATTCAGGTTACAATCAAATTTCCATAGCACCAGAAGATCAAGAAAAGACAACCTTCACATGCCCATACGGTACTTATGCCTTCCGAAGGATGCCGTTCGGATTGTGTAATGCCTCGGTAATGTTCCAAAGATGCATGATGGCGCTCTTTTCAGACATGGTCGAAGACTTCCTTGAGATCTTCATGGATGATTTTTCTATTTTTGGTAATGACTTCGACAGCTGTCTCGGCAATTTAGAGAGGGTGTTGGCAAGATGTGAAGAAACGGATTTAGTCCTCAATTGGGAGAAATGCCATTTTATGGTAGATGAAGGAATAGTGCTTAGCCACAAGATTTAATCCAAGGGAATTGAAGTAGACAAAGCCAAGGTGGACGTGATCGAGAGATTACCCCCACCAAGTTCAGTTAAAGGAATTCGAAGTTTTCTCAGACATGTAGGTTTTTACAGGAGGTTCATTCATAATTTTTCTAAAATCACTAAACCCTTGTGTAATATGCTTGAACAGGATAAAGTTTTCGATTTTGATGATTCTTGCACCCAAGCATTCGAAACCCTAAAGAAAAAGCTTGCCTCGGCACCCATTGTCGTTCCACCAGATTGGACGCTACCTTTTGAGCTCATGTGTGATGCAAGTGATTTCGCGGTAGGAGCAGTCCTAGGCCAACGCACAGGTAAGACCTTCCATGTGATATACTACGCTAGTAAAACTCTTAATATTGCTCAAGTGGATTACACAACAACGGAGAAAGAGTTACTAGCTGTAGTTTTCGCATTTGACAAGTTTTGATCCTATTTGATTGGTACAAAGGTAATTGTTCATACGGACCATTTGACAATCAAATATCTATTTGCTAAAAAGGATGCCAAACCTCGTTTGATTCGTTGGATATTACTTTTACAAGAATTTGATATTAAATTTAAGGATAGGAAAGGAACAAAAAATCAAGTGGCCGATCACTTATCACGTTTGGAACGCAATAGGGAGGAGGACGCGGATCTAGAGATATGCGATGCATTCCCGGATGAAAAACTTTTAGTTGCCTCGACAACCATGGATGCACACGCCTCGGCAACTCTCGACGCTGCAGCAGCCTTTGACGCTCACGCCTCGGCAATTTTGGGAGCAGTCGCCACGGCAGCACATGCCTCGGCAATACCCTGGTACGCAGATTTAGTTAATTTCCTTGTTTGTGGTATTTTACCTTATGGCATTACTCACCAAGGAAAGAAGCGGTTCCGCCATGATGCTAAGCATTACTTTTGGGACGAGCCTAATTTATTTAAACAATGTGCATATCAGGTTATACGCCGATGTGTCCCTGAAGAAGAGCAACAGAATGTACTCCGGCAATGCCATTCTTCACCCTATAGAGGACATTTTGGAGGAACTCGTACCGCAGCCAAAGTTTTGCAATCTGATTTGTATTGGCCAACATTGTACAAAGATGCCCAAGACTTTTACATGCAATATGATCGTTGCCAGAGGACGGGCAATATCTCTAGACGACATGAGATGCCACTCCAGAACATCATCGAGGTGGAATTGTTCGATGTGTGGGGGATCGATTTTATGGGACCTTTCCCATCTTCATTCGGCAACCTCTACATCTTACTTGCCATCGACTATGTGTCTAAATGGGTGGAGGCAGCTGCAGTTCCCAACAACGATTCCAAGACCGTGCAACAATTCTTACAGAAAAACATATTTACACGGTTTGGGATGCCAAGAGCAATTATCAGTGACGAAGGCAAGCATTTTGACAACAGACTAATTGCCAAGATGTTGCAACGCTTCGGCATATCACACAAGATCGCCACGGCATATCACCCACAAACCAACGGGCAAGCAAAAATTTCCAACCGAGAGTTGAAGGGAATACTCGAGAAAGTCGTAAATCCCTTAAGGAAGGATTGGTCATTAAGACTAGATGACGCACTTTGGGCATATCGCACTGCATTCAAAACACCCTTAGGTATGTCCCCCTTCCGACTTGTCTATGGCAAAACATGCCATCTACCCGGTGGAAATCGAGCATAAGGCGTACTGGGCAATCAAGACCGTGAATATGGATTGGGAAAGTGCCGGACAAAAGCGTTTGATGGATCTCAATGAGATAGAAGAATTTCGTGCACTCGCCTATAACAATGCACGAATCTACAAGGAGAAAACAAAGCGATGGCACGACAAGAAACTATTGCCACGGCAATTTACGCCAGGGCAACTAGTTCTCCTATTCAATTCTCGGCTAAAACTTTTCCCGGGAAAGCTGAAATCAAGATGGTCGGGACCATTCGAAGTTGTCAAAACATTCTTCCATGGTGCTGTGATAATCATGTCCATCTCTGACAACCATGAATTCAAAGTTAATGGACAAAGATTGAAGCACTACAATGGTGCCCATGTGGAACGTAACAAGGAAGTGGTCAATTTAGGAGATGCATGAGCATGCTCTCCCTTTTGATATTAGTAGTTTTATTTTATTTTTATTTATTTATTTTTATTTTCGATTAAGTATTTAATTTATTTTATTTCGAATTTTTTATTTTTTTTATTTTTTTTACTATTTCCGATTATTATATATATATATATATTTAGGATAGATTTTTTTAGAATCCCTTTATACATCTTTATTTATTTTCTTTTATTAATTTAATTTTAATCCTTATTTGATTTGTCTTTGAATTGTAGGAAAAAAAGTTCAAGATAAAGAGGAATTCTAATCCAAGTAGGAAAACATCTTTAACAAGGAAACTAATGGGCTGAATCTAAGGCTTATATAAAGCCTCCAATTCACCCTAACCACAACCCCTTGCCGACAACTTCTCCCTCACCCTAAACCCTTTTTCGTTTTCCCCTAATCCCACCCACCTATCTTTTCTATAAAACCCATCACCCTTAACCTATTCCTACTTTCTATCTTGCATTTTTTTTTAGTTTCTTTTCTTTTCTTTGTTTTTACAAAACTCACAACCAAGATCATCCATGGCATCCAAGATTAAACTTTTAGTTCATCCAAGTTCCTCCAAAGAACCAAGATACAAGAAGTTTGCTACACCGGTGGTTCAAGAAAGATTTCAATCCAAGTTTGAAAGCCGGAAGATTCATGAAGAACAAGGCTTTGAATACTCCAACTCTCATCAAGATTTCGGCCTTGAACCATTCATCTTCAAGAGGATTGCACATCAAAAGTGGCAAATCTTTTGCCATCAACCGGAATCGGGTAACATCTCATGGGTAAGAGAATTCTATGCTCACTCACCTAACTCGGATAATCCTTATGTTTTTGTTCGTGACAAGGCCATACTCATAAGTCCCGAAAACGTCAACACCTTTTACGGGCTTTACATTGAGAAGGACGAGCATCAAGCCTTCGTTGATCAAATCACTCCCAAGCAACTCGACAAGGTGCTTCAAGAACTCACTCAACCGGGAAATCATTGAAACGACGGTAAATACAAGGGCACGATAAATCGCCTTCGGCTTAAACCCATGGCAAAACTATGGAATAAGTTTGTTAAAACTTCTTTAATGCCCACCACACACAATACTACCATTGATATACCACGTCTTTTGCTCATACATTCTATTTTGCATAATCTCATCATTAACATTGGAAAAATTATGTGATGAGATTTTTGTATGCAGCTCAAAAGATAAGGGTTCTCTTTTCTTCCCTTGCTTAATTTCTAATCTTTGCAAGGAGATGCATGTCCCAAGTGAGTCCACCGATGAAAAGGCCCTACCCAAGTCTGGTTGGAATCAAGCACTAATCCGAAAGCTAATGGGAGAGGCACCGGGAGATTCTTCAAGGCCCCCAATTGCCACGGCAACTCCTTCCGCCCCGGCAATCCATAATGCCCAAGCACCGAACGCCCGGGCAACTCGGCCATCGACCCCGAGACACTTTGAAGCACTCTTGCACCCATTGGCAAGCCACTTAAGGCAAATTGAAGACCGGCAACTAATGTTCATGCGGTACATGAAGGAGCACAACAATGCCATCACCCAAGTCATCCTAGAAAAGTACCCGGACAATCGCGTGCAGTTCCCAATCTTTCCCGTCGAGATCCTTGCCCCGGCAACCAATGAAGTAGTCACCACGGCAACCTCAACAGATGATGCCACGGCAACCTACTTCGTGCATGCACAAGCTGATGCCACGGCAATCAACCCTGAAGATGCCACGGCAACCAAAGCTAAAGACATCCCGGCAACCACTGCAAAAGCCAAAGGTAAAGCACCTATGCCCGAATCAACTCCTACGGAATCATTTTCTGATTTTTCAGATTCGGACGAGTCCTCCATTGAACCAACAAAGACCGCACCAATTGAATCCTCCAAGCGAAAAGCCAATGACATTGATGAAGAGAACGATGAGGACAACCCCGTACGAGGATCGATTCCACCACCGGCAACAAGAAAACAACCATCGCGTTCAAGCAAGAGAATCAAGACACCGACCAAAAGGAAATTAATCATCTACGATGACAAACTCTTAGAGTAAGTCCTCGTATGCATTTTATTTTTTTCTCGTCATTTTTATGCATGCATTGAGGACAATGCCTCACTCGATTTTGGGGGGGATTGTTATTAGTAGTTACCATGTTTAGTTACATTCATCTTAAGTATTACATTTAGGATACATAAATTGCTTGCCATGCCTTTAATTGAAACAATAATTTCTTAGATTTGATGAATATCCGATGATGACTTTGCCAATGCACTTAATTGATAGAATTTTTATTCTAGGATAACCATGGAAAAACATAGAATTTTACTATGATGCTAAATTTGATGAAACACTGTTGTGGTTTGATTGATTTAAGGAATTCTAGTGAACTTAGGTTGATAATTAACAAATTTGGGGATTAGAATAAAAATTGGATGAATGCTAGAGGTGCCCGGAATTGGCTCTAGCATGTGCTAAAAATTTATCGCTAGAGGTGCCCGAAACTGGCTCTAGTATGTGTTAAAAAAATTAACTAGAGGTGCCCGAAACCGGCTCTGGTCGAATAAATTAACTTATGAAAACTAAAAACAAAACACTAGAGGTGCCTAAAACTGGCTCTAGTTAAAACATGTTAAAAAGAACCCAATGAAGTAATTTGAAAACCTCTTGTTTGCATAGAATCCGAAAAATCAACTTGCACACAACTCCACACACACTCACAAGCATTATAGTTTGATTCCGAGTAACTCCTAAGTTTTTCAAAAAATAAAAAGCCAATCATACTTTGTGCTCCGGTTCAGAGAATTGAAATCAAGTTCAAAGCTAAGTTTGTGAAAATTGAAGTCTTTGCAGGTAATTATGAGTTTGCATTGCTTGAGGACAAGCAATAGTTCGAGTTTGGGGTGTGATAAGTGTTCAAAAGTACTATTTTTCTTACCCTTTTTACTCATATTATTGTTAGACTTAGGCTCATATTAGTTGCATAATTAGCCATTCATGCATTAATCCATGTTTCCTTCCATCATTGAGCTTGATTATATAACATGATAGTTTTCGTGGGAAAAGATGCTGCTTTGGTGTGTTTTGTGTGTATGTGCAGGATCACTTGCCAAAGCAAGGCTAGAGTTAGTTGCCAGGGCAATACATGAAGGATATGCCGAGCTAGTTACCAGGGCAATACATGAAGGAGACGCCGAGCCAGTTGCCATGGCAATTGTCGACAAGAGCAAAGGTGATATGGTAGTCGAAATTGATGACTATACAAGCCTAAGATGACGTGGAGCAAAGCCCAAACCCAAAGGAATTTGATTTCCATGCAAAGATTAAAGAAGAATTAAATTCCAAGAAGATAGGAGAAGTTCTAGTAGGAATACAATTATAATAAAGAATTATATTCTTTAAAGATAATTGAATTCCAACTTAAAATCCTCCTCAAAGAAGGACTTTGGCCTAGCCCTATAAATAAGATGGAGATTTTGACAATTCATAGAGAGCAAAGGAGGGGAATTTCGACAACTCCAAGGAGGGCAATAGGAGAGAATTTTCGACAAGCATCTAGGGCAATGAGGATTTCGACAAGCCTCCTTCTTCATCCTTTTCTTTCTTGTTCGATTGGGTTCATGCTAGGGATTATTTATCTTGTGTTTCTTTGGAACCGAGCCATGAACTAAATCTACTTGGCCATGGTTATTGTGTTTTGTGGTTGTGAGAAACTATTGGTTTTTGTTTAGGTAATAAGAGTTTGCACTTTTCTATTTTAAGGTTTATTCATTCTTGGTTCTTATTCTTGTTTGCGAGTGAATTGGGAGAGGATCTCGTGATTTCATCTATTTATCTAATATCAGGAGAGTTAGATTCAAGAAACGAATGAATATGATCTTTATTCAATCTATTGATGGTGAAGATTAATCCGACTTAGGAATAAGTTAAGGATTTCAACGGCTAAGTGGAGCGCAAGATTGGTTGTTGTTCACCCTTGATTCACGCAGGGATGTATTATCAAGGCATGCACAAGTAGCTAGAGTTTCGAGTAAGGGATAAGAAGAAACCATTGAAGAACGCTCTGCCAAACCTTGAGGTTGCTGCCCAGACGCCCAAGTAGTTGCCCAACTAGTTGCTCAGGCAACCATCGATTAGTTGCCAAGGCAACCCCGTTGTGCAAATTGCCACGGCAACTGAGTTGCCCGTGCACTCTTTTACCAAAACGATCCAATCGGCTATCACACCTCAACTCACGATAACCTGGCCTATCTCTCTCTCATTCGATCTCATCTTTTCATTTACTTTATTGCTTTCTAGATTAGTTATTAGTTAAACTCCCGTAATCCTTTATTTGTGCTTTTACTTTTTACAGTGCAAGAGACTAGATTCTTGAAGTGGCACCAATCCCTGTGGAGACGATATCTTTTATACTATAACTTGCGATGTGTATACTTGCACATTTGCGTAGCACTTATTACGCGCAACAATACCCTTCAATTCTCGGTTGGAAATTTCTGCTTGCCCATTGGTTTGTGGGTGATATGTCGTGGCAATCTTGTGTGATACACCAAAGCGTTGCAACATCTTTGCAATAAGTCTGTTGTCAAAATGCTTACCTTCGTCACTGATAATTGCTCTCGGCATCCCAAACCGTGTAAATATGTTTTTTCGCAAGAATCGTTGCACAGTCTTGGAATCATTGTTGGGAACTGCAGCTGCCTCAACCCATTTAGACACGTAGTCGACGGCAAGTAGAATGTAGAGGTTGCTAAATGAAGATGGGAAAGGTCCCATAAAATCGATCCCCCATACATCGAACAATTTCACCTTGATGATGTTTTGGAGCGGCATCTCATGTCGTCTAAAGATATTGCCCGTCCTCTGGCAATGATCACATTGCTTGTAAAAGTCTTGGGCATCTTTGTACAATGTTGGCCAATACAAACCGGATTGCAAAACTTTGGCCGAGGTACGAGTTCTTCCAAAATGTCCTCCATAGGGTGAAGAATGGCATTGCCGGAATACATTCTGCTGCTCCTCTTCAGGGACACATCGGCGTATAACCTAATATGCACATTGTTTAAACAAAAGAGGCTCGTCCCAAAAGTAATGCTTAGCATCATGGCGGAACCGCTTCTTCCCTTGGTGAGTAAGACCATAAGGTAAAATACCATAAACAAGGAAATTAACTAAATCCGCATACCAGGGTATTGCCGAGGCATGTGCTGCCGTGGCGACTGCTCCCAAAATTGATGAGGCGTGCACGTCAAGGGCTACCGAGGCATCGAGGGTTGCCGAGGCATGCGTCAAGAGCTGCTGCAGCGTCGAGGGTTGCCGAGGCAACTAAAAGTTACTCATCCGAGAATGCATCACATATCTCTAAATTCGCGTCTCTTCCCTATTGCGTTCTAAACGTGATAAGTGATTGGCCACTTGATTTTATGTTCCTTTCCTGTCCTTAATTTCAATATCAAATTCTTGTAAAAGTAATATCTAACGAATCAAACAAGGTTTGGCATCCTTTTTAGCAAATAGATATTTAATTGCCGAGTGGTCTGTATGAACAATTACCTTTGTACCAATCAAATAGGATCGGAACTTGTCAAATGAGAAAACTACAGCTAGTAATTCTTTCTCCATTGTTGTGTAATTAACTTGAGAACTATTAAGAGTTTTACTAGCGTAGTATATCACATAGAAGGTCTTACCTGTGCGTTGGCCTAGGACTGCTCCTACCGCAAAATCACTTGCATCACACATGAGCTCAAAAGGTAGCGTCCAACCTGGTAGAACGACAAAGGGTGTCGTGGCAAGCTTTTCCTTTAGGGTTTCGAATGCTTGGGCGCAAGAATCATCAAAATCAAAGACTTTATCCTGTTCAAGTAAATTGCACAAGGGCTTAGTGATTTTAGAAAATTTATGAATGAACCTTCTGTAAAAACCTACATATCCAAGAAAGCTTCGAATTCCTTTAACCGAACTTGGTGAGGGTAATCTCTCGATCACGTCCACCTTGTCTTTGTCTACTTCAATTCCCTTGGATGAAATCTTGTGGTCGAGCACTATTCCTTCATCTACCATAAAATGGCACTTCTCCCAAGTGAGGACTAAATCAGTTTCTTCACATCTGGCCAACACCTTCTCTAAATTGCCGAGGCAGCTGTCGAAGTCATTACCAAAAACAAAAAAATCAACCATGAAGATCTCAAGGAAGTCTTCGACCATGTCTGAAAAGTGTGCCATCATGCATCTTTGGAAGGTTGTCGGGGCATTACACAATCCGAACGGCATCCTTCGGAAAGCATAAGTACCGTATGGGCATGTGAAGGTTGTTTTTTCTTGATCTTCTGGTGCTATGGCAATTTGATTGTAACCTGAATAACCATCAAGAAAACAATAAAAGGGTTTACCTGCAAGACGGTCAAGCATTTGATCAATAAAGGGTAATGGGAAGAGATATTTCCTAGTGGCTTTGTTTAGCTTTCGGTAATCCATACAAACCCTCCAACCGGTCAAATTCCTGGTTGGAATGAGTTTATTGTTTTCATTACTTATCACCGTTATACATCCCTTTTTCGGTACACATTGTACCAGACTTACCCATGTACTATCAAAGATAGGGTATATAATGTCGGTGTCAAGCTACTTGATGATTTCTTTCATTACAACCCCTTTCATGGCATGATTCAGTCTTCTCTGGGCTTTAATTGAAGGTTTGTGATCATCTTCCAACAAAATCTTGTGCATGCACACTACCGGGCTAATTCCCTTCAAGTCGGCAATTGTCTACCCTATTGACTTCTTGTGTAGCATCAACATTTTGATCAGCTACTTTTCCTGCTCAGGCTGTAACTTAGAAGAAATAATTACAGGCAATGTATTATCGGTTCCTAAGTATGCATATTTTAGTTGCTTTGGCAACTGTTTCAACTCAAGAATCGGTGGTTGTTCAATAGAGGGCTTTTCGAGCTTACCTTCCTTACCTGAGTAATCTAGTGGTTCAAACTATGTACCTGGTCGATTGACTAGTCAATTTGCCCCTTCTTGTTGTTCCTCATTGATTAGTTCTTCATACTCCTCAGGTTCCTCTTGATCGGCAATGTAGTTGCTAAGGCAACTAAATTCCTCGTCGAAGTTAAACTCTGTTGTGGCATGAAAAAGTTGGCATTCTTCTGGATCATCGGCGTGCCTTAGTGTTTGGAACACATTTAGTTTAACTTGCTGGTCATTCACCCTCATTGTGAGTTCTCCCTTTTCAACATCGATCAAGGTTCTCCATGTTGCTAGGAATGGTTTCCCGAGAATGATAGGTGCATGCTCATCTGCTTCACAATCCAAAATAATAAAGTTAGCGGGAAAAATAAATTTATCAACTTTTACCAGTATGTCTTCGATTTTTCCCTCTGAATGCACATAGGATCTGTCAACTAGCTATAGCATAACTGTTGTAGGTCTTGCCTTCCCGATTCCTAGTTTCTAGAAAGCCGATTTAGGCATCAAGTTTATGCTAGCCCCAAGGTCGCCTAATGGTTTCCCAACATAGTGGTTTCCAATGGAACAGGGTATTGTGAAACTTCCGGGATCCTTTAACTTGGGTGGCATACGATTGTGCAACATGGCCATGCATCTCGCTGTTGCGGCAACTGTTTCAAACTCTCCTAGCCTTGTTCTCTTGGACACAATGTCTTTAAGGAACTTGGCATAGTTGCATTTGTTTAATTGCTTCCACCAATGGCAGGTTGATGTGGCTTGCTTTAGGATATCAAGAAACTTCTTGAATTGATATTTTTGCTTTTGTCACTTCAACCTTTGTGGGAATGGTGGTGGAAGTCAGATATCTTCGATCCTTTCATTGGTCTAGAATCTGATTGATGGCATTGCTGGAACAACTGGAGTTGCCGAAGCATCATCAACTGGGGTTGTCGTGGCATGCTTATCGTTGGCTGCCGAGGCATGCTTATTGCCGGTTGCTGCGACAATTCCTGGTTCATCCTTTGAGGTTTTGCCGCTGGGTTCGTCTTGATCTTTTGTGGAGTTTTGTTTGGTGAGCGAGCTTGAGCCTCTTTAAGTTGTTGGCCACTTCTAGTGGTGGTCGCCTTACATTGCTCATGGCCAGTTCCTCTTGCGACTTCAGTATCGCTAGGTAAACCTCCTTGCGGTCTAGTATTCAGGTTTTGAGCAAATTGTCCGATTTGATTTTCCAATGATTTGATTGACGCCTCTTGGTTTTGCAATCTCATCTTGGTTCTGCTAATAAAAGCATCAGTTCTTTATATGAAGTTACTATTCTCAGCCATATAAGATTCAGTTTTCAACATAAAAGCATTGAGAGAATTTTCCAAAGAACTAGATGTTGTCGGTTGTTGCTGCGGCAACTATTGTCGTGGCATATTCTGCTGGAATCCCGATGATTGTGCATTCTGATTATTACGGTTTAGAGCATTGTTGGGATTACTCCATGAAAAATTCGGGTGCTTCTTCCAAGCTGGATTGTATGTATTGGACATCACATTGTTGTTCTGATTGTAATTCCCCACATAGAAGCTGGATTCTGGATTCTGCATACATTCAGAAGAATCATGGTTACCACCACATAACTCACAAAAGGAATCCATTACCTTGACCTCATGTGTGTTGTTTGGTTTCTGCATGTTCTGGACCATCTTGGTTAAGGTAGCCAATTGTGCCGAAATTGAGTCTGATGATCCTAGTTCATGTATTGTGGCTTGGCGTCTAACTCCTCATCTTCTAGTAGAGGGGAATTGATAATCATTCTTGGCCAGCCTGTTTAGAATTTGCATTGCTTCCTCCGGCGACTTATCTAGGAGTATGCCGTTTGCTGAGGTGTCTAGCATCATCCTTGTTGGTGTATTTACGGCGTTGTAAAACATTGTTACTTGTGTCCACACTGGGAATCCGTGTAGGGGGCATTTGTGTAGAAGTTCTCTGTATTGCTCCCAAGCCTCGTACATGGATTCATCATCTTCCTGCCGAAAAGAAGTAATGTTGTTACGAAGCTTATCAGTCAAATTTGTAGGATTAAACCGAGCAAGGAAATCACGACAAAGATCAGTCCAAGATCCTATTGATCCGGTAGGAATGCTATTCAACCATGCTTTCGCCCTATCCCTCAGTGAATAGGGGAATAATCTTAATCGTAAAACATCGGGGGTGACTCTGTGTATTTTGCATGAGTTGCAAATCTCGAGGAAAGATTTAAGATGTTGTCGTGCATCTTCAATTGCTGAGCCACCAAATTGACCAATTGTGTTGATCATATTAAACATCACCGGTTTCAACTCAAAGTGTTCGGCTTCAATTTCAGGTGCGACAACTCCTGGATTAAGTCCATCAAGATCTTCTTCAAGATAGTCTCGAATAGTTATGTTTCGTACAAGAATCACTCCTCCTCCTGCTAGAACATCTTGAATAATATTGCCGTCTTGATTAGCCATTGCTACTCTTAACCTCCGTCTAAGTCTTTGTAAGGTTCGTTCGATTTCTGGATCAAAGGGATATTCTGGTGTAATCGGTCTCGCCCTAGTCATATACCAATGCAAATACAAAGTTTGTTAACCCTTTGAATCTTAAACAAGAAAAATAAAAAAAATGCAAGAAAATAGAAACAAAGTCGCTATTGCCAATCCCCGGCAACGGCACCAAAAACTTGTTGCGCGTAATAAGTGCTACGCAATTGTGCAAGTATACACGTCGCAAGTTATAGTATAAAAGATGTCGTCTCCACATGGATTGGTGCCACTTCAAGAATCTAATCTCTTGCACTATAAAAAGTAAAAGAAAACACAAGTAGAAGATTATAGGAGTTTAAACTAATAACTAAACTAGAAAGCAATAAAGTAAAAGAATAAATGAGATTAAGTGAGAGAGATAGGCCAGGTTATCGTGAGTTGAGGTGTGATAGCCGATTGGATCGTCTTGGAAAAAGAGTGCAAGGGCAACTCAGTTGCCGTGGCAACTTGCACAATGGGGTTGCCTTGGCAACTAATCGATGGTTGCCTGGGTGACTAGTTGGGCAACTACTTAGGCGTCTGGGCAGCAACTTCAAGGTTCGGCAGAGCGTTCTTCAATGGTTTCTTCTTATCCCTAAGTCGAAACTCTAGCTACTTGTGCATGCCTTGATAATACATCCCTGCGTGAATCAAGGGTGACAAACAACCAATCTTGCGCTCCTCTTAGCCGTTGAAATCCTTAACTTATTCCTAAGCCGGATTAATCTTCATCATCAATAGATTGAATAAAGATCATACTCATTCGTTTCTTGAATCTAACTCTCCCGGTATTAGATAAATAGATGAAGTTACGAGATCCTCTCGCAAACAAGAATAAGGACCAAGAATGAATAAACCTTGAATAGAAAGTGCAAACTCTTATTACCTAAACAAAATCCAATTGTTACTCACAACCATAAAACACAATAACCATAGCCAAATAGATTTAGTTCATGGCTAGGTTCCAAAGAAACACAAGACAAAGAATTCCTAGCATGAACCTAATTGAACAAGAAAGAAAAAGATGAAGAATGGATGAAGCCTTCTTGTCGAGATCTCCCCTTGAAGCTTGTCGAAAATTCTCTCTTCTCTCTCCCTTGGAGTTGACGACTTGGTGATCTATTTATAAGGCTAGGTCAAAGTCCTTCTTTGAGGAGGAAGTTAAGTTGGAATTAAATTATCTTTAAAGAATATAATTCTTTATTATATTTATATTCCTTCTAGAACTTCTCCTATCTTCTTGGGATTTAATTCTTCTTTAACCTCTTCATGGAAATCAAACTCCTTTGGGATTTAGCTTTGCTCCACGTCATCTTGGGCTTGTCTAGTCATGAATTTCGACTACCATATCACCTTATTCTATGTCGACAGTTGCCCTGGCAACTGGCTCGGCATCTCCTTCATGCATTGCCCTGGCAACTAGCTCGGTATCTCCTTCATGCATTGCCCTGGCAATTGGTTCTAGCCTTGCTTTGGCAAGTGATTCTGCACATACACACAAAACACACCAAAGCAGCATCTTTTCCCACAAAAATCACCAAGTTATGTAATCAAGCTCAACAGTGGAAGGAAACATGAATTAATGCATGAATGACTAATTATGCAACTCTTATGTACTTGCAAACCACTGGATTAGCTATTATAAGAAACAAAGCATATGATTAGCCAACACACATACTTATTTCAGGCGATCACATAAAATCAAAACAATGATATAGAAAGGAACTCAAGCACACCAGAGAAGTTATACTCATTCGTTATATAGTACAAGGTAAAATTTTCTTTTCTATTATTCCATTGATAAACAACATTAACATTAAGTTAATTTTAAACCCTATTAGAAACAATAACCCAAGTTCAAGTGATCACTTTCATTTCTAACGTTATGCTTAACCATTACCAGATTTCGGTTTTAAACTTCTAAAACTAAGATAAGAAACTTAAATTCTCTTTTATTTTAGTTTAGAGACCAATACGAAATAAGGAGCAACATAGACTATCAATTAAAAACTAACAACGAGTCATTGTTTAACAACCTTTGAACATTCAAGTTGTACTACATAAAGTCAAAGCATATTGTCCCGAGATTTCAATCTCAATAATTCATATCACTGTCAGACATGTATCCATAACAATATTTATTCAAAGATTAGTCCTAACTCAGCATCACTTGTAAATAATCATTTGAACATCAAATCTAAGTTAGCTTAAGCTAACATGGAGTTTTATAAATTATTTACAAGGTGATAATCACCTATAATTATTAAGATAAAATCATTTCAAAGCTTAAACCAATTCTAGCTAGACACATATAACTTTCGCAAAGCAAGATTAAATACAAGGTTTATTGACACTTATTCATTAGCTTATAATCCTTTTCTTTTAAATTTTAAACTAGTCATTCAAACTATACCACTCTTATTCAGGGTTTACCCGTAATCTATAACTACTTAATCATATAAATCAAGCAACAAATAACTTTAAATACTTGATAGACTTATACATATATATATATATATATAACCAAAAATAGAATCAAAATGCGTTATGCAATCTATCAACTATGTGCCACCATCTAGAAGTTCTAAAAATGTTAGTTCCAATGATACTTAGGTCCTTGTGATCAAGTCCAAGCTCAAAAGAAATCAGAGGCCAAATACCCTGTAACATATTGAAAGGATAAGGTAATCATAAGCTTAGTGAGGTAGCTTAAAGCAATTTAAAATTATGAAACTGCTAGCTATTCCATTCGCTAAAGCTTATTAATCATATGAAGATTTTAAGCTTAACAAGAGATTAGTCATTTGAAACAAATTGTTGACAACTGATCAACCCAGAAATAAACTTATGTACTAATACATTCGTATAGAATAATCATGTATGATCTGGGTATACAAATCAAACCCGTATACGCATACATATGAAGATTTCGAACAAACCTAACATATATATATGTACTCAACTCAAGCACACATATATACATATTACCATGATGTTCAAACAAGCTAGTTATATTCTCAAATCAGAATTTGAACATAGCATGGACTCATATACATATAGATCTTCAATCAAGATAGGCATTATTCACGTATAAGAAATCAGACATACATTGACATATATTCACGTAAATCTTTAAGCTAGATATGCATTTTCACATGTGAGAAATCGAACATACATTGACATATATTCATGTAAATCTTTAAGGTAGATTTGCTTATTTACATGTGAGAAATCAACATACATTAACATATATAAAGGTATTCAACATACTATATCCTTTTACCCACATATGATTTAATCAAGACATATGCGCTTATTCAAACAAGGTAACCATTGATAAATAAATATCCCATCACAACTTGTCTATTCATACAAGGGCATTTAGTTAGCAAAGGATTCATGTTACTTATTATGCAAGCCATTATTAGAATTTATTGATTTAACTTATAAACTTCTTGGATTCTTTTAACAAAGCCTAACCATACGTAATTTATTTATTATTAACTTATCCAATACTCTATCAAACATATATTTCTTGTTATATAAATTATCATACTCGATATAAGGGTGAATTTTTTGTATTATGTAAGATATCAGACTTAGCAATCCAATGCAAAAGTTATTTAACATATCAAATTCTTTACATGAGTTTCTTGACATGTAAGACATTAAGCATATCAATTTTTAGGTATAAATTACTTAGCATTTCCTTTAGTTTAAAGCATTTGAATCAAGTATGTATCGTTATTTACTTTCAAGCAAATTATCCTACATAACCTATCAAATCATAAACATAGATTACTTGGCATACAAAATTATCAAACACATCAGATCATAATCGTGGATCTCTTGACATATAAGGTATCAAACATATCAAATTACGAACAAGGATTACTTAGCATGCAAAAATCTCAACATATTAGATCATAATATAGCTTGTTTTCCATACAAGTTATCAAACATACTAACCTTAATCATGGATTACTTGACTTATAAGGTGTTAAACATATCAGATTATAAATATAGATTATTTGACAAAAGACATCTGCATATCAAATCACAACATAGTTTATTTATAGATCTGGAGCAAGAACTATCCAATATATACTCATATACATGATATTTGGCAATTCATGTAAGGAAAATATTCAAGCAAAGCATATATAAATATGTATATATATGTGTACATACATTCGAATATAACCTATGTCATTCTTAAAAGACATTACAAGAATTGTATAGGTGTTTAGCACTTGTCTTGTAAGTTATTATTATGAGTTAATAATTTTAACTAATGAGCATTCATTATTATAATCTGACAAAGTATATCATGTTCATAGGTTTTATATAGAGTAACTTCTCAACTTCACATGTCATAAATCATGTGTTACCAATACTAACATGAAATATCAAAGTCATTTAATTGTTATATTTACAAATCTCATACTTTGTCTTTAACATAGCCTTGAGTATCAAGTAGCCTAGGCACTCGAATCCCCAACCAACTATCGCCAAACAAAAGTTACTCAAAGTACCGGTCAATTCTTCCTACTGTCGCCAAGTGACCGTATCACATCCCTCATTCTGTCGCCTCATAAGGACCGTAGTCCACCCCAAACACGAGCTCTATGGACTCTATGGCATGCCAACTATACCTACGATTGACTCAAAACTAAGGCTTTCACAGTGTTTCTTTCTTATATCTTATTAGAACAAAAGGGAGCACAGCTCCTTATAAGAATCTCATATCCATAAGCACATTGCCTTTTTCATCTTAGTCATGCATTTGCTTCACGTAAATTTCTCATTGTATTATTTTTCTTATTCGGAGAACATCATAACATAGATTACTGTCACATATGTATCATATATAGTCATCTATTTTAAATCAAATTATAAATTCACAATCATCTTATCATGAACAAGGTACCTGAGCAACATAATTTATTTATCTTAAGGTTGAGCATAGCTCAAAATCATAATATTACAACAAGACCTGTATCTTACCATGTCAACACAAAAATAAATCATATATGTATCTCCAATCCTACTCATCTCTTAGTCAAAAGACCACGTATTAAGGTTTCTTTATAAGAAATTCTACATGTTCTATTTAGGTCATCTCATATACACAACAATAGATCAAGTGTTGCGTAGCATTTCAAACCAAACATTCATATACGTACCTCAATTCCAAGCTCATTTGTACATAGCATGTTTCAAGACATAAAAAATGTAATCAAACAACAAGAAATGCCCAACAGCCCCTTTATTCTCTTAATTATTCAGAACATGCCTTAATACATTTACATGAATGCAAAACATTTCTTTACACATAATCACACAACACATACTCAAAACAGCCCATAAATGTTCTTGTAATTGCATTGCTGTCCTATTTTCATTTGTTTACAATTACATGCTCAAGACAGTCCTTTAAGGTCCCTATAAATGAAATCTTGCCCTGTTTTCATATATACATAAGTACATGCTCAAATCAGTCCACATACTTCCTTACTTACTCAAACAGTCCACATGTACATTCATTAAACATTTCCCCTATTTTAACAACTCGAAACAGTCCATGATTTTATCAAAATAGCCCTTATATGTGTATGCATACTTATTTGCATGTTCAAAAACAGTTTTGAATATATTTAACAAGCAATGCAATTAAATCCTAGCTCCAACTCGACATAGGATCATACAATAATTCATTTGAATACTTGGATTATTCCAATCAAACTAGAATTCTCTACCAAATAATTTATTATCCTAAGCATGTCACATAAGCACACAACATGCCAATTTACTCACATTCTTCATTCAAATGATCAAGGATTGCACTATGAACGTATAAACAATGCTCAAAGAAAGAGTGTACAAATCTTCTTTCTACAAGTTACATGCATGGTTCCAATTAATGCATGATGCGTTCATTTAGTTTTAAAAATGATCATTAACATAAATTGATCATTCAAAAAGAATTATATTCAAACATCACACAAGAGGTTAACATCCAAGGCCGAATTGAATTTCTAAAATTACAAATGAAAGGAAGATTTTGCATACCCTATTCCATGGATTTCACGGGCAAAACATACAAGGACTTGAATGTCCTAAGCTAGATTATCCAATCTCCATTGATAGCTCGAGCTTCTCCCTCTCTCTACATAGGGAATTCGATAATGAAGAAAGAAGATGAGGTGGGGAAATTCTCATCAAAACTGAAACCTCAACTACATTTTCCCCCTAACCTTAAGCAAACAAGTGTCCAAGTCCCTTCATTATTTCTTAATCTAAATACAAACATTAAATTCTCATAGAATTCTATTGGGTCCCTTCCATAACAGCCATCTAAATTTTATTATTATTTCAAAATGGTCCTGATTTCTTAATTAACCTATTAGGAGACCATCTCATGGCAATTTAACTAATGATCAATTATATCCTACTCCTAAGCCAAATTTTGGGGTATTACACGCCTGGGCGACAAGGGTGAATCCTGGCTAAAAACTTATTGTCATCTTCACCTTTAGGCACCATGTTGACCAACATTCCCTTAAGTGACTCGCTGAACAACTTCTCATCATTAAGTCTATCGCTCTCTTGGGTTGTTTCATGTATCTTCTGTTTAGGATTGACAATTCCACCAAACATGATATCCTTCAGGTGAGGAAAAGTTATAGGTTTCTATGGGATGTCTTTCCTCTTGAATCTAGCTTTTCTTTGTTCCTCTCTCTTCTTGTATTCTTCCCTTTTTTGCAACACACTAGGCTTATGACCCAACCCAAATCGGTCTTTCTTGATAATGACAGGTCGAGCGTGTAGACTTTCTTGCAAATTCCTCCCGAGACCTTTTCCAATTTCAGCCCCGTATCCCAAAGTCTCTTGAATGGTCATCTTAGTGCAGTTAGACAACCTGGAGTGAGGAATCCTATTGCCTTTTGCAACAAATATGGCATTCACAAATTCCAAAGCTTGAAAAGAGCATTCTACAACATCTTCATCTTTCTAGATGTAAAGAGCGTCAGATGTAACTGAAGCGATAATCTCTTGTTCAGCTCTAACACTGATCAACTTGCCTTCAGTTAAAAATTTCAACTTCTGGTGCAACGACGAGGGAACAACGCCGACTGAGTGGATCCACAGTCTCCCTAGCATGTAGTTGTACGCAGGCTTAATGTTCATCACCACAAAATCTACTATGTACTCTGTTGGCCCAATCAACAAAGGTATCTCAATCTTTTCCACCACCTCTCTTCGAGTTCCATCACAGGCTCTCACAGAATTATGGCACAGTTTCATGTGGGAACTATCCACGGGTAGCCCTTGCAAGGTTGCCATTGGTAATATATTCAATGCAGACCCATTATCAATAAGTACACCTAGAAGAACATAACCCTTACAGTGGATGGTGATATTCAAAGCTTTAGTGGATCATATACCCCTTTTTGGGGTTTCATCATCGCTAAACGTGATGTAGTTGTCCGTAGTGATATGACCCACTATTCATTCTAGCTTGGTCACAGATATGTCATCTGGAAAAAATGTTTGGTTTAACACTTTCAATAACGCATCATGATGTTTTTCTGAGCTCAACAATAGCTCAAGCACTATAATCCTTGATTGTTGCTTACATAGTTGCTCGACTACACTATATTCACCATGCCTTAAAAATTTCAAAAACTCTTGTGCCTGTGCTTCATTCACTCGCTCATTAATCTTTGGAGGGGGTTCCTCATCAAATATCCTCTCAGAACCAGTTAACGTATCCTTTCCTTTGTCCTTTACAGCTTTCACAGCCTTTGAAGCCTCTGGAGAATACACCTGCCACTCCTTGTAAAGTGACCCACTTCATTTACAATTTCATCTTTTTTCTCCTTTGGTTGTTCTTTTTTGTGTGTGTCCTTCTCCTACAAGCAATTCTTTTTTCCCTGAGGTTCTAATTTTTTCGATACAGACACATTGGCAACATAATTCCATGGAACTTTCCACGTGTCTTTAAATGGGAATAGAGCTGGTGCTGAAATGATAAGCTTATAAACTACATTTGAAGTTTCTCCCTGAGATGAACTTTCTTCCTTTGGTTTGGTTGAGACAACGAATGGCCTGTCTACCCTGTACTTGACACTAGGTTATCTGACATACACACATCCAAATCTTTCCTTCCTTTAACCTTCTAAAAAAACTTTATTTCTTTGTTGTCCATCAATTTTTGGACCAACTGCTTAAATTCTTCACATTGTTGGATCTCATGCCCTTCTTCTTGGTAATACTCACAGTAGTGCCCACATCTTACTTGTACTATCTCCATGCCTTTTTCTATCAGACGTGCCATGCGCAATTGCTGGAACACCCATCTGATAAGGGACTTAACTTCAGCCACCTTCCTTTTTGCTCTCCTATTACCTTTTTCTTCAATAGCATTCACGCTACATCTTCTATGGTTCGGTAGCAACACTCGGGTTATCAAACTTTAAAACCCTGATATTGATCAAATTTTGAACAAACTTTTTAAAAGTGAGGCAGTTCTCTATCGAGTCACCTGGGATGCCAGCATGATAGTTATAATGAGTATTCTCATCATACCATGAAGGAAAAAGGGGTTTGAATGAAGTAACATGATATGGAAGAACCAAGTTGCCCTTATACAGATGAGAATACACTTTGTATACAATACTGGAAGGGGGTAAAAGACAACTTTTCTTTCTTCTTCTTAGGGTCTCTGTCCTCCTTCTTGTTTGATCTTTGCAAGTTCCAGCAGCAATCGACGATTGAGAAATGGTGATGTTTTCTAGAAAATTGTAGATGCTAGTAGCATTCACCTTATTATCCTTGTTCTTGTAATGCTTCTTGGAATTCTTGCCACTATTGATCCTACCACTCTTTATTGCTACTTCGATTGATTCTCTTGTTCCTACCAAATCGGTAAAGGACTGCGTGGTATTGTTTATCAGACGGTCGAACAATGCCCCTTGAGAGTGTTTACGAACATAGGCATGATCTCATGCTAAGGAATGGGTGGTTGAATTTGGGCCGCTATATCCCGCCATCTCTGGGCATATTGTCGCATACTTTCATTTACTCTCTGCTTTATTCCTTCCAACATGATTCGATTAGGGGTCATGTCAGAAACATGCTTGATATTAGCCCGACTAAGTTGTGTATACCAACGGATCACTGATCCAGTTAGACCATCCTAAAAATAGTGAATTAGTAGCTCCTTATCTTTTATAAAAGCCGCCATTTTTTTGCAATACATGGTTATGTGGGCGAAATGGCAGGTAGTCTCGTCGTACTTGTCAAAGTTTGGTACTTTAAATTTTAGCAGGAAAACCAAATCTGCTACAAGGCTTAAGTCAATAGCATCATTCCCATGTTCACATGCTCCTAGCAAAGCTTTAAATTGTTCTTCTAATAAGCGAAACCGTTCTCCGTACTTCTTTTCTACTTTAGCTCTATTTTTTCCCATCATATTCAAATCCAGCACTTCCTCTTCATGGCCGACTTCTAAATCAATTGGACGTCCCATAGATGTCTCCACTTGGCTAGCAAATATCCCCACAGTACTGATATATATCCTTCT
This sequence comes from Hibiscus mutabilis, assembly GCA_019671005.1. NCBI lineage: Eukaryota > Viridiplantae > Streptophyta > Magnoliopsida > Malvales > Malvaceae > Hibiscus > Hibiscus mutabilis. The sequence continues at coordinate 19,302,186 of CM033749.1, read as the reverse complement.
TTTGCGATTCAGTGCCTCTAATCAAACCCGAATGTGAGATATAGTACCTTTGGTTCTTGAATCGTATTATCTAAAAAAAATTCGTCTCTTTTCCCAAATAATGCAATTATCTGAGAAACAATTGTAGCTTGTGATTAGGCAATTTGTTCACTGAAGCTTTGCTCGGCTTTGTCAAAACGTGTCTCAAGGTCCTTCTGCCCCTTTTCTAGGTTAGCCACTCTATCCTCCATTATATGCCTTGTAAACGAGCACCGTAATGATGCGGAATGTTTGCAGTTTTGATGTTAAACATTTCTACCATGAAATTTCCAGAATTAATTAAGTTGTTGATAATAATGTATGCAAGGTAAACAGCTAAATGAATGTTATGTTAGCATGATTGCAATGGAGGCGTTGATTCCTAAATAGTCCTTAGAAAGACTTTCATTAGATGAAGAGTTCTGATTACAAAAAGCAGTGTAACGCATTACAGATAATGTTTAACTTTTATTCCTAAGACCTCAACTTCTTGGAGAAAAACATGTACTCGGGACCCAAGTGTTGCTTCGGGACTAACACGTACGCATAGTTCCTATGCTTTTCTCTCCAAACCCTAGATGTGTTGGGCCACCCTCTGTGCTTGTACCATGACGTCCATTATTGATCTATGCTAGTCTCAAATCAACTGATCGGCTTGCTGAAGCCCATACACTATCTGACGGTTATCTTCCTGCAAAGCTCCCTCAAAAGAGACTAGTTTTTTCTTGCAGTCACGAAGGGTATCTTCGAGTTCGGTTACCCTTAGTTTCAACAACTCATTTCCATCTTGAGCAAGACTTAAAGCACCAGCATTGTCTTGGTTGTAGTATTCCTGTAAAAGTCCCTCCAACTGCATAATTTGGGCTTCAAACTCTTCATTCTGAGTTTTTAGTTTCTGATTTCGAGCTTGGCTAATAGCTAATTCTTGAGCAATAGTTTCTAACTCCTTTTTCTTCTTCTCTACCGGCTTCTGAAAAGCTTTATACCTTCGAGCGTAGCCATCAACCCTTTTTTTTCCTTCAGGAGCTTAGCGGTTAGTTCTCTAGCAATGGTACCTAAACTATTCCTTCGCAAATTCTACTTCAGTTCTTGCCAATCCTTCCTTAGATTCTCATGGTCTCCTTCGAGTATCTTTTTTTGTTTTAAGATAACCTTTTCTTGTTGCTTGTATTTTCCACGTCAACCGAGGCTAAGTAATTTGCTACTTCCAAGTTAGAGATACATTTTTCTAAGGCGCGTACCTCACTCTAGTGGGCCCTTTTGGCTTTCTCCAAATCTGAAGAAGCATATCTCATATGTTCTTTTAAGGGTCGAACATTTCCTTGGTTTGCAGAAGGAATAACATTGTTGACCCAGTTGATTCTCCACTGCTCGTAGCCTAGTGTGAATGGTGAATCACATTTATGAATCCCAACCATGTGCATATTTTTTCAAGAACGATTCATTTTCTGGGTTTTTACTTTGTAACCGTCACCTCCGTGGTCAAAATCAAAGCCATTCAAACCATGAGTAGCAGAAATGAACTGTATCAAGCCATACTGGTGTGACACAAGCAAGGGACAATATCCACTTCCTCCCCAAATTCTCGGCAAAGAGACCCAGACATATTCTCCACAACGGTAGAGGAAATCACTCAAAATTAACCATGGCACCTTCCACTTGATGCCATCATCTCGGAGGTCTCGAAAACCAACCTTCCATTGATCTCCATACATGTTTTTCACTTGGTACTCATCCAAAAACACTTTTATGGGGGAGAAGGTGGTGAGGCACATCTGATAGGAAAAATTTACGTCCCAGAAGTGGCTCTGGATCCAAAGCTCCAATAATGGTACACACCCAGGAATCTACCTTCTCACATCTTTCTGCATGCATTAAGTGACCAAAAAGTCTCTGCTAGAATAGCTGGTGTTGGGTTAATGCCTTTTTTGATATTATCGAATAGATTTGTTGTGGCATAATCTATATTTCCCAAGACTTTTGGAAAAATGACAATCCTATAAATGCTTATTCCAGTGATACTAATTAGATTTTCTAGGAAAGACGGCGGATCTTTGGGTTTCATGTATACCTTTCCTACCTTGAATCTCAGAAAATGGAGTAAAGCAGTATATTCCTCGATGGTGGGAGTCATATCTACCTTCCCAAAAGTGAAGCAATAGTATCCCGGGTTATGTCGCCGAACTTATGTTGGAAAACTTCCTTCATATTCAAATCCCAACTCTACCATATTTCTCTCAATTCATAAAGGTTATTCTACTTAGAAACAATCAAAATGGGCTCGATAACTTCTGATACGTGCTTTGTTGTCAGATTGTCTCCCTTTTCCATATGTATTCGATCGGACCATCCCCATACTATAGCATTATCGCTTTTGATTTTACAAAACCTCTTTTCCATATTGAACGCCTTCTAAAATGGACTTTTCTCGAATCAGCACCTATGTATGATATGAGATGCAAATGGGATGTAAAAAAAGAAAAAAAAGGAAAAATAACAATAAACAAAAGACAAAAAACAAGCCAATACTATAAAATAATTAAATAAACAAATTAAATAAATTAAATGCCCGACAATAAGATAAAGCAACTAATTATAGAAAATATATACAACCAATAAAAACAAACAAGACCTAGAGGGTTATTTCTTGCAATACCCCAAAATTTACTAAGTTGATTAAAGGTCATTTAGTACTAAGATAATAGCTTAAAAGTCAACTTAGTGACTAAAATGACAAAAATGCAAAAGTTGGGATTTCTTTAATTATGGGTTTTAGAAAGGAAATTTCTAAGGTTTAAAGGTATTATGTGATAGATAGTGAATTTCTTAAAGTTTGATTGAATTCCAAGGAAAATTGGAATAGGAATTGAAGTTTAAAAAAGTAGTGACCAAAATGTAAATTTTGAAAATTTTATGGATAAATTAGTGCTGCGTGTAATAAGTGCTATGCAATTGTGCAAGTATACACGTCGCAAGTAATAAAGTGATACGAGTATCGAGTATCGTCTCCACAGGGATTGGTTTGGGCCACTTTGCTTTAGTTATATAAAAGTAAAAACACAATTGATATTAGGAGTTGATTTTAAAAGTAAAAACTATTGAGTATTACCGAGGTATGTGTTGCCATGGCAATTGCTTCTATGGTTGCCGAGGCGTGCGCGCCTAGAGTTTTCGCGGCATGCGCGTCCAGGGTTGCCGAGGCATGCGCATCCATGGTTGTTGCGGCGTGCGTATCAGTGGTTGCCGAGGCGTACGCATCTGGAGTTACCAAGGCGTGTGCGTCAAGAGTTGCTGAAGCGTCGAGGGTTGCCGAGGCATGCGCATCCATGGTTGCATAGGCGTGCGCGCCAAGAGCTATTGCGGCATCGAAGGTTGCTGAGGCATACATATCCATGGTTGTCGAGGCGTCAAGGGTTGCTGCGGCATCGAGGGTTGCTGAGGCATGCGCATCCATGGCTGCCGAGGCGTGCACGTCAAGAGCTGCTACGGCATCGAGGGTTGCCGAGGCATGCGCATCCATGGTTGCCAAGGCAACTAAAACTTGCTCATCCGGGAATGCATCGCATATCTCTAAATCCGCGTCCTCCTCCCTATTGCGTTCTAAACGTGATAAGTGATCGGCCACTTGATTTTCTATTCCTTTCCTGTCTTTAATTTCAATATCAAATTCTTGTAAAAGTAATATCCAACGAATCAAACAAGGTTTGGCATCCTTTTTAGCAAATAGATATTTAATTACCGAATGGTCCGTATGAACAATTACCTTTGTACCAATCAAATAGGATCGAAACTTGTCAAATGCGAAAACTACAGCTAGTAACAATTACCTGTGCGTTGGCCTAAGACTGCTCCTACCGCGAAATCACTTGCATCACACATGAGATTAAAATGTAGCGTCCAATCTGGTGGAACGACAATGGGTGCCGAGGCAAGCTTTTCCTTTAGGGTTTCCAATGCTTGGGCGCAAGAATCATCAAAATTGAAGACTTTATCATGTTCAAGCAAATTGCACAAGGGTTTAGTAATTTTAGAAAAATTATGAATGAACCTCCTGTAAAAACCTGCATGTCCAAGAAAGCTTCTAATTCCTTTAACCGAACTTGGTGGGGGTAATCTCTCGATCACGTCCACCTTGGCTTTGTCTACTTCAATTCCCTTGGATGAAATCTTGTGGCCGAGCACTATTCCTTCATCTACCATAAAATAGCACTTCTCCCAATTAAAGACTAAATCGGTTTCTTCACATCTTACCAACACCTTCTCTAAATTGCCGAGGCAACTGTCGAAGTCATTACCAAAAACGGAAAAATCATCCATGAAGATCTCAATAAAGTCTTCGACCATGTCTGAAAAGAGTGCCATCATGCATCTTCTAATGTTACTGCATATCTGATAAAACTTGAGGAGAGTCGTTTTCGATACTTCTTATAGTCCATCCGCACCCTCCATCGAGTGATAATATTGCCCAAAAAGAGTTGTGCCAATGTGCTCGCAGCTACTCCCCTTTGCGTTACCATGGTGGATGTGTCTTTCTTCCGTGTTCCCTTGTAGTCCATGCACATCTTCCACCTTGCTACTGTTCCTGAAGGCATGAATATATTATTAGGAAAAATTATATCAACATCCAACCATTTAATTACCTCATTCTCGTCAGGCTCCATCATGGTTGGATGTAGCCTTCGTTGTCGTGGCAATTGCTGCACTAGCCAATTACCGTGGCAATCAATTGCCAAAATTTGCTATAAGTCAAGGGAAGAACCAATTTTCTGAAAAGCTTTACGAATACAAACACCTTTTTCTTTTGGCCTCTCAAACATCTCCATCAGTAGAGATTTTGATGGCTTCAAATTTACCAACATTGGTTGCTCAAGACATACCTGCAATGGACGAGGTGAGTTTTTAAAGAATTCGAAAGGTTCAACCCTTACCTGCTCACATTCCATTGGCAAAGTATTATCATCTCGTTGATCTTGCATGTGGTCGTGCAATTGTCGTGGCAATTGTAGATGAGAGAAATCTACAGATTCCTGCTTCAACATCAACGTTGTAACCTTCTGGGCATCAGGTTCCTCAGAATTTGTTGTAGTATTGTTGTTCTCAGCTTCACTGAGTGTTGTCACAGTATTGCTCTGTTCAGGCTCCTCAATCATTGCCGAGGCAATTTGTTGTTCAGGCTCGTCATGTGTTGGGCAGTCTCTCTCATTGGCATCCTCTTAACTTTGAGGTTCTAGTTGTTCCCCACATATCGGAGAGCTTTCTTTGCATTGCTCCTTATCCTCTTTCCTTGGGACGTCAGTATCCCTAGGAATGAATTGTTGGTACATGTTATCCATGACATATGTGGATCTCCCCAATTGATCTTCTAAATCCCCCAAGGATGCATCCCACTGAGCTATCCTCGTATCCATGGATTTTGATAGCTCTCGAATCTCTTCAATTGATCCGTCAAGTCTAGCCAAGGAAGCTAGCAATGTTTCCTCCAAGGAATTGGAATACTCTTGAAAAGGACTACATTGCCATGGCATATCTGTTGTTGTGGCAAAATTGATATGGTAAAAAAAAATTTGAGCTTTTTGACCATACCATGAAGAATTTTGCTGCTGGTTCCCTCTATGGTCCTCCATGTAGTCATATGCACCAAAAATGTGAGGGCAATTTTCAAACACATGATGTTCTCCACACATAGCACAAGATTTTTCCACGGTATAGGCTCTTTGGGCTTTTCTCGGTTGGTATAGGTAATCATCAAAGGGTGCAAGAAACTCTTGATTGGATTGATTCATATCTTCCAACATCAACTCTCGAATAGATTGGCTTTTATTTCCCGACATGTTGATTTCCCTTAACTTGTAGTACACCTAATTTTTTTGATAAAACAAACAAAAAGAAAAGTTAGTAAAACTAAGAAAAAAATGCAATAGCAAAAACAACTAACACCAATTGCCAATCCCCAGCAACGGCGCCAAAAACTTGTTGCGTGTAATAAGTGCTACGCAATTGTGCAAGTATACACGTCGCAAGTAATAAAGTGATGCGAGTATCGAGTATCGTCTCCACAGGGATTGGTTTGGGCCACTTTGCTTGAGTTATCGCACTGTAAAAGTAAAAACATAATTGATAGTAGGAGTTGATTTTAACGAGTAAAGTAAAAGCAATAAACTAAAATAATAGATGAAAGAAAAAGAGAGAATAGGCCAGGTTATCGTGAGTTGAGGTGTGATAGCCGATTGGATCGTCTTGGTAAAAGAGTGCAAGGGCAACTCAGATGTCGTGGCAACTTGCACAGTGGGGTTGCCTTGGCAACTAATCGATGGTTGCCTAGGCGACTAGCTAGGCAACTACTTGGGCGTATGGGCAGCAACTTCAAGGTTCGGCAGAGCGTTCTTCAACGGTTTCTTCTTATCCCTAAGTCGAAACTCTAGCTACTTGTGCATGCCTTGATAATACATCCCTGCGTGAATCGAGGGTGAACAACAACCAATCTTGCGTTCCTCTTAGCCGTTGAAATCCTTAACTTATTCCTAAGCCAGATTAATCTTCACCATCAATAGATTGAATAAAGATCATACTCATTCATTTCTTGAATCTAACTCTCCTGATATTAGATAAATAGACGAAGTTACGAGATCCTCTCCCAATTCACTCGCAAACAAAAATAGGAACCAAGAATGAATAAACCTTGAATAGAAAAGTGCAACCTCTTATTACCTAAACAAAATCCAATCGTTTCTCACAACAACAAAACACAATAACCCCAACCAATCAAGTTAGTTCATGGTTGGGTTCAAAAGATATACAAAGAATAATCCCCAAACCATGAATCTAATAGAAGCAAAGAAGAAGAAGAAGAAGAAATCAAACTCTCTCCCCCTTGCTCTCTTGTCAAAATCTCTTTCTTCTTGCCCTTTGGAGTTGTCGAAAATCCTCTCTTCTTGCTCACCTCTCTTTGACGGCTTGGTCCTTTAAATTGGAGATGGCTAGGTCAAAATCCTTTTTGAGGAGGAAGTTAAGTTGGAATTAAATTATCTTTAAAGAATATAATTCTTTATTATATTTAAATTCCTTCTAGAACTTTTCCTATCTTCTTGGGATTTAATTTCTTTTTAACCTCTTCATGGAAATCAAACTCCTTTGGAATTTAACTTTGCTCCACGTTATCTTGGGCTTATCTAGTCATCAATTTCGACTACCATATCATCTTATTCCTTGTCAAAAATTGCCTTGGCAACTACCTCGGCATCTCCTTCAAGCATTGCCCTGGCAACTAGCTCGGCATCTCCTTCATGCATTGCCCTCGTAACTGGTTCCAGCCTTGTTTTGGCAAGTGATTCTGCACACACACAAAAAAGACACCAAAGCAGCATCTTTTTCCACAAAAATCACCAAGTTATGTAATCAAGCTCAACGGTGGATAGAAACATGAATTAATGCATGAATGACTAATTATGCAACTAATATGAGCCTAAGTCTAACAATAATATGAGTAAAAGGGGTAATAATATGCTTTTACAAAAAAAATTTCCAGCCAAAAACGTGAGGGCTAGGGAAAGAAGAGAAAATTTTTTCCACGCTCGATTCAAGCCCCGAAACTCAGCTTTCAGGTAATCTCTCCAACTACAAAGTTGTTCTACTCTTCAATCTCTATCTCTTGATATCAATAATTCATGGAATCCATGCTTGATTGATGAGAATTTACATGAGAAATAAATTAGGGCTTATGGATCAAATTGGGGCTTTTGAGATTTTATGATTCCATGATTGAATTCAAGTTGAAATCAAGCTAGTATAATGTTAAAATCATGATATTGAGTTGGGATTTAAGTTTTACATGTTTTGATTATTATGAAGATGATTAGGGTTTATGGATTCAAGTTTACTTTAGGGTTTGTGATATTTAAATAATGATCTAGTAAGCTTGAATTGTTGTTTGGAAGTAAAGCCCTAAGTTAAATTGTGTAGGTACCATTTCGGCAACTTGAAAAGTTGAAGGACCAAATCGGAATTTCTAGAATTTGGAGTTTATTTATGTTATTAATGATGTTAGATATAAGAAAATGAAGTTAGAATGCCAAATTGATGTTGAATTGAATTAGTGACCATTTTGACAATTTGTCAAAGTTAAGTGACCAAATTGAAATTGAAGTTTTGTATGGGGATTAAATCTAATTTTTAGTTGTAATTATGGAATTAAGGTAGTAATGTGGAATTGAGGACTAAATTGCAATGTTCAAAAGCTTGAATCTTTATCTCTGCTTTTTAGTGACTATTTCGATAAATAAGGAAAACTAGGGAGAATTTTTGTGAATAATTATTTGGTGAAGAATGTGATGAGTTGGTGGTTTAAAACTATTGATTGGACTAAATTGAAAAGTATAGAAATAAGGAGAAGTTAGTATAAAAGTTGAAGTTGTTTATGGAAGCTGTGTAGAAAAACTGATTTATGGCAGTAACTTTGAAAATTCACCATAAATTCTAAAATATTGTTAGAAGGTGAATTTTATACCGATGTAAAGATTTGTTCGTCTAGTTTTGTGTCCAACAAACGAAACTGATTTCGAGTTCCGGGTAAAAAGATATGAACTTTTAAGTGGTGAAAGGTCAGAAAATAGTATAGCAGGCTGTTCCGAAACTCAATACTGGAAATTGACTTTGAAAATTTGCCATAAATCGTGCAAGTTGAATTTGGGCTATTAATTTATATGGTTTAAAATCTTATTGAATCTAGTTTTTTCAGAACAAACGGAATCGAATTATGTATTGTAGATAATTTTATAGAAATATTTCTTTGGAGGTACTGCAAACTGCCAGAAAATGAGAATTGATACACTTTGTATCTAAGGTTGATTAGTAAGCTTGGAAAGGGGTAATGGAAGTTCAAATTGGTCACTAAGGCCCATAATGAGTTTTTGAACAATACAAGGAAGAAAAGAAAATGTCTGGAGATTTTGTATTCGAATGATTATATTGGACAATATGTCTAAGATATTGTTAGATTGGGATCTAACAAATATTTTACTTATTTGAATTATGAAGTTAAGTTCGAATCAAGGGAGGTTCGAGGTACAATGAAGGAAAGGATCAAAGAGGACTTAGTGGGGCATATTAATACATGGCCCAGGTGAGTGCAATTGCATACATGTCATACTACACTGATATTTTATACATGATTGGGATGGCTTGCGATGAGCCTACCCTAAATTATTGTTGTTATGATATTTATGTCATTGAGCATATGATTGACATATCGTAATATGTCAAGAATTGAAATATAAAATGCATTGATCATATGATTACTTACATTGATGAGATTGAAATATTATTTCTAGCATAAACTGCCAAATGTTGATATAAATATATATATATATATATATTGATATATGTTGCCATTGATGACATAAATGATGAAATAAAGCCCAATGTATGATATAGAGGTTCGATGGTATAGTTGGATATCCATAGGGTCATAAACAGCTGTATAAATATTCTAAGCACTTCGGTGCAATATCCATAAATACTCATTGAGGGTATACTCATGCTAGGTTTGGGTATACGGAAACACTTAGGGTGTTAAGCACTACGGTGCAATTTTATTAATACTCAATGAGGGAGGTTCGAGGTACAATAAAGGAAAGGATCAAAGAGGACTTAGTGAGGCATACTAATACATGGCCTAGATGAGTCTACCTAGTTTATATATTGTCATGATATTTATGTCATTGATCATATATTTGACATATTTTAAATATGTCAAAGGTTGAAAATAAATACATTGATCACTAGTTATTGATGACGGTATAATATGAATGTCATTTCGGTTATGAACTGTTAAATGTTGATATATATATAGATATTGATATATGTTGTTATTGATGACTTAAATGATGAAATAAAGCCCAATGTATGATATAGAGGTTCAAAGGTATAATTGGCTAGCCATAGAGTCATAAACAGATGTATAAAGATTTTAAGCACTTCGGTGTAATATTCATAAATACTCGTTGAGAGTATACTCATGCAAGGTTTGGGTATACGGAAACACTTAGGGTGTTAAGCACTACGGTGCAATTTTATTAATACTCAATGAGAGTATACTCATGCAAGGTTTGGGTATACGAGAGCACTTAGGGTGCTAAGCACTACGGTGCAAATAATACACTATACTCAAGTAAATATAGAGGGATGACTCGTGTACATAGAATCTCTTAATTTGATTCCTTGGGCTAAGTAAACTAAAATGAAATCAAAGAAATAGAATGATAAGCTTGAAAGCTTGGAGACAAAGTTGGAAAAAGGTATTGGTAAGCATTGAAAGCTTACAGATGGAAATGGCAACGATATTGGTAAGATCTAATCTTATCACTTTGATATACATATATGCTATTACATATTTAATTATGTTAATGAGCATGTAATGGTAAGGTAATCAAACGCATTATTAATCATTAATATTGATATTGATGTTAATATCATGACAATTGCACTTAAATTCAAACCATTGCCTCACTAAGTAAATACTTAGCGTGTGACTATTTTACGCGAAGGAAAAGATGAGCGTTTGGAAAAAGGAGCACTAGTGGACATCATCTACAAGAACAGGTACATCAGTATTAGTAATATAATATTTGAGATTGTTTGATATTCACTAGTTGGCATGTTTATTAAAAAGGTTATGCCCGCTCTGATAGAATTTGTATTTTATTTGGTATCTGGATGAATTTTAAATCAGGCAGTTTTTAGGTAGTTTTATTAATTATATCAAGACAAATTAAATTGATAAGTTGATGCCTGAAAATAAACTCGATTTGAAGATGAAAATATTATTTTTAAACTTTACGCGAATAACTAGATTTGTAAATAAAAACTAAATACATTGTAATATTTTTTTAAAGAAACAAAATTTTACTGAATTACAAATGTATAGGGTTTTACAAATGTTTTGTGATACCTCTAACTCGTATTCAGTGTTGGATACGGGAAAAAGGGTGTTACATTTCTAAATGAGCAGCATAACAGAATGGCTCTAAAAGGTGGGCTCTATAGCTCATTATATGTGGTTCAGTTCTAAAGTAAACGGGACTCGAACTATCGGTAGGATATCGATTCGGGGGAATAGGAGCCTTATACCATACGAAGGTGAATACCCCACAAAATATAAGGATCAGATTCTGGAAGTGAATTACAACATCATACGGAGGTAAACACCCCACGAAGTGAAGTAATCACTCCCACCTAAGGGTTCTATAACTTATTTATGATGACAATTTTGATCAAACAAGGTTTAGAAATTAAAAATTAAATTAAATCGAATTTAAAATTTTCTTAATAATTACGATGCGAACCCATTTAAGGCTTAACTCCTTTTTTATTTTTAAAACAAAAATTAAATGGTCCTCAACGGAGCCACCACGCTGTTGTGACATTTTGAATCTGGAATGCTTGCCTCCGCTATAAAAAAATTGATTTGTGGGGAATTTGGAAAAATCTCGTATTTTAAAATAAAATTTGAGGAATCGCCACCGGCCACTTGGATTAGTTAGACAAGACATAGGTAAAACTAAAACCAGAGATTATAAGGTTCGGGAGTCAAAGGAGATGAACCTAGAGACCGGGATTCCACTCTAGTAGAATACCGAAACAATAAGGCCTAATACTATATGCAAAAAATATATGCACGAATATTAAAATATGACAAAAATAAGTACAAGGTAATAAATAAGAACATGAAATTTAAAACATGTACGTACATTAAAAATACTATATATTAGACATAGACTATATGCACGTACACTTATATATATAATATATATAAATAATAATAATAATAATAATAATAATATATACATAATAACATATAACATAGCATGAATAATATAATATATATACATAATACATATATTAATGTATATAAACAGTAATATATATATGTATGTATATGTAACGGCACAAAGCGTAACATATATACATATATACTAATATTCAAACAATATATAACATGTATAATATAACTTAACACCATATAACACATACTTATAGATAATATAACTTAACACCATATAACACATACTTATAGATAATGTACAAATATATGTATTAAAATGCATTGGTAAACAACAAAAATAAACGGAATAAATAATATGTATTGAACAAATAAAAAAAGCTTAAACATAAATATACAAGAAAAAGGACTGAGAAATAAAAGAAATTAAATTGTAAGGCTGAAATTAAATAAATATAATAAAAAATGCTGAAATATATCTATGCATGAAGAACATGGGTTAAAAAGTAAATAAGCCACCAGATTTGGATGAAATTAAAACGGCTAAAGAGTTTTAAGGACTGAAAAGGGAATCTAACCACTTAAATCCAAATTGAATTTGAAATAGGGACAAAATTAAAAAGCATTTGAAAGTTTTAGGGATGGCGGAAGTAATTTAAAAGAACGAAATGGCTTAGACGGAGAATATTTTGGGGTGGAGGGGTTTAATGGTTATTGGACCATTTTTTAAATTTTAAATGGGTACAAAACCCCTTTATCAAGCAAAAACCGAGCCCTTTCCCAAATTTTTTTAAAATTTCCCAAAAACAAACCAATTCTCTCTAAAATCTTAACCCCAAAGATGGATTTTTGAGTTCAAACCTAGAAACCAACATGGATTCTCAGAATTCGGCCTTGCAGGCCATTGTATGGTGTCAACGGACGTTGTTCGTCGGCATCGATGACTTTCCAAAACCCAAAAAAAAAACATTTTCATATTTTAAAACTAAATCAGACCTTGGTTTTTCAAAATCAAATACTCGAACCCCTTTTTTTAGAAAAAACATCCCCTAGTCCGGTTCACTCTTTAATCCCGAAGGAAAACGATAGGCTTGTTATCGGACGTGGATAGAAGAGACTCAATCGGCGAAGGTAAAGACTCAAATCTCAATTTTTGTTATATTCATGACATGCAAGAAGAAAAAAAGAACTATGAATACCTTCAGAAACTTTCTTGTGTTTTTTTCTTCTATTGATTTTTTTTTTTTTGATAACTGAGTACAATGGGTTCCTTTTACATCATTTTATCTGATTTTTTTGTTTACAAAAATAAGTAAACTTTAAATACAAAAACTATAGATGATTTGGGTTCTGACAACCCTATTTTTTTATTTTTTTGACCCATGCCTAGTGGTTGGAGGACATGTGAAGGACAGTGTGGTGATCCTCGATGAACGGAGGGCCATTGATCTGAACACGTGGCGACCATCGGGGCGAGGAAGATGAAGAGATCATTTTGGCCAGATTTGACTGGGCCGTTGGGTCATATCTGATCCAACGACTGAGATCCCTTGAAGATGGACAACCCAAATGGCTTTGGAAGGATGATGTGGAATCCCGTGATGAAGCCACGTGGCGCGTGGGATACCAAGTGTCGGCATGTGCATCATAGTCACGCGTGGAGATCGATCGGTCAGCACATGGATCATACTTGCGGCCAGCTGGAGGGTCTCTTGGATGATCTAGAGCTGTTGGATCAGATCTGATCCAACGGTCCAGATTGGGTTGCGTAGAAAAAAATAGGATGTTAGGGTTAAGTTATCAGATTAATTATTAGGTTTTTAGGCTATTTAATTTTTTTGGGCCGATTAGGTTCATGTAATTACTTTGGGGCTTCTAACTTGGACTGGAAACTTAAAATAAAATGGGTTTTAGTTTATATCAATTGGGTTATATTTCTTGATCTGTTTTTTATATATTAACTAATAATGACAATAATGATAATAATACTAATACGTTCATACCCATACACATACAATAAATAACAACACGTGCATACATGTAATATACATACAAGTGTCCCTATAATACATACATATGAAATACAATACATTTACATTCATAAATAATACACGTACTCCTTAATATACTCCTGCATGCATACGTAACATCCATAATAATAATATATACATACATGCAACACATAAATATGAAATATAATACATACGTATATATTAACACATATATTCATATAGTTGATGGCATATTAATATCTTCAATATTAACAAGATAAATTATGACATTACACAGCCCGAACAAAAAATGAGTGATTACAGTTTTCTCACACTTTCTTCAAACTTCAAGCTCTCAAAGGTTCCCAAACCTCTTCCATTTTCCACACAAACATGAAATCCGAAACAAAAACTTGAATTGGAGCCCATGGAGGAATTTGCTACAAGCTACAACCTTAAGATCAAGATAAATCTCCATAAAGTCTTAAACTTCCCAAAAACCTATTTATGAAAATCTTACCCTTTTTCCACGAGAAAACACTTTTCTTGAAGCTCTTGCAATGGAGATTGTGGATCTATAAATCTTAAATCTTAAATGATGACTTGGCGAAGAAAGCTTGAATTTTTAAAAGCTAGAACAAGGATTGAAAAGAAAGAGATATGAGGTGTGTGGGAGAAGATAAATATGAGGAAGATGATCTCACAATCCCCTTTCATTTTTTCTTTTCCAAACCTACGTGAAAAAGCAAATAAAAGGGGGAGTGGATAGCCTTTATTTCCAAAAAGGGTAAAATAGCATCATAAACCCTCCACGTCTTAACCTTATTACAAAGAGGTCACTACTCAAGCCCAAATAACCAATTTCTTATCCAATAAGGCCCAAACTTGGTTCAATGGGTCCAACAGCCCAAACCAACACGTAGATCCATAATTTGGGTCAACACCCAATCGTTAACTCGAAAATTCAGGTCGTTACAAGAATTTTATAGGTTTACCCCTAACATAAAAATCATGTGTTCGTCCCTACATGGATGTTCTTAGGATATAGGGAGGTGGAAGTTTCATCCTTCTCACAAGAGGTTTGGGGTTTTGTTTTTTAGATTTGAATATAGGATTATTTGATTATTTTATATATAAATCTGACAGCTAGTTTTTTCGAATCAAGGCTAAACTAATATAATGAGTATATGTTAAAGGGGTTAAGTCTATTATTATACCATTTGTGGAAGACTTTTAAAATTTTTATGTTTTTCAAAAAAAAGTATACATAAAAATGTCAAAGTATTAAATTGATTAATTATATTTTAGGAGGTCAAATTGGGGCTAATTTACCCCTAATATACTCTTTGTCTAAATTTTTTAAAGAGAAATACAGCTCTAAAGATTATTCAAGGAGATGAGTGTGCTAGAAGCAATGGGGTTGCCTAAAGCATTTCGAAGGTGGATTCGAGGTTGTGTTATTGGATCCAAGTTTTCCATCTCTTTTAATGGGAGCCTTGAAGGGTACTTTAAAGGTGAGGGGTTTAGACAAGGAGATCTCCTGTCATCCTACTTATTTATGTTTTTCATGAATGCAGTTTCATAATTGTTAAACCTTGAGGCTAAAAAATGGATTTTTAGCTATCATCCTAAGTATAAAATGGTACCCCTTACACACTTATTCTTTGCGGATGATCTCTTGATTTTTTGCAAAGGGACCTTGGACTCGGTGATTGGTGTGAAGAGCTTTTTGAAGCATTTTATAGTTTGTCTGGTCCTAAGTTGAATATAGATAAAATAGAATTGTTTACTTCTAGAATACAGTCCGACTGCTTGTCTAGGATTAAGGCAAGTACTGGTTCAAGGTGGGGTTGTTGCTAGTTTGATATTTAGGAGTGCCTCTTGTGACTAGGAAGCTACAGACAATGATTGTTCCCATCTCATTGAGAAGATTCAAGACAAACTAGGGCACAGGTCAACTAAAAAGCTCAGCTATGGAGGTAGATTGCAACTGATAAGAGCATTACTTTACAGTATTGTCAACTACTGGAGTAGGGAGCTCATACTTCTAAAGGTTGTGATTAAGAAAAATGAATAATTATGCTCTCCGTTCTTCTGGAAAGGTAGTGATACCTCAGCACAGGGGCTTGGGTGGGGTGGCACCATGTTTGCTCACTTAAGGCTGAGGGTGGTTTAGGCCTAAAGAATGTTCAAACCTAGAACAAGGCATGCATGATGCAATTAATGAAAAACATCCTTGCTGGCGAGGGATCCTTGTGGGTGGCCTGGTGTAACACTGTTAAGTGTTCAAAAGTACTACTTTTATTACCCTTTTTATTCTTATTATTGCTAGACTTAGGCTCATATTAGTTGCATTATTAGTCATTCATGCATGTTTGCATCATTTCCTTGGTGGACAAGCTTGACTTCATATTTTGCTTAATTTTGTGGGAAAAAGGAACTGCTTTGGTGTGTTTTTGTGTGTGTGTGCAGAATCACTTGCCAAAGCAAGGCTGGAACCAGTTGCCAGGGCAATGCATGAAGGAGATGCCGAGCTAGTTGCCTTGGCAATTTTTGACAAGGAATAAGATGATATGGTAGTCGAAATTGATGACTAGATAAGCCCAAGATGACATGGAACAAAGCTAAATCCCAAATGTGTTTGATTTCCATGAAGAGGTTAAAGAGAAATTAAATCCCAAGAAGATAGGAGAAGTTCTAGAAGGAATTTAAATATAATAAAGAATTATATTCTGTAAAGATAATTTAATTCCAACTTAACTTCCTCCTCAAAAAATGACTTTGACCTAGCCCTATAAATTGAAGGCCATGCCGTCAACTCCAAGGGGGAGAGAAGAGAGAATTTTCGACAAGATTAAAGGGGGGATGTCGACAAAGAGGCTTCAACCATTCTTCATCTTTTTCTTCTTTGTTCCATTAGGTTTATGCTAGGAATTCTTTATCTTGTGTTTCTTTGGAACCTAGCCATGAACTAAATCTATTTGGCTAATGTTATTGTGTCTTGTGGTTGTGAGAAACAATTGGATTTTGTTTAGGTAATAAGAGTTTGCACTTTCAATTCAAGGTTTACTCATTCTTGGTTCTTATTCTTGTTTGCGAGTGAATTGGGAGAGGATCTCGTAACTTCATCTATTTATCTAATATCGGGAAAGTTAGATTCAAGAAACGAATGAGTATGGTCTTTATTCAATCCATTGATGGTGAAGATTAATCCGGCTTAGGGATAAGTTAAGGATTTCAACGGCTAAGAAGAGCGCAAGATTGGTTGTTCACCCTTGATTCACGCAGCAATGTATTATCAAGGCATGCACAAATAGCTATAGTTTCAACTTAGGGATAAGAAGAAACCATTGAAGAATGCTTCGTCGAACCTTGAAGTTGCTGCCAGGCGCCCAAGTAGTTGCCCAGCTAGTAGCCCAGGCAACCATCGATTAGTTGCCAAGGCAACCCTGCTGTACAAGTTGCCACGGCAACTGAGTTGCCCTTGCACTCTTTTACCAAGAGGATCCAATCGGCTATCACACTTCAACTCACGATAACCTGACCTATTCTCTCTCATTCAATTATATCTTCTTTTACTTTATTGCTTTCTAGTTTAGTTGTTAGTTAAACTCCTACAATCTTCTACTTGTGTTTCTTTTACTTTTTACAGTGCAAGAGATTAGATTCTTGAAGTGGCACCAATCCCTGTGGAGACGATATCTTTTATACTATAACTTGCGACGTGTAAACTTGCACAATTGCGGAGCACTTATTACACGTAACAACTTTTTGGCACCGTTGCCAGGGATTGGCAATAGCGACTTTGTTTTTATTTTCTTGCACTTTTTATTTTTCTTGTTTAAGATTCAAAGGGCTAACAAACTTTGGTTTTGCATTGGTATATGACCAGGGCGAGACCGATTACACTAGAATATCCCTTTGATCCAGAAATCGAACGAACCTTGCAAAGACTTAGACGAAGGTTAGGAGTAGCAATGGCTAATCAAGACGGCAATATGAATCAAGATGTTCCAGCAGGAGAAGGAGTGATTCTTGCACGAAACAGAACTATTCGAGACTACCTTGAAGAAGATCTTGAAGGACTTTATCCAGGAGTTGTCACACCAGAAATTGAAGCCGACCACTTTGAGTTGAAACCAGTGATGTTTAATATGATCAACACAATTGGTTAATTTGGCGGCTCGGTAACTAAAGATGCACGACAACATCTTAAATCTTTCCTCGAGATTTGCAATTTATTCAAAATACAAGGAGTCACCCCCGATGTTTTACAACTAAGATTATTCCCCTATTCACTAAGGGATAGGGCGAAAGCATGGTTGAATAGTATTCCTGCGGGATCAATGGGATCTTGGACCGATCTTTGTCGTGATTTCCTTGCTCAATTTAATCCTACAAATTTGACTGATAGGCTTCGTAACGAAATTACTTATTTTTGGTAGGCAGATGATGAATCCATGTACGAGGCTTGGGAGCGATATAGAGAACTTCTACACAAATGCCCCCTACACGGATTCCCAGTGTGGACGCAAGTAACAATGTTTTACAACGCTGTGAATACACCAACAAGGATGATGCTAGATGCCTTGGTAAATGGCATACTCCTAGATAAGTCTCCGAAGGAAGCAATGCAAATTCTAAACAGGCTTGCCAACAATGATTATCAATTCCCCTGTGCTAGAAGATGAGGAGTTAGACGCCAAACCACAATACATGAACTAGGATCATCAGACTCAATTTCGGCACAATTGGCCACTCTAACCAAGATGGTCCTGAACATGCAAAAACCAAACAACACACAGGAAGTCAAGGTAATGGATTCCTTTTGTGAGTTATGTGGTGGTAACCATGATTCTTCTGAATGTATGCAGAATCCAGCTTTTATGTGGGCAATTACAACCAGAACAACAATGTGATGTCCAATACATACAATCCAGCTTGGAAGAAGCACCCGAATTTTTCATGGAGTAATCCCAACAATGCTCTAAACGAGAACAATCAGAATGCACAAGCATCGGGATTCCAGCAGAATATTCCACGGCAACAGTTGCCGCAGCAACAACCGACAACATCTAGTTCTTTGAAAAATTCTCTCAATGCTTTTATATTGAAAACTGAATCTTATATGGCTGAGAATAGTAACTTCATAAAAAGAACTGGTGCTTTTATTAACAGGACCGAGATGAGATTGCAAAACCAAGAGGCAGCAATCAAATCATTGGAAAATCAAGTCAAACAATTTGCTCGAAACCTGAATACTAGACCGCAAGGAGGTTTACCTAGCGATACTAAAGTCGCAAGAGGCCATTAGCAATGTAAGGTGATCACCACTATAAGTGGCCAACAACTTAAAAAGGCTCAAGCTCGCCCATCAAACAAAACTCCACGAAAAGATCAAGACGAACCCAGCGGCAAAACCTCATATGCTGAACCAGGAATTGCTGCGGCAACCGGCGATAAGCATGCCTCGGCAACCGGCGGTAAGGATACCTCGGCAACCAACGACAGGCATGCCATGGAAACCCTAGTTGATAATGCCTCGGCAAGTCCAGTTGCCCCAGCAATGCCATCAATCAGGTTCCAGACCAATGAAATGATCGAAGATATCCGGCTTCCACCACCATTCCCACAAAGGTTGAAGCGACAAAAGCAAGAATATCAATTCAGGGAGTTCCTTGATATCCTAAAGCAAGTCCGCATCAACTTGCCATTGGTTGAAGCAATTGAACAAAAGACGAACTATGCCAAGTTTCTTAAAGACATTGTGCCCAAGAGAACAAGTCTAGGAGAGTTTGAAACAGTTGTCACAACAGAGGGATGCATGGCCATGTTGCACAATTGCATGCCACCTAAGCTGAAGGATCCCAGAAGTTTCACAATACCATGTTCCATTGGAAACCACTATGTCGGGAAAGCATTATGCAACCTCGGATCAAATATAAACTTGATGCCTAAATCGGTTTTCCAGAAACTAGGAATCGGGAAGGCAAGACCTACAACAGTTATGCTACAGTTAGCCGACAGATCCTATGTGCATCTAGAAGGAAAAATCAAAGACATACTAGTAAAAGTTGATAAATTTATTTTTCCCGCTGACTTTATTGTTTTGGATTGTGATGCAGATAAACATGCACCTATCATTCTCGGGAGACCCTTTCTAGCAATAGGGAGAACCTTGATCGATGTTGAAAAGGGAGAACTCACAATGAGGGTGAATGACCAGCAAGTTAAACTAAATGTGTTCTAAACACTAAGGCATGCCGATGATATGGAAGAATGCCAACTTATTCATGCCACAGCAGAGTTTAACTTCGACGAGGAATTTAGTTGCCTCGGCAACTACATTGCCGATCAAGAGGAACCTGAGGAGTATGAAGAACCGATTGATGAGGAACAACAAGAAGAGGCAAATTGGTTAGTCAATCAACCAGGTACATACTTTGAACCACTAGATTACTCAGGTAAGGAAGGTAAAATCGAAATGCCCTCCACTGAACAACTACCGATTCTTGAGTTGAAACAGTTTCCAGAGCATCTAAAATATACTTACTTGGGAATCGATAAAACATTGTATGTAATTATTTCCTCTAAGTTACAGCATGAGCAGGAAAAGAAGCTGATCAAAATGTTGATGCTACACAAGAAGGCAGTAGGGTGGACAATTGCCGACTTGAAGGGAATTAGCCCGGTAGTGTGCATGTACAAGATTTTGTTGGAAGATGATCACAAACCTTCGATTGAGGCCCAGAGGAGACTGAATCATGCCATGAAAGGGGTTGAAATGAAAGAAATCATCAAGTGGCTTGACGTCGGCATCATATACCCTATATCTGATAGTACATGGGTAAGTTTGATACAATATGTACCGAAAAAGAGAGGTATAACGGTGGTAAGTAATGACAACAATGAACTAATTCCAACCAGGACTGTCATAGGTTGAGGGTTTTTATGGATTATCGAAAGCTAAACAAAGCCACTAGGAAAGATCACTTCCCATTACCCTTTATTGATCAAATGCTTGACCGTCTTGCAGGTAAACCCTTTTATTGTTTTCTTGATGGTTATTCAGGTTACAATCAAATTGCCATAGCACTAGAAGATCAAGAAAAGACAACCATCACATGCCCATATGGTACTTATACTTTCTGAAAGATGTCGTTCGGATTGTGTAACGCCCCGGCAACCTTCTAAAGATGCATGATGGCACACTTTTCAGACATGGTCAAAGACTTCCTTGAGATCTTCATGGTTGATTTTTCTGTTTTTGGTAATGACTTCGACAGCTGCCTCGGCAATTTAGAGAAGGTGTTGGCCAGATGTGAAGAAACTGATTTAGTCCTCAATTGGGAGAAGTGTCATTTTATGGTAGATGAAGGAATAGTGCTCAGCCACAAGATTTCATCCAAGGGAATTAAAGTAGACAAAGCAAAGGTGGACGTGATTGAGATATTGCCCCCACCAAGTTCGGTTAAAGGAATCCCAAGCTTTCTTGGACATGCAGGTTTTTATAGGAGGTTCATTCATAATTTTTCTAAAATTACTAAACCCTTGTGCAATTTGCGTGAACAGGATAAAGTCTTCAATTTTGATGATTCTTGCGCCCAAGCATTTGAAACCCTAAGGGAAAAGCTCGCCTCGACACCCATTGTCGTTCCACCAGATTGGACGCTACCTTTTGAGCTTATGTGTGATGCAAGTGATTTCGCGTTAGGAGCAGTCCTAGGCCAACGCACAGGTAAGACCTTTCATGTGATATACTACGCTAGTAAAACTCTTAATAGTGCTCAAGTGAATTACACAACAACGGAGAAAGAGTTACTAGCTGTAGTTTTCGCATTTGACAAGTTCCGATCCTATTTGATTGGTACAAAGGTAATTGTTCATACGGACCATTCGGCAATTAAGTACCCATTTGCTAAAAAGGATGCCAAACCTCGTTTGATTCATTGGATATTACTTTTACAAGAATTTGATATTGAAATTAAAGACAGGAAAGGAACAGAAAATCAAGTGGCCGATCACTTATCACGTTTAGAACGCAATAGAGAGGAGGACGCGGATTTAGAGATATGCGATGTATTCCCGGATGAGCAACTTTTAGTTGCCTCGGTAACCATGGATGCACATGCCTCGGTAACCCTCGACGCCGCAGCAGCTCTTGATACGCACACCTCGGCAACCATGGACGCACACGCCTTGGCAACCCCTGACGCCTCGGCAACCATCGACGTCGCGGTAACCACTGATACGCACGCCTCGGCAACCATGGAAGCATATGCCTCGACAACTCTAAACGCACACGCCTCAGCAATCTTGGGAGCAGTCGCCACGGCAGCACATGCCTTGGTAATACCCTGGTACGCAGATTTAGTTAATTTTCTTGTTTGTGGTATTTTACCTTATGGCCTTACTCACCAAGGGAAGAAGCGGTTATGCCATGATGCTAAGCATTACTTTTGGGATGAGTCTCTTCTGTTTAAATAATATGCAGATCAGGTTATACGTTGATGTGTCCCTGAAGAAGAGCAGCAGAATGTACTCTGGCAATGCCATTCTTCACCCTATGGATGACATTTTGGAGGAACTCATACTGCGGCCAAAGTTTTGCAATCCAGTTTGTATTGGCCAACACTATACAAAGATGCCCAAGAGTTTTACAAGCAATGTGATTGTTGCCAGAGGATGGGCAATATCTCTAGATGACATGAGATGCCGCTTCAAAACATCATCGAGGTGGAATTGTTCGATGTATGGGGGATCGATTTTATGGGACCTTTCTCATCTTCATTCGGCAACCTCTACATTCTACTTGTTGTTGACTACGTGTCTAAATGGGTTGAGGCAGCTGCAGTTCCCAACAACGATTCCAAGACAGTGCAACGATTCTTGCAGAAAAATATATTTACACGGTTTGGGATGCCGAGAGCAATTATCAGCGATGAAGGCAAGCACTTTGACAACAGACTTATTTCCAAGATGTTGCAACGCTTCGGTGTATCTCACAAGATTGTCACGGTATATCACCCACAAACCAATGGGCAAGCAGAAATTTCCAACCAGGAATTGAAGGGTATACTCGAGAAAGTTGTAAATCCCTCTATGAAGGATTCGTCAGTAAGACTAGATGACGCACTTTGGGCATATCGCACTGCATTCAAAACACCCTTAGGTATGTCCCCCTTCCGAATTGTCTATGGCAAAACATGCCATCTACCAGTGGAAATCGAGCACAAGGCATATTGGGCAATCGAGACCATGAATATGGATTAGGAAACTGTCGGACAAAAGCGTTTATTGGACCTCAACGAGATAGAAGAATTCTGTTCACTCGCCTATAATAATGCACAAATCTACAAGGACAAAACAAAGCAGTGGCATGACAAGAGACTATTACCGCGGCAATTCATGCCAGGGCAACTAGTTCTCTTATTCAATTCTCGGCTAAAACTTTTCCCGGGAAAACTGAAATCAAGATGGTCGGGACCATTTGAAGTTGTCAAACCGTTCTCCCATGGTATCGTGATAATCAAGTCCATCACTGACAAACATGAATTCAAAGTTAACGGACAAATATTGAAGCACTATAACGGTGCCCATGTGGAACGTAGCAAAGAAGTGGTCCCTTAGGAGATGCATGAGCATGCTCTCATTTCGATATTTTCTTTTTTATTTTTATTTTTTCGAAATATATATATATTTATTTAATTTTGGTATTTTTTTCTTTTTAGGATAGATTTATTTATTTTCTTCAAGATTAAAACTGCATCTTTATTTATTTTCTTTTATTATTTTATTTTTAATTTTAATCCTTATTTTATTTGTTTTTGAATTGTAGGAAAAGAGTTTAAGATAAAGAGGAATTTTGATTCAAGAAGGAAACTTCTTCAATAAGGAAATTAATGGGTTGAATCTAAGGCTTATATTAAGCCTCCAATTTACCCTAAATAAACCCCCTACTCGTCACCTTCCAAAATCAATCCCACCCACCATATTTACTACCTATCTTTTCTATATAACCCATCACCCTTAACTTCCAAGAAACCCATTCCTATTTTTCATCTTGCAACTCTTTAGTTTCTTTTATTTTCTTTTCTTTGTTTTTACCAAACTCGCAACCGAGATCATCCATGGCATCCAAAATCGAATTTTTGGTTCATCCAAGTTCCTCCAAAGAACCAAGATACAAGAAGTTTGCTACACCAGTGGTTCAAGAAAGATTTCACTCCAAGTTTGAAAGCCGGAAGATTTGCGAAGAACAAGGCTTTGAATACTCCAACTCTCATCAAGATTTCGGCCTTCAACCATTCATCTTCGAAAGGATTGCACATCAAAAGTGGCAAATCTTTTGCCATCAATCGAAACCGGGTAACATCTCATGGGTAAGAGAATTCTATGCTCACTCACCTAACCCGGATAATCCTTATGTTTTTTTTCATGAAAAGGCTATACTCATAAGCCCCAATAACATCAACACCTTTTACGGGCTATACATTGAGAAGGACGAGCATCAAGCCTTTGTTGATCAACCCACGCCCAAGCAACTCGACAAGGTGCTTCAAGAACTCACTCTACCGGGAACTCAATGGAACAACGGTAAATACAAGGGCACGGTAAATCGCCTTCAGCTTAAACCCGAGGAAAAATTATGGAATAAGTTTGTTAAAACTTCTTTAATGCCCACCACACACAATACTACCGTTGATACACCTCGTCTTTTGCTCATACATTCTATCTTGCATAATCGCATCATTAACATTGGAAAAATTATATGTGATCAGATTTTTGTATGTAGCTCAAAAGACAAGGGTTCTCTTTTCTTCCCTTGCTTAATTTCCAATCTTTGCAAGGAGATGCATGTCCAAAGTGAGTCCACTGATGAAAAAGGCCCTACCAAAGTCTGGTTGGAATCAAGCACAAATCCGAAAGCTAATGGGAGAGGCACCGGTAAAATCCTCAATGCCTCCAATTACTGCAGCAACCCATGCCGCCTCGGCAACGCCTAATGCCCAAGCACCTAATGCCCGGGCAACTCGGCCATCAACCCTGGACACTTTGAAGCACTCTTACAACCGTTGGCGAACCGTCTTAGGCAAATTGAAGACCGGCAACTAATGTTCATGTGGTACATGAAGGATCACAACAATGCCATCACCCAAGTCATCCTAGAAAAGTACCCGGACAGCCGCGTGCCATTTCCAATTTTTCCTGTCGAAATCCTTGCCACGGCAACCAATGAAGGAGTTGTCACGGCAACCACAACAGATGACGCTGCGGCAACCTACACCGCACCTGCCCAAGCAGTCGCCACGGCAACCAACACTGAAGATGTTGCGGCAACCAAAGCTAAAGACGCCCCGGCAACCACTACAAAAGCCAAAGGTAAAGCACCTATGCCCGAATCAACTTGTACTGAATCATTGTCTGATTTTTCAGATTCAGACGAGTCCTCCATTTAACCAACAAAGACCGCACCAATCGAATCCTCCAAGCCCAAGCGAAAAGCCAATGACATTGATGAAGAGGATGATGAGGACAACCCCGTACGAGGATCGATTCCACCATCGGTAACAAGGAAGCAACCACCGCATTCAAGCAAAAGAATCAAGACACCGACCAAAAGGAAACTAATCATCCACGACGACAAACTCTCAGAGTAAGTCCTCTTTTGCATTTTCCTTTTCTTTATTTTTATTTTTCTTTATTGCATGTATTGAGGACAATGCCTCACTCGAGTTTGGGGGGATTGTTATTAGTTAGTTACCATGTTTAGTTGCATTCATCTTAAGTATTGCATTTAGGATACATAAATTGCTTACCATGCCTTTAGTTGGAACAAGAATTGCCTAGATTTGATGAATATCCGATGATGACTTTGCCAATGCACTCAATTGATAGAATTTTTATTCTAGGATAAACATGGAAACACTTAGAATCGTACTATGATGCTAAACTTGATGAAACGCTGCTGTGGCTTGATTGATTTAAGGAATTCTAGTATGTGCTAAAAAAAATTGATTGCTAGAGGTGCCCGAAATTGGCTCTAGTATGTGCTAAAAATTTGATCGCTAGAGGTGCCCGAAACCGGCTCTAGTTGAAACATGTTAAAAGAACCCAATGAAGTAATTTGAAAACCTCTTGTTGGCATAGAATCCGAAAAATCAACTTGCACACAACTCTGCACACACTCACAAGCATTATAGTTTGATTCCGAGTAACTCCTAAGTTTTCTAAAAAATAAAAAGCCAATCATACTTTGTGCCCCGGTTCTGAGAATTGAAATCAAGTTCAAAGCTAAGTTTGTGAAAATTGAAGTCTTGGCGGGTAACTATTAGTTTGTATTGCTTGAGGACAAGCAATAGTTCGAGTTTGGGGGTGTGTTAAGTGTTCAAAAGTACTATTTTATTACCCTTTTTGTTATTATTATTGCTAGACTTAGGCTCATATTAGTTGCATTATTAGTCATTCATGCATGTTTGCATCGTTTTCTTGGTGGACAAGCTTGATTTCATATTTTGCTTAATTTTGTGGAAAAAGGTACTGCTTTGGTGTGTTTTTGTGTGTATGTGCAGAATCACTTGCCAAAGCAAGGCTGAAACCAGTTGCCAGGGCAATGCATGAAGGAGATGTCGAGCTAGTTGCCAGGGCAATTTTCGACAAGGAATAAGATGATATGGTAGTCAAAATTGATGACTAGATAAGCCCAAGATGACGTGGAACAAAGCTAAATCCCAAAGGAGTTTGATTTCCATGAAGAGGTTAAAGAGAAATTAAATCCCAAGAAGATAGGAGAAGTTCTAGAAGGAATTTAAATATAATATAGAATTATATTCTTTAAAGATAATTTAATTCCAATTTAACTTCCTCCTCAAAAAAAGACTTTGACCTAGCCCTATAAATTGAAGGTCATTCCGTCAACTCCAAGGGGGAGAGAAGAGAGAATTTTCGACAAGATCAAGGGGGGATATCGACAAAGAGGCTTCAACCATTCTTCATCTTTTTCTTCTTTGTTCCATTAGGTTTATGCTAGGAATTCTTTATCTTGTCTTTCTTTGGAACCTAGCCATGAACTAAATCTATTTGGCTAAGGTTATTGTGTCTTGTGGTTGTGAGAAACAATTGGA
The DNA here is from genome assembly GCA_019671005.1 of Hibiscus mutabilis. Taxonomy (NCBI): domain Eukaryota; kingdom Viridiplantae; phylum Streptophyta; class Magnoliopsida; order Malvales; family Malvaceae; genus Hibiscus; species Hibiscus mutabilis. The sequence continues at coordinate 19,275,277 of CM033749.1, read as the reverse complement.
TTTTGTTTAGGTAATAAGAGTTTGCACTTTCAATTCAAGGTTTACTCATTCTTTGTTCTTATTCTTGTTTGCGAGTGAATTGGGAGAGGATCTCGTAACTTCATCTATTTATCTAATATTGGGAGAGTTAGATTCAAGAAACGAATGAGTATGGTCTTTATTCAATCCATTGATGGTGAAGATTAATTCGGCTTAGGGATAATTTAAGGATTTCAACGGCTAAGAAGAGCGCAAGATTGGTTGTTGTTCACCCTTGATTCACGCAAGGATGTATTATCAAGGCATGCACGAATAGCTAGAGTTTCGACTTAGGGATAAAAGAAACCATTGAAGAACGCTCCGCCGAACCTTGAAGTTGCTGCCCAGGCGCCCAAGTAGTTGCCCAGCTAGTCGCCCAGGCAACCATCGATTAGTTGCCATGGCAACCCCACTACGCAAGTTTCCACGGCAACTGAGTTGCCCTTGCACTTTTTTACCAAGACGATCCAATCGGCTATCACACCTCAACTCACGATAACCTGGCCTATTCTCTCTCATTCAATTACATCTTCTTTTACTTTATTGCTTTCTAGTTTAGTTGTTAGTTGAACTCCTACAATCTTCTACTTGTGTTACTTTTACTTTTTATAGTGCAAGAGATTAGATTCTTGAAGTGGCACCAATCCCTGTGGAGACGATATCTTTTATACTATTACTTACGACGTGTACACTTGCACAATTGTGGAACACTTATTACGCACAACAAACACCCTCGACCCGGATGTCACATTTGGGCCTAAAGCCCAAAGCAAAATAATAAAGTTCTTAACTTGGTTTAGCCAAAATAAAATGCTTTCCAAAAACATTTAAAGCCCACAATTCAAAATGAATATATAAACGATTAAAATGTTACAAAGGAGCTCCAATCAAATAAAATATTTAAACAATTGACTTGGTTAATACAAACTCAAAATAAGAATTACAGACTCGTACACTTAAGGTTCTCTGAATACACAGCCCACTAAATACAAGTACCATACTTTGACAACGATGCTTGTTGGAATCCCATATAGACAGTGCTCATCGATCCCGCGATCAACCTACGTACGAAAACAACAATTTTGAGCGCTGAGCTTACAAAGCTCAGTGGTACACATCTACTCTACTATACTTCATGCTAATCATAAACATAAGCATGCAAGCTAGTACGAGCAATAAGAAGAGATAAATAAACATGTGGCATTACCGCTAACCGCCTAAACACATGCTAACATCATAACAATCATTAATCATGGCACACAAGGCCCAACCAAGCCCGAGATCTCAACAGATCACTAAAGTAAAAAAATAACAACAACAACAACAATAACATAACTCTGGAGTGAGGCCGTGTCACAAAGCATCGGTACATACACTCCGGGTGAGGCCAGGTCACGTAGCATCGGATCATACACCCTGGGTGAGGCCAGGTCACATAGCATCGGAATATACACTCTTGCTCAGAATCATCGCTCGAGCATCTACTCTCTGGGTGAGGCCGGGTTATGTAGCATCGAAACATAAATCCATACTCGGAATGCTCTCTCGAGTATCTTTGAATGAGGCTCGGGTCACATAGCATCGGTAACCTCCATTCGTTATATCAACCATGATGTTACAACACTCTTTCACTAGGTATCCGGATCCCACCAATCAAGAAGATTCAATCCATCAAATGCCTACCCGGCATACAAGCAACATGATCCCAAGGATCCCCTATTATTGCTAATCGTCAACATATCATTTATTATACATTACCAAATTGTTAATACATTATGGAGGAGTACATATTTAATCTCATTTATCAAAGCATAGTTCAATTATTAATATTTTATATTACCCTTATCTTAGACCGGCATTTCAGACTATCCAATTTAGTATCATAGGTACTCGAATATGAGAATCGATACGGTACCCCTAGTTAACAGTACTCACACGTGTACCGCTCTTGATTAGTCTACTAAAAAATCCCAATTTCCCATAAGTACAGGTATGGTCCCTCCTATACCGATGACCTAATCGATTACCGGTACAGCCAAAGCTCGTACTAGTACCCAACTCACGGGTTCATACAATTCCTTTAAGTTACGGTATTATAACACTTATTAGGTCCCTAAAGCTTATGAAAGGCATTAAAGTACGTTGCTAGCAAATTTAATTAACTATTACTATTTACTGGCTTTTATCCATTTAATCGAATATTTATTAGTATGGTCACTAACCAATATTCAATCGAACATATTAATTTATTCGACTTGCACACAAGGCATCATCATAAAATAATCAGTCAACCAATCATACAATCAAATAATTACACGGATATTCAGATAATCCTATACACTCTCTAAAGCTCATAACATACTCGAACATTCTCAAGCTCATCAAGTATCTCGTTAATCATCAAGCCTCGAACTAACAGTATCAACACATGCTTATTACTCATATCCTAACTTGCAACCACTAACATGCAAGGCAATGACACTTATGATGCTTATGAAGCATTTCGGAATTCGAGGTGTACTAACCTTATGCTGACATCTCTAAAATCCCCATCCTAGCTTCCCGAATATTCCACTTGATCCGATATCAAACCCCGATTAATCCTCTCATATCAACAAACACGAACATACATTATTTTTATGCATCTATTTTACTATTCACAAGGTCAAACGCGTAAAAATAGCTTACCAGGTTCGAATTTGGCAAAACGAATTGCGCCAATGGATCCGCAACATCTAGAAACTCTCAGGTAGGTCTCCCAAAAAAAGTTAACGCTGGTCAACGTCAGTCAACTCCCTGGTCAAAGTAGTCGATCCGGTGCGACGTTGTGCATGGTAAGCTGGGTGCACCCTAGGAACAGAATCCAGTGCGAGCGAGTGCACTACAGCCTTGATGCACCCGCAGGTGTACGCTCTAGTGCAACAGGGTGCATATGAACCCAATTACTCCAATCTGGTGTGGCATGGTGCACCGTAGCACGGTGCACGCCCTGGCAGGCACACGCCAACCTGTAGCGGTGGCGCGTGAGCCCTCTTCTGACGATCGAAAGGTGGTGGTGAGTTTTAGCCCCACTGTTCTCCAGCCACTGATTCCAACGGCGACCTTCATTTACATCGATGATGATCGGAACACAATGAACAAGCTTCCCTCGAAACTTCTTCTTTCTCACTCCGGCAAAGGTGGCTCAGACGGTGACATGGCGACCATCATTAAACTCGTCTCAGTGAGACCTTTCCAATGATGTCAGTGGTGTCGTGCATGGTGGCTCTGATGGTCGTAGATCGAGGTTTAAAACCTCCTCCCCCACTTTTTGACTCTTTTCCTTTTTTTTCTCTCTCCCCAAATATCTCATTTATTTTCTTCCTTCCCTCCCCCATCAAATCAGCCACCTTTTATTTTAAAACACCCTTATTTTCTTTTTATTTTATTATTCTCCACATAAAATCTTTTTAATTATCACAAAGCCCAAATCCAACTATCCTTAGTTTGGGCTTTCCAACATAAGGCCCAATAAATTTGGGTCGGGGCCCAATTTTGCAAAGCCCAAGGTTTGGGTCGTTACAACTCTCCCCTCCTTTAAGAAAATTCGTCCTCGAAATTTGTATCCACCAACCAGGAGATGATGTTATCTATGACAACTCTTCCAAGCCCTTAGCATTTTTCATTGTGCTAGATTGATCCCCCATAACACATAACCATATGGCTTTCCTCACAAAGGTACAAACACAGTCTCAACTGATCCCTTCTTGCAATCCTTTCTACCATTATCTCGATTTAAAACCTCTAAACTCAACCAAAGAAGTCTGACTGAACGGTCATACGACTCTAAAATTTATACCATTAGATTCCTACTTGTCGTACAAAAACCTTGAAACTCGTCTATTGATTCCAAGGTCATCCACTTCAGAAGCTGATAGCAGTCCTTTGTTATTACTCATTAGCCATCCATATTCGATACATAATTTTTGAAATTCATGTTTTTAACGGTACAACCATAGTCTCAACACTATCAGAAATAATATTGCCCTCGAACGTTACAATCTTAGTCTCAACTGATTCTTCTCTGAAAAGAATTTCATCCTTGCTTGGTACATCACAGACGGCAAGTGAAATCCAACAATACTCCGATAAAACTGTCACACGAATACGTTAACAAAGAAACTTAGCTTACACTGTAGAACCCAAAAGACTTGTTGCACATAAAAATCCTTCCACAACAGCATACGATCTGAAATGAACAAGATGTTAAACTTTCGTTATAGATGAAACGGACAATTTCTCTTGTGGCGACTCCCTAAAGGATTCTTTAACCCTGACAGCCTCGAGAATTTAAGACAATGTTTGGTCGGTGCAAAACTTCAGATAAAGAACAGCGTTCCCATATTTCCTAAGAACTTACCTTAAACTTTGCATGATAACTTTTATCGGTAACTAAAACTTATCTCATTAACTCGGTTCATGCAAGAATCTTACACTCTCAACTATAACGTGTCCAGAAACACGTCAGCTGTACCATCGGATTTGTTATCACGTAGAAATACACCAAGGGATAAGGTTCTATCACAACCCTCAATCTCGAGCCAAAAGGTAACATTTACACACCGCAGTTTCGTACAACCCAAACCACAAACAATCTAAGCATATTTTCTATCTGGATCTCACCTTTGTCAAAAATATCAAACGGTACCTACCAAGGACTGCATCATTACTCAAAGAAATTTCATCAAAACTGTGCACCCATAATCCTTCACATGTTCCACGATTATCTATTCAATTTCCGCTGAGTAACATCGAAGCATCACAACAACTCTTAAAAATTCAATGTTTGACTCCCAACCGATGGCAAGTCAAACACTCATCACCATCTCAACACACAACTCTACACTGTTTCTTAAACACGTGATGAAAGCTTGGTACTGATTATCGTTACCAAAATACACCATATATCGACCACTGTACTATAAAGGGAGAATCTTTAACCTTAATATATACTTTTCTCTAAGGCACTCACCACGAGATCTTGAAGTCCATCAGAAACCATCAGACCCAAATCTAATCATAACATTGTGTCCCTGAAATCAAAATCAGAAGATAATTCTCGTGACTTCTAAAATGAATCAATATTTAACTCAAAACTTAAATGACAACCACACGGGTACCAGTACTAACCGATCAGTACCGACACTAGATGAATCGAGTATCGGTATTGTATAAAGCTAGTACAGATGCTCCTTACACGACCATCATTTGCGATCCTTTATCGCCCCACATAGATAGCATGATGCTCTAACCCGAACTAACTTCGTACAATCCATCACTTGCCAAGATCACTTACCTAGGCGGTGATCGATCATGCGATCCACAAATCTTAATTACTTTAACTCGCATCGTGGTTCAAATCTCAAACTCCTTAAAGATCGAGTAACCCAAAATTCCACACTGTTGAGGCAAGCACAACCTTCCCCGATATAGCACAAAAATATAACCTTAACAAAACCATAAAACATCCTTGATGATCTTGAAACCTTACTCGTTTTTTATCGAATTAGCACCACTATCACAATCAAAATGGCCTTTCGCAACTTGAATCTCTATTAATGTTTCTCGGTTGCCTTAAAGAAACTATTATAAAAAATAAAATATTTATGAAGTTTTCAACCCTTGATTCTTTACTGATTACACGGTACCCAACTTTCCTCTCACGCACAAGGTCTTTAAGGCAATTATCTTGTCATCGTTCATATTTCTATATTCCTTGTACCTTCGCATACGTCATGCAAAGCATCAACTTACATTCGAGAGACAATACGGTGGCCCCTACCTTATTATTGCTAAAAAACCTCTAACATCACTACAGGCATCCGTTATTCCCACGACACGCCCAAAGAAGGGAATCCTCATTCCAAAATTTATTTTAAACCCTAAGCCTTTAACACTTTAACCACAGCCATCTTATTCTTGAACCAAACTCAGAAAAGCACACAGATACCTCACATTTGGTTAAACGAGTCATCCACCTTAGGAGACACGTAACGATCTTCTTCTATCACACAACCACTATCTATGGTTAAAGCATCACTTCAACGAACCAACTTCTTACTAACGAGCAAGCCTACTTCTCTCTTGGGCGAAACACTCAGACAAAAGGAACCTCCTTCAAGTTACACATTCGCAACTAAACCTCTAACTTTCTCAACTGAGTTGGTGTCCTCTAACAAAGACGATGGGCACCGACGTCCAACTTGATTTTACCTTCAACATCCATCCTTGTTCTCGACAGGGAGAAAGTCCTAACGACTCCTTCAAAAGGCATAAACAAACACTCTGACAAATCTAAAGCCTCACCAGTGTTGAACTGCACATATTAGCATCTGTCGGATGGTTAAACACGTCTCACAACCCCATGTGTCACTCTCAAAACAACAACTAGGTAAATTACGGTAGAGGGGCAACGATCCAAACATTCTCATTACCAATGTTTGGGTTCCCTCGAGGCCTCGAAGCCTCGAGCACAACTCTCGACATTACTAGCTCGTATCACGTTTGATTAACCAAAACAATTCCCAGTGCCACAACTCCCGAGATGGTAGCTCTCTTTCAAACCTGTAGAACGTCTAACTTGGCCACACTTTAACGATCTAGTGGATTCCCGAATCCACTATCTTTGAGAAATACCTTCGTAAAGGGCGACGAAACCTCCCAACTATCAACGAACTTCCTTTTAAGCAAACGAAAGAGTTCACCACCCAACGTGCATCCACTGACCGATTCAAAAACAGATCAACTGTACTCGTGTCAAAACCATTATTCACGCATATAACGATGAAGATTCCTTGCCACAAACTCCCATAACGCATCTGAAGGCTCCAAAACTTTTACACTATGCGATAAGAACACCATTTAGGTAGCGGGAGGAGAATACATCCTCGACTCTGACATTATTTAACTAACTCACATCTCAACAATCCAGGGCAAACTTGACCCTCAGAATCGTTTTCATGAGCAGCTTAACGTTTATCTCGGCCCTCGTGGCTACAAATGTAACAATCTTAACGTCACAACATTGGTCGCACAATCAGAATTCTAGTCTTAAGGAGTATGAACTTAATTTAAGGGCTTGTATTCACTAGACGCCTTACTAAAACACCTATAGCAACCCGGGGTTTCCTAGAACCGACAAAACCTAAGCTCTGATACCATTAAATGTAACACCCTCGACCCGGATATCACATTTGGGCCTAAAAGCCCAAACTAAAATCATAAAGTTCTTAACTTGGTTTGGCCCAAATAAAATGCTTTCCGAAAACATTTCAAGCCTACGATTCAAAATGAATATATAAACGATTAAAATGTTACAAAGAAGCTCCAATTAAATAAAATATTTAAACAATTGACTTGGTTAAGACAAATTCAAAATAAGAATTACAGACTCGTACACGTAAGGTTCTATGAATACACAACCCACTAAATACAAGTATCATACTCTGACAACGCCACTTACTGTAAACCCATACAGACAGTACTCCTCGATCCCACAATCAACTTATGCACGTAAACTACAATTCTGAGCGTTGAGCTTACAAAGCTCAGTGGTACATCTACTCTACTATACTTCATGCTAATCATAAACATAAGCATGCAAGCTAGTACAAGCAATAAGAAGAGGTAAATAAACATGTGGCACTACCGCTAACTACCTAAACACATGCTAACATCATAGCAATCATCAATCATAGAACAAAAGGCCCAACCAAGCCTGAGACCTCAACAGATCACTAAGGCAAAAACAACATTAACAACAACAACACAACAATAGAGTGAGGCTGGGTCACAAAGCATCGGTACATACACTTCGGGTAAGACCGGGTCACGTAGCATCGGATCATACACCCTGGGTGAGGCCGGGTCATATAGCATCGGAACATACACCCTTGCTCGGAATCATCCCTCGATCATCTACTCTCTGGGTGAGGCCGGGTCATGTAGCATCGGAACATACACCCATACACATAATGCTCTCTCGAGTATCTTCGAATGAGGCCCGGGTCACATAGCATGGTAACCTCCATTCGGTATCTCAACCATGGTGTTGCAACACTCTTTCACTGGGTATCCAGAACCCATCAATCAAGAAGATTCAATCCATCAAATGTCTACTCAGAGTACAAGCAACACGATCCCAAGGATCCCCTATTGTTGCTAATCGTCAACATATCATTTATTATACATTACCGAATTGTTAATACATTGCGAATGAGTGCATATTTAATCTCATTTATCAAGGCATAGTTCACTTATTAATATTTCATATTACCCTTATCTTAGACTGGTATTTCATACTATCCAATTCAAGGACATCGGTGCTCGAATATGAGTATCGATACGGTACCCCTGGTTAGTGGTACTCACACATGTACCGCTACCAATTAGTCTACTAGAAATTCCTAATTTCCCATAAGTACAGGTACGATTCCTCCCGTACCGATGACCTAACCGCTTATCGGTACAGCCAAAGCTCGTACCAGTACCTAATTCACAAGTTTGTACAATTCTTTTAAGTTACGGTATTATAACACTTATTAGGTCCCTAAAGCTTATGAAAGGCATTAAAGTATGTTGCTAGCGTATTTAATTAACTATTACCATTTACCAGCTTTTTATCCATTTAATCGATTATTTATTAGTATGGTCTCTAACCAATATTCAATCGAACATATTAATTTATTCAGCTTGCACGCAAGGCATCATCATAAAATAATCAGTCAACCAATCATACAATCAGATAATCATACAGATATTTAGACAATCCTATACAATCTCTAAAGCTCATAACAGACTCGAACATTCTCAAGCTCATCAAGCATCTCGTTAATCACCAAGCCTCGAACTAACAGTATCAACACATGCTTATTACTCATCTCCTAACTTGCAACCACTAACATACAAGGCAAATACACTTATGATGCTCATGAAGCAGTTTGGAATTCGAGGTGTACTAACCTTATGCTGACATCTCTAAAATCCTTATCCTAGCTTCCCGAATATTCCACTTGATCTGATATCCAACAACGATTAATCCTCGCATATCAACAAACACAAACATACATTATTTTTATGCATCTTCTATACTATTCACAAGGTCAAACGCATAAAAATAACTTACCGGGTTTGAATTTGGCAAAACGGATTGCACAAATAGATCCAAAACATCGAGAAACCCTCGGGTAGGGTCCCCTAAAAAAGTCAACAACCCGATCAACGCCGGTGAAGTCTATGGTCAAATTGGTCGATCCGGTGCAACGCGGTGCATGGTAAGCTAGGTGCACCCTAGGAATGGAATCCAGTGCGGGCAAGTGCATTGCAGCCTCGGTGCATCCGCAGGTGTGCTCTCTATTGCGACAGGGTGCACATGCACCCGGTTAATCCAATCTGGTGTGATGCGGTGCTCCGCAGCATGGTGCACCCGCCTGGCCAATCACATGCCCACCCGCAGCGGTGGCTTGTGAGCCCTCCTCTGGCGGCTGAACGACGGCGGCGAGCTCTAGCCCTGCTGTTCTTCGGTCGCTGATTTCAACGGCGGCCTCCGTTTGTATTGGTGATGATCAAAACACACTGAACAAGCTTCCCCTGAAACTTCTTCTTTCTCACTCCGATGAACGACGGCTCGGATGATGACGTGATGACCACCATTAGACTCGTCTCGGTGAGACCTTTCCAATGATGTCGACGGTGTCATGCACGGCGACTCCGATGGCCGTAGATCGAGGTTTAAAACCTCCTCTCCCACTTTTTCTCTCTTTCCCTCTTTTTTCTCTCTCTCCCCAAATATCTCATTTATTTTCTTCCTTCTCTCCCCACATCAAATCAGCCATTTTTTTATTTTAAAACACTCTTATTTTCTTTTATTTTCTTTTTATTATTCCCCACATAAAATCTTTTTAATTATCACAAAGCCCAAATCCAACTATCCTTAGTTTGGGCTTTCCAACATAGGGCCCAATAAATTGGGGTCGAAGCCCAAGTTTTCAAAACCCAAAATTCGGGTCGTTACAACTGGATTAAGGAATATGTCATTAAGGGGGATGATTTTTGGCATATGGAGATCAAGCCCCATTATAGTTGGATTCTCAGAAAGCTATTTAAGCTAAGGGGTGAAGCAGCAACTATTCTTTGTACTGTCTCGAACTGGAATATGATTAGGCCTAGGTGGATTTGGGAAAGAATTAGGGAGGTGAAGCTGAGGGTGGTTTGGCATAGACTAGTCTGGTTCTCTCTGCATATTCCCAAATATGCAATCATCACTTGGATGGCTCTTTTGGATAGATTGACAACACATGGTCGATTGAGATAGATGGGGAATGTGGTGGATGATGCTTGTAAGCTGTGTGGGCAAATAAGTAAGACTAGACGCCATATCTTCTTTGAATATGCTTTTTAAGGAAATTTGGTCTGCAGTCTTGAGGCTGTGTGGAAGTAACATGAATGTTTTGGGGAGGGATGAGGAGTTGACTTGGATTGTTCAGAGATTGAATTGTAAATCCATGATTGTGATCATCCTCAGAATTGCATGGAGTGCGTACATTTACAGTGTGGATGGAGAGAAACGCAAGACAAATCAGGGGTGTGTACGGGCAAGCCCCATACTTAATTTGACACTTGAAACAGATTATTCAAATTTGACTGCATAATAAATGTATAGATAGGAACGACACTGCTAATATGAGATTGTGTACAGATTGGGAGTTGCTTTAACTCGTAATCGGATGTATGTTTTTTTTTTTTTTTGTAGCAGTTTTATCTACTTCTTGGATAATAAAAGCTCAATTTATCCAAAAAAAGATATTCAAGGAAATATCCTTCATTTCATCCAAGTAAGACAAAAGCATGGTATGTCGGATGAGCCTTCCAAAAGGCGTGCTTAGCTATAAGCGCTTTACACTACCGTTGAATCCAACTAGAAAAGAATGCTTCGTTGAACGCATATTCCCCCAAAACTACTCTCATACCATAATTCAATTGTTTAAAAAAATAAGATTTTTAAAGGAGTTTTAAAAAGTTTAGAATTTAAAGTTATAATTAAGGGTTTAGAGGTTCTAATTTTAATATTGGTTACACACTCTAAAAGAGGGGCCACTAATGTTTTACTCTCTAATTTTAATTTTATATTTTGACATACATTTATGAAAACATTTAACAACATCAAAATAAATTAAAAAAAGTTAAAATATATATAATAATAGATTAAGGGTAAAACTTTGATACACAGGCTATGTAAAATTAATTTTACACAAGCCTGTGTATTTACACTATAAAAACTAAAATCCTAAATTTCTAACCCTAACCCTAAAAAACTAAACCGCACACTCTAAACCTAAACCCTAAATTCTAAACACTAACCTCGAATTTAAACCCTACAACCTAAACCCTTGAACTTTAAACCCTAAACTAAAACCCTAACCCCTAAAACTAAAAGACACGTTAAAGGGATGATCATTAAACGTATATTTTTATTGATGAAATGTTCATTTTTATAAGCATAATTATGTGCTATATATTATGCACTGTAATGTGTAGAGTGGGAGATGAAGGAAATAGATTTTTACTTGAACAATGCATTCGATAGAGCTAACAAGTTTCGAAGGTAATATAATTTACAGTAAAATACGTAAATCATCACTGAATTTTATTTTTTGTTTTATTTTGGTCACTAAACTTTCAAAACGACCAATTTACTCACCCAACTTTCAAATTGCTCCTGTTTTGGTCGCTCCATGAAGGTATTGATTATTTTATTCTTATTTTTATTATAGCATGTCATATTTATTAATATTAAATACTAAATATGATTTAAAATTAAAAATAAAAAACACAAATTATAACCCAAACCCTAGATCTCAATTCCTAACCCTCCTCTCCACTCTCACCCTCGATGATTACACCCTTCACCAACGAGCAACGGCTAATCGACGAGCTCACCCCAAATTACAACACCAACCAGCCCCAAATTGCAACCCCATTAACAACCACACCCCAAACATCTTCTTATTCCCTTGCTAAGCCCCTTACAACCAAAAAAATTTTAACAGAGAAATAAAATCCTCCACCTCCACCTTTGTCTCAGTTTCCTGCACTATATGGTAGTATTCAAACAATTTCAAATTTTTTGTCATGTTGGGAGTGGAACTATCATGTTGAATACGATCCCCAAACAGTCAAACACACTCATACTTCTTCATCTTCTACCTCTGATTTTGACAACTGAAGCTTTAGCATAGTTGCAAAACAACCTGCGAATTTTGTGAAGGCCAAAAAATTATATCCCACTTTGCCATGTGAAAATCAGCAATTGATGAATTGAGAGAGAGAGAGAGAGAGAGAGAGAGATGGGTAAGACTAAGCTTGTGATAGGGTTACCAGTTTTTATACATGCTTCTTTATTTTGATTACCATTGAAAACCTCCCAAACAATTATGCATACACAAGTGAGGGCAAGTAGTTAGAGCAGTGTGAGACGCCGGGGTGTTAGGGGTTAAGGAGTTGAAAGTCTTACCTGAGGTGTTGGTGACAACCGACGACTGATTGGTCAAAAGAATTTGGGGTTAGGGTATTTTTAAGTGAAGATGATGAATTTAGTTTGGGGTTTTAGGTGTTGAGGTATGATTTTTTTAAAATTTTAAATTATGTTTTGCATTTAATATTATTAAAACTGACCTGTCATAATAAAAATATTAATAAAATAATTCATGTCATCAAAGAGTGACCAAAATAGGAGCAATTTAAAAGTTGAGTGAGTAAATTAATCATTTTAAAAGTTCAGTGACCAAAATAGATCATATAACAAAGTTTAGTGATGATTTACGTAGTTTATAATTTTTGTAAACCAATAAACAATTGAATTATGATATGAGAGTGGTTTGAGATTAAGGCTCCGTTCGTTAACACTTTTTTAAGTGCTTTTCATTGGATTAGTGTGTTTGCACTAAAATTTTTTACCGAACAGCCAACTTTTGGCTTAAAAAAAAAAAGCTGTCCAAACCAGCTTAATGTCCAAACGCAGAAGCTAGGTTTTCCTAGCTTTTGGCTTTTAAAGTTAGCTTTTTGAAGTAAATTACTTTTTTACCCTTAATTTCTTTTAGACCGATCTTATTATTTTTTTATCTTCTTATTTTTAATACTCTCAATAATTTTAATATACGAAAATAACACTAATATTAATATTAATATATTAAAATAATAGTAATGCGCTCAAATAATAATTTTTTTGTTTAATCACCGATATTCGACCCATTGGGTGACTGATTCGGATAGATTATTGCAAAGGCTCATTATGGGTCAACCCTTTCAATCTAATTTGCTTCATTCAAAACGTCAAAATTTGAACCTCTAACCTTACTTAAGGGATCTAGTGTCTCATCTCCCTAGACCAAGTGGTTGTTGGTAATATACTCAAATAATATTAACAGTAAATATGAAATATATTGAATTATTATATTAAATATTAAATTAATATACAAAATGTAATAAATTAATTAATATTGTAATTTTTTATTTAATATATTAAATATTAATAGTAAATATGAAATATATTCGAACCTCTGACCTTACGTTCATTTATTTTTACTTTACACTATCATGTCTAAAATAGACATTTTATCCATTTAAAAGTATTTTTTAATAAAAATGTCAAATACTGAAATTTTACAACTAGCTTTTTAAAATTATTTTCTAACAACACTTTTAAAATCACTTTTTAAAAGCAATTCTAAACTAAGCCTAACACGTTCAACTAAGCGTTTTTTCTGGTTGAATTTCACGGCAGGCGTAAAGCACTTCTAGCTAAGCGCGTCTGACACGCCACTTTTTTTACTTGCATGGCCAAAATGGAGGATATTTCCTTAAAAAAAATCTTTGGTGTGGTATTTCTTAATAACAAAGAAATGGTATATTGTGATAAATTAGCCTCAAATTGGATATTACTGTTGTGAATAATGTAAAGAAGATCAAGAACAAAAGAGATGAATAATTGTAGCGATCCTTTTGAAAACCGTGAAAAATCGAAATTAAATGTTTAAAGTCTTAAATGTTTTGAAAAATGGGTGATGTCAGAAAAATCTCGGAGTTTTTAAAGATAAAATGAGGGTTGGAGTCGCCACCGGCCACTAAGGTAGGCCGGACACCATAAAACCAGATATTCACTTGAAAATGGGTTCGGGAGTTGGTTACGTGTGGGGAAGGATTAGCACCCCAATCACGCTCAGAAATCGGTACCAAAATATAAGTTGCTTTTAATTGATGGAAATTATCGAAATTCGAATTAAATTTAATTTAATGGTCTTAATTGGATCTATGCTTTGATTAAATGGGCTTTTGTCAAATTGGTGGGCTTAAATTAATTAAACGTTTAATTAATAAGGGTGACTGTACATCGGACCGTAGATTAAACTGACATCGAATAAGACCGACTGCCGTGTTAATTTACGGTTCGAATCAAGTACATCACATTTATGCATGATGCAAGTATTTACAAATGATGTCATGGCTTATCAAATTTTATTTCGAATTAAAGTTTACCTCCGAACGGTAAGAATTAACTCGAATATTTGATCAACATCCATTAAGCCCAGACTGTTACGACGCAAATATCGGAATTAATAAATACATCCTTTTTATGATTAAGATTGATTAATTAACAATGTAGAATTAAAAATAAATTAAAAGTTCAATGAATGTCAAGATTATGTATGTCACAGAGGAGGCAAATAAATAAAAAGGAACAAAAAGATAAATGCGTGAAATAAATGCCCAAATAAAAAATAAATACAGAAATTTAAAAATTCGAAAAAGGACCGGATCGAGCAAAAAGAAATTCGAAAAAAGGACTGGATCGAACAAAAAGATAAAGATGCGTAAAATAAATGCAGAAAGTAAATGCTGTAAATTAAATGCGATAATTTAAATTTTGAAAATTAAATACGAGAAAGTAAAAAGTTAGATGTTAGTTAAATTAAACGTGCCGTAATAATACAGGTCATCCCCCGTTGCGGGTCACCGTAAGGTCGATTCGAGCATAAAAGTAAAACGAACAATAAACAAATAAAAATATACATATGTAAATATTATATTTTACTAGCAATATAATATGGAAAATATATAATAATATATAACATATATGATATAAATATAATATATGACATATGATATATAATATAGTAATATATAATATATACTATAAGATAGACAATACTATAATGTATAGTAATAATAATATATAATATAAACATAATACTTATAATATATAATACGTATTAAATAACTTATATACATAACATATATGATGTAAAATATAAAGGATATAGAATATAATAACATATGTAATAACACGTATAGTGTAACGACCCAAACTTTTGGTTAGCAAATTGGGTCTTAGACCCCGGGTATTGGGCTTTTATGTTGGGGGGCCTGATTAAAAAATTTTGGATATAAGCTTTGTGATGGGTATTTTATTATTTATTTGGTAAAATAAAAGAGAAAAGAAAAATAGATCATTTTGAATAAAAGGGTGGATGGTGATTTGATGGAGAGAGAAAATATGAAAATAGATATTTTTTGGGAGAGAGAGAAAAAGGAGGGAAAAGAAAGAAAGTGAAAGAGGGAGTTTCTAACCCATCAACGTCGTCGACCAGCAGCTCATGCCCGACACCTTCGCCACCATCAGATTTGGCTCGCTGAGATGAGTCTAACCATGGTCGTCGCGTCACCGTCCGAGCTGCCGTTCGGTAGAGTGAGCAAAAAGAAAATCGATAGAAGCTAGTTCGACAGTTTCTAGCCGTCATTGCTGCAAACGGAGGCCACCATCGAAACCATCGGCTGAAAAACAACGAGACTGGAGCTCGCCACCACCGTTCGGACACTGGAGGGCCTCCCACACGCCACCACGTGTCGTCAGCGAGAGTAGGCATGCGTAGCAGCAAGCTGGTGCACATAGCTACAGTGCACCGCGCCACACTGGATCCCGTACCAGGTTTCACATGGACTCAGCCACACTAGATCAAACCACACAGGTGCACGCTATTTATGGTGCACCGCGTCGCATCGGATCAGCCAACTTGACTAGGGAGTTGACCGGCATTGACCGGTGTTGATCGGGCTGTTGACTTTTTCTTAAGGACCTTACCCAGGGGTTTCTCGACGTTTCGAATCCATCGGCACACTTTGTTTTGCCAAATTCAAACCTGGTAAGCTGTTTTTACACATTTAACCTTTCAAAACCATTAAAGTATGTGGTTAATTGATACTGATGGTATTAATTGGTATACGAGGATTATTCAGTTTTGGATATCAGATCATGTGGATTGTTTGGGAAGTTCGAATAAGGATTTTAGTGATATTGGCTTAAGGTTAGTATACATCGAACTCTGAAATGCTTCATGAGCATCATAAGTGTGATTGCCTTGCATGTTAGTGGTTGCAAATTAGGAGATAAGTAATAAGGATGTGTTGATACTGTTAGTCAGAAGCTTGATAATTATCGAGATACTTGATGAGCTTGAGAATGTTTGAGTCTGTTATGAGCTTTAGAAACTGTATAGGATTGTCTAAATATCTGTATGATTATCTGATTGTATGATTGGTTGATTGATTGATATAGGATAATACCTTGCGTGTTAGCTGAATAAATTAATATGTTCATTTGAATATTGGTTAGAGACAAGACTATTAAATATTCAATTAAATGGGTAAAAAGCAGTAAATGGTAATAATTAATTAAATATGCTAGCAACGCACTTTGATGCCTTTCATAAGCTTTAGGAACCTAATAGGTGTTATAGCACCGTAATTTAAAGGAATTGTACGAACCTATGAGTTGGGTACTGGTACGAGCTTTGGTTGTATAGGTAAGCTATTAGGGCCATATCGGTATGGGTGGGACCGTACCGGTACTTATGGAATTTGGGAATTTCCAGTAAACTAATTGGTAGCGGTACGCGTGTGAGTACCGTTAACCAGGGGTACTGTATCGATACTCATACTTGAGTATCGATATCGCTGAATTGGATAGTCTGAAATACCGGTCTAAGATAAGGGTAATACGGAATATTAATAATTGAACTGTGCCTTGATAAATGAGATTAAATATGCACTTCTCCATAATGTATTAACAACTCGGTAATGTATAATAAATGATATGTTGACGATTAGCAACAATAGGGGATCATTGGGATCGCATTGCTTATATGTCGGGTAGGCATTTGATGGGTTGAATCTTTTTGATTGATGGGATCCAGATACCCAGTGAAAGAGTGTTGCAACACCATGGTTGAGATACCGAATGGAGGTTACCGATCTATGTGACCCGGGCCTCATTCGAAGATGCTCGAGGGATGATTCCGAGTATGGGTATATGTTCCGATGCTATGTGACCCGACCTCACCCAGAGAGTAGATGCTCGAGGGATGATTCTGAGCAAGGGTGTATGTTTTCAATGCTATGTGACCCGGCTTCACCCAGGGTGTATGATCCGATGCTACGTTACCCAATCTCACCCGGAGTGTATGTACCGATGCTTTGTGACCCGGCCTCACTCAAAAGTTGTGTTGTTGATGCTATTTTTGCCTTGGTCATCTGTTGAGATGTCGGACTTGGTTGGGCCTTGTGTGCTATGATTGATGATTGCTATGATGTTAGCATGCGTTTAGGCGACTTGTGGTAGCGCCACATGTTTATTTATCTCTTCTTATTGCTCGTACTAGCTTGCATGCTTATGTTTATGATTAGCATGAAGTATAGTAGAGTATATGTGTACCACTGAGCTTTGTAAGCTCAGCGCTCAAGACTGTTGTTTCATTGCGTAGGTTGATCGCAGGACCAAGGAGCACTGTCTTTACAGGATTCCAGCAAGCGACGTTGTCAGAGTATGATACTTGTATTTAGTATGTTTTGTATTCACATAACCTTACGTGTACGAGTCTATAATCTTTATTTTGAATTTGTATTAATCAAGTCAAATATTTAAATGTTTTATTAATTGGAGCTCATTTGTAACATTTTAATCGTTTATATATTTATTTTGAATCGTGGGCTTTAAATGTTTTTGGAAAATATTTTATTTGGGCTAAACCAAGTTAAGAACTTTATGATTTTAGGTTGGGCTTGAGGACCAGTGTGACATCCGGTCAAAGGTGTTACATATAGTCTATGAAATCATATAATGTATAGATATGTATGATACAATGATATATATATATATACTATACAAATTAAGGACCGAAGTGTAAAATATAGAAAACACAAGGGCAAAAACAAAAAAAGGATAAATAAAAGAGAGGGATGAAATTATAAACAATTAGAAATGGGAAGGACTGCGGAAGTAATTAAAAGATGTGAAATGGCTTGGGCGAATATTTTGAAAATGCGGAAGGACTACATAATAATAAACCCATTTAAAAAACTCATTCTGGTCCGAAATAGGGATAGAATTGCGAAGATTGAAAAAGTAAGGAGGATCGCGCACGCGATTTTAAAGTGCAAAAAGGTATAGGGTGAAAATACGGAGAAGGCTGTTCTTTGAAGCTAATAAACACCAAACATTTTTCTTTGAAGCTAATAAACCAAATTCCGGACCGGGTATAAAACCCAAAAGTTAATAAACACAAACCATTTATCCTTTTACCCTAAAACCGAATCAAAACCACCAAACATTTTTCTTTGAAGCTGTTCTTCGGTGTTCTTGAGGCTAAAGAACATCGCCATGGTTTCCAGAAACTGACGGCTTCTCTGCCGTACACTGCCTTGTCGGCTGCCGCTTACTGGTAGCCGACGAACCCAAACAAACCTAAAACCATCCTCTTTTCTTGAAAAACTTGATTCCAACCCCTGATTTTTGTAAATAAACCTAGTTTCTCCTAGATCTAAAAACCTGAAATAAAAACCCTTTTTATTTTTCAAAAAAAAAAAACAAAAATCCACTCTTTTTTGTGTGTTTGAAACCTTTAAAAACTTGGTATGGAAAGTTGGAATAACCGGTCGGAGAAGGTGAAGGGGTGAATGTCGGCGACGGGAGATCGATCCAAGCCTAAAGGTAAACTTCATAACCCCTTTTCCTTCCTTTTGTTTTATATTTGGGAAAAAAAGAATGAATAATAGATGCCTTTGAATTTCTTTGCTTTTTTGTATTACTTTTCGTGAATATTCTCGTCTAGCATTACATGCACTTGTTGGTTCGGCTTTATAGCCGATTGTTACAAGGATAAAAACAAGAAAAAAGCTAGCTCTGGTGTTGGTTGCTGTTGTATTTCTTGTCTGATTTTGCAGGTTGTTCGTACGGGGGAGACCAACATTGGCTGGATGTACGCAATAGAAGAGACAATAGTGGCAGCCAAGGCATCAAGCGCGTGTACGTGTGAAGATCTGGAAAGGTCAGGGCGTAAGCTCCACGCGCGCGTGAGAAGCTGAGAGATTGCGCGCGGGCGCGTGTGGGTTCTGGAATATTCATCATCTTGATCCTAGTCGTTGGATCAAGGGCCAAATCCAACGTTCCCTGTGCGGCTGCGCAAAAAAAACAAAAGGGTATTAGGGCAGACCAATTAGGGTTTAGTTTATTTTGGGCCCCTAACAGGCCAGATGTAAAGTATAATAATTTATTTTTTTGGGTTTGCAATTTGACTCTTTTAATATAAAGACTTGGGCTTTTATTATTTATTTGTTTAATATTATTTTATTTTTTTGTTTGTTTAATAATAATAATATAATAATATAATAATAATAATAAAACAATAATATAATAATATTAATATTATAATAGTATAATAATAATATTATAATAATATAAAAAATAATTACATAATAATAATATAGCAATGATAAGATAATGATATGATAATGATATAGTATAATCGAAAATAAAAATAATATATATATATATATTTATAAAAAATACTTAGTAATGAATATTGATAATAAGAAGTATAAATAATAATAAAATAACAATAGTAATATTAATTAAAAATATTAGGCATAGTCAAAGGAAAATAAAAAGGTGATTAATAATGATAACATATATAATAACAAAAGCCCATTATTGAAATAGAAATGAAACAAAATAAAGCCCGGACAAAATTAGTTATTACAATAAGAACAAAAAATAACATGAGAGACAAAGAGAGAGACTTGTATTATTCTCAATGTAGGGTTGTGTACAATGCTTTCTCTAATCTCTATATTTATAGGTAAAAGAAGGAAACCCTAATTACAATGGGTATTAAACCCTAATAATAAATTACATTAAAGTCTCTTTTAATACATGGATATTTACCATAAATAAATATTTATAACACTCCCCCTTGGATATCCATGAAGATAATGCGCTCGTTAAAACCTTACTAAGAAAAAACCCTGTGGGAAAAAATCTTAGTGAAAGAAAAGGAGTACACATATCTTTGATACGCAAAATATGTAAAAACCTTTCCTAGGAAAACCCAATGTTTCAAAACCATGGATAAGGAAAAGATTACAATGCGTATTTTACTCCCCCTCATGAATACATCAAATAAGATCTCTGGCATGACACAATCCAATGTTGTAAATTAACTTCTCAAATGGAGCAGTAGGGAGCGCCTTAGTAAATATATCTGCCAAATTATCACATGAATGAATTTGTTGGACATCAATGTCTCTATTCTTTTGTAGATCATGAGTGAAGAAGAATTTTGGTGAGATGTGTTTTGTTCTATCACCCTTTATGTATCATTCCTTAAGTTGGGCAATGCAGGCTGTATTATCCTCATATAAGATTGTTGAAGCTATTTTTCAGAATGTAAACCACAATTTTCTCGAATATGATGGGTTACAGACCTTAGCCACACACATTCACGACTAGCCTCATCGATAGCCAAAATCTCAGCATGATTAAAGGAAGTGGCAGTAATTGTTTATTTCATTGAGCCAAAGAAATTGTGGTACCACTGAATGTAAATACATAACTAGTCTGTGATTTAGCATTATGAGGATCAGATAAGTATCCTGCATCCGCAAAACCAACCAGATCTATTTTAGATAGATTAGGGAAAATAATTCCATGTCTTTTGTATCTTGGAGATAATGAAATATGTGTTTATCCCCATTCCAATGTATTTGGGTTGAACATGAGCTAAATCTTGCCAACAAACTAACAACAAATGATATGTTAGGTCGTGTGTGACTAGAAAGATACATCAATGCACCAATAGCACTTAAATATGGCACTTCTTGACTAAGAATATCTTCATCCTTTTCTCGAGGACATAATGAATCTTTCTTAACCTCAAGTGACCTAACAACCATAGGGGTACTCAACGGATGTGTGTTATGCATGTAAAACCTCTTTAGCAGTTTTTCTATGTATGTTAATTGGTGCATAAGGATTCTATCCTTTAGGTGCTCAATATGCAATCCAAGACAAAATCTTTTTTTTGAGATCTTTTATTTCAAATTCTTTCTTTAAATATTCAATTGTCGAAGAGATCTCTTCAGGAGTCCCAATGATATTCAAATCATCAACATACACATTAATAATGACAAATCCAGAGCTAAACCTCTTAATAAAAATGCACGGGAAAATTGGATCATTCTTATAGCATTATGCTAATAAGTATTCACTGAGGCGATTACACCATATGAGCCTAGATTGTTTTAATCCATAAAGGGATCTGTTCAATTTGATTGAATAATGTTCCTGATAACCTAAATTAATTGCTTTAGGCAGTTTAAATCCTTCCAAAAGTTTCATGTAAATATTATTATCAAAAGGCTCACACAAATAGGTTGTAACAACATCCATCAAGTGGAAAGTAAGTCTTTCTTTTATTGCCAGACTAATAAAAAATCTAAAAGTGGTTGCATCCACCACCGAGGAGTATGTTTCTTCATAATCGATTCTATGTCTTTGTGAAAATCCTTGTGCAACCAAACGAGCTTTATATCTCACAATTTCCCATTTTTCATTTCTCTTTCTTACAAATACCCATTTATACCCCACATGTTTTACACCTTTTGATGTACGGACTACATGTCCGAATACTTCTCTTTTTGAAATTGATTTTAATTCCACTTCAATTGCCTCTTTCCATTTTAGCCAATCATTTCTTTGCTTACATTGTCCAATTGACAATGGCTCATGATCCACATTATCATCCAAAACCTCTAGTGCTATATTACATGCAAAAGTATTATCGATGTCGATTTTATTTGGGTTCCACTTGTTACCAGACATAACATAGTTTATTGAGATCTCGTCAGTATCAGGTACTTGAGTCATGTCTAATGTATCTTCTGGAGACCTTTTAATCTCTTCTCAAGATCTTTCATAATTCGTTGATTCCTCGATTGGACCATCACAAGATATAGCTCTTTTTATTCGAGGAATTTTATCTTTGGAACCTACTAATTTAGCACGCTTCAAGCATGCATTTGACTAATTAGCAACTAGAGTTTTTCCTTCTGGGACATCTATTGTAATCGAAGCATTCACAACTGGTATATGTGACTTAGTCACTTTTTTAGGGTCAGCAAAAGCATCTGGCAATTGATTTGTTAAGTTTTGTAAATGAAATATCCTTTGAACTTCTAGTTCACATTGTTGGGTATATGGATCAAAATAAGATAATGATAATTTATTCCAACTTATTTTTTTCCAGCTGTTTATTTTCTCCCCCTAATGTTAGGAAAACTGACTCATTAAAATGACAGTTGGCAAATTTAGCTATAAATAAATTCCCTGTCAAAGGCTCAAGATATTTAATTATTGAGAGGGATTCGAATCTAACATATATTCCCAACCTCCTTTGAGGACCCATCTTTGTGCGTTGTGGTAGAGCAATTGGAACATATACTGCAAACCAAAAAATTCTAAGATGGGAAATATTTGGTTCTTGACCAAAAACCATTTATCATTGGGAGAAATTATGATAACGTATTGGCCTGATGCGAATCAGTGATGCTACATGTAAAATGGCATGTCCCCATGCAAAAATTGATAGTTTTGACTTCATCAGTAACGATCTTGCAATTAATTGAAGTCGTTTAATAAATGACTCTGCAAGACCATTTTGTGTATGAACATGAGCTACAGGATGTTCAACACTTATTCCAATTGACATGCAAAAATCATCAAAAGCTTGAGAAGTAAATTCACCAGCATTATCAAGATGAATTGTCTTTATAGAGGAATTTGGAAAATGTGCTTGTAATTTTATCAACTGAGCAAGTAACCTCACAAACGCCAAGTTGCGGGTTGATAACAAGGATACACGTGACCATCTAGTCGATGCATCGATTAAAACTATAAAATATATAAATGATCCACAAGAAGGGTGTATGGGCCCAGATATATCGCCCTGTATCCATTCCAAAAAATTGATAGATTTATAATCTTAGCTGGCGATGGTCAAATAATTAGTTTGCCTTGAGAGCAAGCATCGCATAAAAATGTATTACTTTGAAGAATCTATTGGTTCTTCAATGAGTGGCCACATGAATTGTCAATAATTTTTCGCATCATAATCGAACCGGGATGGCGTAACCGGTCATGCCAAATAATATATCAGTAAACTTATGGTTTACAATAGCATGCATTTCAATTTTTCTAATTTTTTCTTATTGCCTTGGGTTATACTAGTAATATAGAGACATTTAACATCTCCTTGACTAATAATCTCAATATGATATCCATTTTTACAAATATCTTTAAAACTAGACAAATTTCTTTGCGATTTTGGAGAGTATAATGCATTGTGAACATGGAATTGAGTTCCATTTGGAAATAATATATTTGCTCTTTCGGAGCCTTCTATGATATTAACACTTCTGGATATAGTACTAACATTATTCCCTTGCATTGTTAAATGGAAAAAATTCTTATGCTTAAGTACAGTATGAGTACTGGTACTGTCTGCTAAGCATAAGCCGTCACCATTTATTGCATATTGTATTTGAGACGTAATCATATTCTTCAAAAAAATAAAAAAATAAATGTTACAACAATATTCAAAATAAAATAAATAACATCCACGATATTAATAAACTAATCATAACATTTATTCTTGTAAAATAATAAAAAGACAAATATTCCATAATAAAATAATCACAACTTCCTAACAAACATTTCCTAATAAAGTAAATATGAAAATAATTAAAAAATCAAATATTCCTCTTAAGGGATATGAGGAAATCGTTGACATCTATGTTTATAATGCCATAATTGTCTTTGTCAGAGCCAGTAATTCCATAATCATTTTTGTCAAAGCCATAATCATCTTTGTCATTGACATAAACAAAATTTGTTTCAACTTTCTTTCTTTTACCATTTATTGATTGTTTGTAAAGGTCCACAAGATGCTTTGGCGTACGACAAGCACATGCCCAATGATTTGAGCTGCCACATTGATGACACATAGATTCCTCTTTCTTGGATTGATCTTTTTTACCCTTGTCATCCTTATTGTTCCACTTGTAGTGGGTATAGTTATTTTTAAAACGACCACCTCACCTATGTCCTCGACCGTGAGTATGACTATGCCCACGCCCATACTTATGATCGTGATTGTTGGTGTGACCTTTATTTTTTTCGCTATAGAATGTCGCATTCGCTTCAGGGAATGGAGCAAAGCCAGTTGGGCGGTATTCATGATTTTTCATCAGTAGCTTATTGTTTTGCTCAGCCACAAGAAGGCAAGAAATTAATTCATAATATTTCTTAAAGCCTTTTTCACGATATTGTGTCTAAAGGACAACATTGTTTGTGTGAAAAGTGGAGTATGTTTTTTTCTAACATATCCTCATTTGTAATATTTTGACCACATAATTTCAATTGCGAAGTAATTCGAAACATAGCTGAGTTATACTCGCTAACTGATTTAAAATCTTGCAATCTCATATGCAACCAATCATATCGAGCTTTAGGGAGAATAACAATTTTTTGGTGGTCATATCTTTCCTTTAGACTACTCCAAAGAATAAGAGGATCTTTCACCGTTAAATATTCAGATTTCAACCCCTCATAGAGGTGACAGCGAAGAAGTATCATGGCTCTGGCCTTATTTTGAGCAGATTCCGCATTCCCTTCTTTAATAGTGTTTCCCAGACCATCTGCATCTAAGTATATTTAAGCATCTAAGATCCAGGATAAATAATTCTTTCCGGAGATGTCAAGAGCCACAAACTCAATTTTTGCAAGATTTGACATTATGAAGGCTAAAAAAAAAGGAAAACAAAATTAATCCTCATAATAATATTAAACAAAACAAAACTATACATATGTCGTGAAATTAGAATAAAATAATATTAGTTTTTTAAATAGTATATACGGTTAGTATAAAATTATATATATATGATGTTTATAAATTAAAACATAAAAGATGAAAAAAATACCATATAAACCTTTGAAGAAACTTGATTTGTAACTAAAATCTCCTGAGCAAACTTTTGTTGATAACGTTTGTGAATAATGTAAAGAAGATCAAGAACAAAAGAGATGAATAAGAACAAAAATAAGATGAGAGACAAAGAGAGAGACTTGTATTATTTTCAATGTAGGGTTGTGTATAATGCTTTCTCTAATCTCTATATTTATAGGTAAAAGAATGAAACCTTAATTACAATGGATATTAAACCCTAATAATAAAGTGCATACAAGTCTTCTTTAATACATGAATATTTACCATAAATAAATATTCATAACAATTACATGTTTTTTTTATTAAAGTACCACATCATCAATTTAACCGGAGTCAACAGCGGAATGATTAGTTTGTGATTTATCAATGATTTTAGTGACCAACATAAAATCACACGGAGACTTTAATGACCATGAGTGTAATTTATCCTATATTACCAGAGGAAAAATAACAAATAAAAATGGCCAACATGCTTTCATTGCCTACTTTCAGCCGTTGACATCACAAAGTAGGGGGAGTAGGGAAGCCTAATTATCAAAATTTATGTACGGACCATAAAACACCTGGAGGAATCCAGCACGGATATTAAAAATTAGAAATCACACTACAAAGAGAAATTCACACCAACGTTGATGAGGCTTTAGAATAGAGAACGAAGTAGGACCGATCTTTGTTTTCCTTGTACACATTTGGGTGACTTCCCTTGCATATTCTATAATTAAATTATACGCTGAAAAAACAAAAGAAAGTCGTTCATTTATGAGTAGCATCATAAGTCATGGTGATGTCAATACTCAATAGTGAAATACTTTTTTTTATTCAGGGGAACCTAACAAATGGGGTTCCATCCCTTTGCCTGGACCAGCTATATGACCGAGTTTGGGATAGATCATTTTTTAATATTTTACTGCAATTATATAATAATTTTTTTTTATTTTTTAATTTTTTAAAATCAAATACACATTATATTAATTATGCTACTTAGACTCGGGCTACCTAAGAACATCAACATTGCCCTTCATTACAGTGACCATTCAATGGATTGAAGATTCATCAAATTAAATGTTAAAATTGCAAGGTTGAGATCTAGTAAGGTGATATTTTGTCTTGGGGTAGGTCCCAACCCAGTGGGCCATACATAAATTAATGGTAACGATGGTACAAAGATATTGGAAAGTTTTATTTTGTTAAATTTAGATATACTTAGCTCCGGTTACGCACAGCTTTTACTACCTTTTGGTTGTGGAACGAAAAATTGTATCGAATAATCAAGAAAGCGTTTTAAACAGACGTTTTTGTACTTGAGTTGATCTTAAACGAGTGTTTTTTAAATAGTTGGAATTTTTAGCTTCTCCCCAAATGGCCGTTCTCACCAAAACCGTCGTTTGAGAAGTTGTATCAAACGAAATATTAATTTATTTATTTTTGGTTTAACTATCATTATCCAATTCATTATCTGATTAATATGAATCGGGTACTGTAGAGACCTATTATAGGACAACCCTTTAAACCCAATTGCTCCATTCACAATGCCAAGACTAATCTGAATCCGTTCTCACCTAAACTTGAATTCACGATCTTACTTAAAAGATTTAGTGTCTCATCGCATTAGACCAATTGATTGTTGGTCGATATATTTAATTTATTGATTTATTAGTTCAAATAGAATTATTAATTGAATTTATCACTTCATTGTACGGAGTAGTTCATAGGTTAGTTTTTTTCTTAATGATAACTCTGCTTTGGTAGGTCGGCCTCCATGTAGGAGACAACTTGATCATTTCATCTCCACCTTAGCCCTACCCCCACCCCCACTTTGTATTTTCCTAGAATTTTTTGTTGAAAGATTGTATTTTCCTAGAAAATTCGCACCATGTGGGCTAGTTTTCGACTTTTTCTTTGCTTATACATTTTCCGGGAAAATTCCATTAACCAGACAAAAGGAAAACAATACCATTCCCAAAATGTAAAAAGTAGACCTGCAAGGGTGTAGAGTACAGCCAAATATCTTTGCAGCAAATAATGATTAATATTAATATATATTAGATGTTCGATTACTCCAAATTTTCTTGATGTTGGTACAAGCTAACACCAACAGATATTAAAACAATACTGAAATTTCAGAGATAATATAGCAGAGACGGGACATTCAACTTGTTATTGCAAAAGCTGATTCTTTGGCTACCTTCTCTCCAATATTTTTCCATTCTCCATATAAATCTGTATGTGTATAGATGGCATTAATTGTTACCGATTACCCACTTGAGAAAAAAAGTGTGCCTGATGACGACGATGATGATACCGTTGCATTGTAAGGTCTTTGCTTGAAACAATCTAAGGACATTGGCGGTGGCGAAACTGCTACCGTTACGGAAGAAGATGACTGAACCCCAGAATCCGGCGGCGACCCTATGAATTATGATAATCACAAAACAAATTATTTTCCTGGTTAATATGACAAAAGAAAAGCTTTTATGAAAATGACTTACCTGGGGGATTATTTTCAAGGGGGATGTGCTTCTGTTTTTCTTGACTAGTACTGCTATTTGGTTGCTGTTGAGATTTTCGCCGGCGACGGTTGTGGTCGGCCAATCTCTTCCGACAGCTACGCTTTCCGTTGTCGAATTCCGACAGTAGATGGAATCTGTCGAGAGTTTTAAGAATCCCAACGTCAATGAAAAACTAAACAAAGTATTCGAGCAAAGCCAACACAACAATATTAGAGAACGTATTGAAAATATGAATGCACGTGGAGGCTTTTTGGGTAATTTAACAATAATTAAGTATGAAAAGCAAACGGTACGTGAACGGAAAGAACATGGAGCTCTCACGGACAGAAATACCCTCGGGATCGCCCCATGTAAAGACTGGGCAATCATTTGCCGTCACTACAGGGGTACGTCCGTCATTTCGAACATATCATTATCCTCATCCCTCCCTTTCAGAGAGCTTATGAACACTAATATGATTTATTACTGCTCAAACGAGAAATGTTTTTCTTCTTCTTAATTTTAAAATTCTTCAACCTGCTACACTGTTGGCAGAATCGTTGAGTCAACCCAGCGGCGATAACGGTGGAAGCTTTGGAATGGAACTCACAGACTTTATGGCGGCGATGGTAGTGCTTAGAGTGGGTGAGATCAGCATTGCAACCCTCGGCTTGACACCTTGGGGAGTTGGTTGAGCTGAGATCTCCCGGCCTGGACCTGCGATAAAGCCTGTTCACAAAGTAATCCGCGGCGGAGGAAAAGTAAGTATTTCCACCCAAGTTGAGACCAACCCTCGCTGTGAAATCAACGGGTCTAGAAACTTCCTCCGTCTTCGGAACAAAAAAGTAACCACCTCCGCCTCCTCCAACGCCGGGAACAGGGTCCAGTGAGAGCAAGGCAGCGTGGGCAGTGGTCGAGTAAGACGACGCGACGGAGTAGGTGTGCGGGTCATACAAGGAATGGAAATTGGCGTGGGGTTGGGGTTGAGCATGGTTAGGGTTATGGAAGTGGTTTGGATGAGAAAAGGCGGTGTTATTTTGATGGGAAAGGAGAGTTTCGTTGAAAGGTTGGTGGGTGGTGGTGGCAGCGTAGTGATGAAAAATCTGACGATTTGGGTCGGGTTCTTGGGTTGTATCTTCACCGGTTAATAGTATCGAGGATGGGTTCCCCCACTCGTATTCCAGCATGTTGTCAAAGTAGTAAACCCTTTTCCCCTTGTTTCCGGCGAGGCGACAGTGTCGTTTCTGTTGTCGGTATGATTGCTTCCAACTAATGATCTGTCAACGACAAAGTAAAACGAAAAAAATACTCCTACTTAATGAAAAGAGGTAGTAGTAAATGTGTCAGCTTTCACAGGTGATGATTTAGGGTTGAAGTTTTTTAAATGGCTATCTTTTAAGACAGCGGTACGAAAGAATGAACAGTATCATAGCTTCTTTTGGGGGGGGGGGGTAGAGATAGTGTCGGTGTTGAAAATGGCTCTAGTGTTTTTTAAGTGCAAAATTAAAATAAAAAACTCACCTTACAAGCTCACAGCCATACACAGAATCAGCAGCAGAAGATGGGAATCTCGAAACCCTATCTCAACTTGGCATTCCCAGGGGGTTCGACTTTGGCCTACTCTTTTGGTAGCCTGGTTCATTTAAGGCCCCATCTTCTTCCCTTTAAAGTGCCTCCCTCTCTCCTCCCTGTAGAGTATGTGTGAAAGCCAACTTCAATTGAGCTCTTGTTCTGTTTTTTTCTGAGCGAGAAACCGGGTTGTAAGGTGGCTACTGCAGAACTGATTGACTGGTGAGTTTGGGAGACGAAATTACACTATTAACCCACATGCCTACGAGTTTTGTGGTGGCACAAGTTTTTATCCCATGTAAAAAAGGAAACAAAATGGGCGTGGATTAATGATTTGTTCCACAATGTTTGGCCCAACTAGTTACGAATTGGAGAGGGGGCATCTCTTTTGGTTTTAGGGTCAGTCTCAACTCAACCCTGACAGAGTGCTTTTTTAACCGAGACAGTAAATATAAAACTAGCCATTATTACAGTATACTAAGCTAATATCACCGTGTCCCTGGTTGGTTCGTTTTTTTGGGGATAAGGCTTACGCCACGCGGTGCTCATAAAAACTCAGGTCCCACTTCACCCTCCTCTTGCCTGTTTGAATGGAATCCAAAAGGAAAACAAACTTTGTTTTAGCCGGTAATAATTTTAATCACAGGGCAAAAAAGGAACAGGTGAAATGGTCTTGGGGCATCACCGTGTGAAGTGTGTTTGGCTAAATCAGTCCCCGGTATCAAAACAATCCGCATATGCATTCACACTTCTACCAGAAGGGAGAGGTTGAATGTTTGATCATTTCAAGAAGGGATCATTCCTGCTTACAGAAAGCTTTCCGCAAATTAAATGATGATTAAGCAATAATTGCAGACATTTAAATGTCACACCGATCGAGTAATGCAATTTTAACATGATACAAAACAAACCATTAGCAGTAGCTCCTCCGTTAAACCGATGACCACTTTACTTACTGGGATTTCTCATTTCTCATCGGGAAACAGATAGTAACAGTTTTACTACGGCCACTGCTCTTAAATTTTGGCGTTTAGAGGAGGAGATGAAAATACATCCGGGAGTGGAGACGAAGGGGGAGAGCAGCCGAACCCGATTGTTTGTCCATCGTACATGTGGATTAGCGGGTCTTGTTACAAGTTTGTTTATATCCAAGTTAGTCCCCAATTTTCTACGTGCCCATTGAGGTTGAAAATTCTAGCATGCACGCGATAGTATCGTGTAGCTCGAGGATGGATCACATCCGAGATTGTTTTGGACATGTATAATAGAAGTAACGATAAGGCTCCAGAAAAAAGAATATTTTAAAATGAGTTAATTTCAAAGTTTGCGGAGAAAGAGCAAAAGATCGTTAGATTAGTAGTAAACAACATAGAGAAAGTTCTGATAAACTCATTTTTATTTAAAAGTTAGCTTACAACTAGGGTTAAAACCCTGAGCTTTTGGTGGCCCAGGGTGAATTAAAAAATCAGCCTTAAATTAGATATTTAAATTGCGGTTGCAGTCGTATTTACAGTTATGTTCGTTTATCGTGGTTGTGGACATCGCATATTCTATTTCGGTCATTGCGAGTATCGTGGTTGTGATTTTTTTAATAACATATGCTATTGTGGACATAATAATTGTAAATGTCGCGGCTTCAGATGGTGCTCGCGATCGCCATATAACAGTCGTTGTTGTGGTTGCATACCGCTATTTAAATCCTTGTCCCTAATAGCAAGTAATGAAAAAAAAATTAAATTAAAAGAGTAAGTCCATAATAACAAATATTGAAAAATTGGGCCCCTAATAAGAAATATTAAAAAAATTGAATTTTAAGAGTATGCCCATAATAACAAAAGTTGAAAAAAATATCGGACCCCTAATAACAAGTATTAGAAAAAAAATTGAATTTTAAGAGTATACTCCTAATAATAAATTTTGAAAAATTAGCATCATATTAGCAAGTATTGAAAAATGGGTCCCTAATAACAAATATTAGAAAAAATTGGACTTTTAACAACAAATATAATTTGAAAAAAATTACAAACATATAACTTTCTTGAGCAGTGGGCCCTGGGTGTGCGCCCTTATTACCCTTGCCCAGAGTCGGGCCTGTTTAACATGCACACAAGTCAACAAACATTTAAAGTTAAGAACCTCGTTTTAATGATTCCACAAGGTTCCTACAATTTTCAATTGCCCTTAAAATCGTCGAGTCAACCCGATCACATCGCCAGCAAGTCACAAGTTCAAAACTTTGTACGTTGTGTTGACTCCTAAATAAGGGTGGTATGTACATAGGTGACAAGTGTCGAAATTGTCAAATAAATAATCCTAATACCTAGTAATTAATAATGTAAAGTAGTATAGAGAAGTAGGGTCGATCCACATGGACTAAGGAAATTGACAGCTGTGTATCGTGGTTTGATAATCTGCAAAAAAATAAAGAGGGGGATTTTAGAGATAACAAAGGATAAAATAGTTGATAAATAGAAGTAATGAATGATAAATAATATGGAAAATTATAAAGAATTCAATAATGATGAGATAGCCCTAGGCTTTGCTAGCCTCAATTTCGATCGATCATCGAAATAGATTTTCCCTCCTTGATAGTATGCTGGTTATAGTCTGTAGGGCCCAAACCCTATAGTTAACTCTTCTCTCTAGTTAATCGAGAATTCCAAGTCTATGTTCAAAATCTGATCCTTACTGGTTTAACCACATCTATCACCGTTAGCACCAAGTCACTTAGAGTATTGGAAGAGCCCAACTCGATTTATAATGTCTCACTAAGAATCAAACCCGATCTTGATTCCCTTAGCGAACCACTGCTAAGTTTGTTCATAGAAAGTTGGATTACGACCAACCGATCTGACTCCCAAATCGCAAGCCAAAACACCTTTCGAATCAACGCCGTCTTATTGAGTTGAAGATGTAGTGACTTTTAAAGGAATGGCCGATTGACACTCCTAGTTTTCATAGAATCGAAGAATACTTTCTTGGAGATGTTAAGTGCAAACCCAATTCTCACAATTCAGAATTGAGCCATTGTAAAGTTTTAGGCTAAGTGAAATTTAGCTAAGCATGAATTGGGTCATGCTTAGCATTATGGTTTAGAAAATTAAATAAAAAGAAAAGTAAGATAATGAAAATGAAATAAAAACTCTTATAAAAATAACCAAGAAAATTACAAATTCTAATTTATCCTCTAATATTGAACCTAGGAGGTATTTATACCCGATAATCCTAACAAGGTAAAATAACTAAAAACTATAATAAAAGATAAAGATAAAGCTAAAATATTCAAACTAAAAATCTAAAATTAAATTAAAGGTTTATCACAAAAGACAAAGATAATAAGTTTGAATCATGTGGATTTGGTTGAATTCTACTTTATCTTCTGGATAACCTCATATTTATATTTCATGCATTTATCCTCAATATAATTCTAAATTTGATTTTGAGATAATTCTGGTCCGCCTTCTAGAAGCCGCTGACTGTACTACAGAATTTTGCTACATCAGACTCGGACTGCGTCATGCCTCAGGTCGTGCCCATGACTCTTGCCATGACATCTAGTGAAAATCCTGATTCTGCCTTTAATTGTTTGTTTTGGGCTGACATAGTCCAATAGAGCTCCTACCAAAATAAAGCCAAAAAAAAGCGGTTTAGTAGCATATATATGAAGAAAATGAAGAGTAAAGAACATTAAAAATATGCAATATTCTAAACTTATCAAATTCCCCGTTACTTACTCAATGCTTGTCCTCAAGTATATTGTAATTGCTACGCTTATCACTTTGTCTAAACTTACTCAAAAGTTTCACTAAAATCCTAAAAACATGCTTAGATCGAAAGAGTTCAACAAGATAATCAAATGAGGGCAATAAAATGAATCAACAAAAACAAACATCCGAATGAACAACTATCAACTATGCAGAAGTTTGTTTGTTCATTTTTGGGGTAGATACATCATCGAACCAAGACTAGCCTTCTTCCTTGAGGTGGACGATTGGCGGAGTGTGAGTTTTATTTTCCTCTCCTTTTTTCTTTCAAATTCTGTAACATTGGCTCAACATTCGAATACTCTCACAATTCGATCACATTCCTGAGTTACCACTCACAATGCATTGATTGGCGGAGTGTGAGTTCTTTTTCTCCTCCCTTTTTGTATCTTTCATTTTTTTTCTCTTTTTTCTTTTTTTTCCATTTATTTTTAACTCTGTAGCCTCGGCTCGTCACTCAGAACTTTGTACTGGAAACAAGATGACAACCCAAGCACCTCTCCCCGACATCCAATCTGGTCATATTCCCAATCTACCACTCACAGTCGTCTCACCATGAAGCAGCACACCCGATGACGATATCAAACAAAAATTAGCGATACAAAACCAAACTCATATTTAAGCAAGACTGATAGCTGTACCACTAAGTTAAAAAGCATTCATAGAATTCATTAAAGTGCCCAAACTAGCTTAAACATGCATAACCAAATCAACTCAAGCATGACACTAAAGGATTAAAATAAAGCTCCTAAGTCGGTCTAGACAAGTGACAGTCATAATCACCAAAAGAGGCTCTCAAGCAATCATGTATAAGTAAGGAAAAATTCAATTCCACCCAATCACTTAAAGCGTATTGCCCAATATGAAGAAACAAAGTAAAAGCATAGGAGAAAGATGGAGAATACTCCTTATGTTTATCACCGCGCTCGAGGCTAGTGAGAGTTGTTCTGTCGAATGAGGGAAATGATCTCCTCTACATTGGATTCAATGGTGTCTAAATGAGACTCGAGGCGAGACATGCGAGTCAGGATGTTGGGTTATCTTTTCTCCGATTTGGGTGGATGAGTGTTGCGCTTTTAGAAAACCCGCTCTCTCCGTTCAGTCTAAGGATCTGAATAAACAAAGTGAAAAGAAGTAGAGATGCCGGCAAGCAACCCCATAGAATCCAAGTAATATTCATCTAAGGCATCCATAGAAAAAGCGTAAGTAAGACGAGAAAAATTAATAGTGGATGCAAATAAATTCATAGCAAGATGAGTAATGTAAGGGCCCAAAATAAGGGGGCGATAGGCTCGAATAACAACTTCAAAGGCCCTAGCAAACCAAAATCCCAAATTTACCTTACGTCCTGTCATCGTACACCATAAAAAACAACTCAATATTACTCAAGGAAGAAGAAGAATAATTTCTTCTTGAGTAGTTAAAGGCAAGAAAGTGATGAATATATCGCAAAACAAGATCATGAATCGGTAATGCCTTAGCTATTTTGCGATTAAATGGTCTACTTACTAAACTAGTAAGTGATGAATAAGCAACATCGACATCAAAATCCTGTGGCATCTCAAGGTAAGCAGTAAGATAAGCAAAAGAGGTAACATCATCAACAAAACCCATCGCAACATTAAATTTAAATAGTGAATGAGAGAAGTAATGTCCTAGCAATCGAAAAGAAATAACAATAGAAGAGTTGACAGTAATTAGATGTGATCGTGCAAAGTGAAATGTAGAATAAAATGCATAAACCAACTTATAAAATGCACCAAATTGAATTTTAGCATATAATAACCATCTAATAGCATCAAAGTACCCAAACACAACAACACGTAAGTGTAAACGGTCGAGAGTAAACAAAGAGTTACTTACAAACCGAAAACAACCAATGCCAAATTAAATCATACCATTTACGATATTGCTCATTGTCAAAATTTAGGAACCCTTTTAATATTTCTTCGAATAGAACGACATATGACCAACTACATCAGTTTTGCTCAGGGTTTTCACTAGTTGCATGCAAACTGGACGGTGGTGTAGGAACTTCAGCTGAGCTTAAAACAAAAGATTGTGAATGGGGCTATTCGAACGAGGAAGGACCGGTGTTAAAGTCCTCTATAAAACCGAATTGCGAGTGTTACATTAGTAACGGAGTAACAGAAAGAGGTTCAGAATTTACCTCTGTAAAATGGTCAGGTTCGACAGTAGGCATCGACTGTGATAAAGCGATAGCGGGCATGAAATATGATGAAATGATATTCTCGGCTAAAAAATGATAGCCGCTGTATGATATATTATGAGAGAGTACATGATCATTCAGTTTAGGTGCTACAACGGATGGTAAGGGATCTTTCAACACGACTAATGGTACTGATTCATGTAGAGGAGAAGCTACAAGTTTGTTTATTAAAACCATACTTGAAATGATTCGATTCTTGGATTCCTCCTTACTTGCTTATTTCCCCGAAAGCTTACTTTCCTACATTGATGAGAAAGAAGAGCGTAAGCAAATAATGCCTAGTGAGGGATGCTCTAAAAACACTTATCAATGCATTTTAAGCCATTTGAGTCAAACCACATTTTCAACATCATGCTAAAACATCTCATACCCTTTTTACCTTTGTAAAACATGCATATTAAATCATATACAAACATGTATCATGGATCACATGCATAATCCCATATGCTAAAACCTCAATTTAAGCCTTCACACGCTTATTCATCCAATAACGAAGCTTAAAGAGCGAAACATGAATAAATCTCATTATACAAACATATTTATCCATTATGATACATTAATTCATATATTGGCATTCAAGTGACCAAAAAATAGAATATTTCTTTTATCAAAACACACCAGATACACGGATTTCACAAGTGGTTCCTTCGACCACTTCTCATACATCTATAGCCGGAGCAAACGACACATTTAACCCTTCAACGATTATGATGTATAATATCTACAATGGGACCAAACAACACAATTAACCCCTCAACCATTGTGATACGTAATCCACCAGTGGGAGAATACGGCACAATTAACCCTTCGACTGTTGTGGTTCCCATGGTGGAGAAAATGACACAATGAACCCCTTGACACACATGAGGCGACTTATTATAGTGCACTTTAAACCCTATGGCATGCCAACTATATCCGATAACATTTATTTCATGGTCTCTTAGCCAATATATTCCACTTTAAACATTATACCACACTGTTTTTCATAAGCATCATTCAAACCAATTTCCATTGCAACAAAACATGCATTTACATATCATTGAAATCCTTTTTACAAATCATTTGCCATACTCAAATGTCATCAATATAAGATCATTTGCATCATATTCTATTTCTCAAAACATGAATAAAATAGTAGGTATCAAAACATACACATAGGCATGAGAAAATCAACTTTGCCAAACCAAAATTGAGAGCTAAATCGTCCAATACTTACTTCCGATCTTAGACAAGTGTTTCAAGCTTAATCTAAACTCCCAAAATCACTTTCAAAACTTTACAAAGCTATAAACCACGTTTCCACTCACCGACAAAACAAAGCTCCACTTGCCGATGCTAAATCAAGCTTCCAAGGCCTCTGAAACTTCTGCAATTGCTAAAGGATCCGTCTCCCCTGTTTTACCCATAAAAAATAGAGGATTAATGCATTACTATGCATCTCTAAGCCCAACAACATCTATTATCAACTTCTCCACACTAAAAGCCATCAAAAGCCTTCTAAGAACAACCGAAAACATCACGAAATTCCACCTAAACAATGCCCATCCATAAATCAACAATTTCAACATCTTAACAACATCAATTAACATCTAAAAATACTAACAATACCACCTTATATCTCCAGCAACCTTTTAACACCAATAACGCTTCAAAATCTAACTATTTACAACCTAGAAAATTAGCAATTCAGTTAGTTTCGGGATTCTTTTTATTAATCTCTTCTCATAACATTAAAGCATATCTTACATGTGATATGTATCAATTAGAATCAACACAAATCAAGTCTATTATCAAGATCTACCAAATTTCTTATTAAAACTCAATTAAAACATTTTATCATGATTTATTCATTAAAACATAACAAAAACCAATTGTAAAAGATCAAGAACTTGGGAATTTCAGTAAAAAACCTTTGATTAGAGGAGAGAAATGAAAATCACCTCTAATTGGTGACTTCCCCCTTAATTGACATGATTTGAATGAAATCTCCAAGAAAA
Organism: Hibiscus mutabilis; assembly: GCA_019671005.1. Taxonomy (NCBI): domain Eukaryota; kingdom Viridiplantae; phylum Streptophyta; class Magnoliopsida; order Malvales; family Malvaceae; genus Hibiscus; species Hibiscus mutabilis. The sequence continues at coordinate 19,237,783 of CM033749.1, read as the reverse complement.
CAAATAGAATTTGATGTAGAAATCAAAGAAATCAATTAAGAAATAAAAATGAAATCAAAAAGAGATGATTCATGATCATTTTAGAGTGAAATTGGTAGTTTGGCTGTTTGGAAAATTAAGAGAAAAGTTGAGAGTAAAAGTAGTTACATGAGAAAAGTAAACCACCTTTTAAAATCTTTTTAACTAAATCTATTTTATTTTTATTAAATAAACATTTTAAAACCATTTAAAAATAGCCTAAATTAAGGGAAAAGTCTGATTAAAAATATTAGTAAATTAGCTTCTTAAAGATTCTAAGTATTGACCCTTTTACAATATTGTCACCAAAATAGTTTGGAAAACTTTACATTTTAGTCACCATACCAAAATGTCATCTAATTCGAACTTATTTCATTAAATTGAGTTTACAAAAACCCTCAATATATTAAATAAACATTTTCCACTATTTTCCATATTTTATTTCTCATTAAAAATATCTATTACGATTTAATTTCCTGAAACTCGATAGAACCGACTAATCTGGTTCACCTAAATCGTCTAATCTATCTAGCTAACTTCTAGGCCTAAATTCGGGGTGTTACAATTCTCCCCTCCTAAGAAATTTCATCTTCAAAATTTCCCAGACAGAAAAAGATGAGGAAACTGCTTCTTCATGTCCTTCATTTCCCACGTGGCCTCATCGACACCTCGATGACACCACAACACCTTCACCAACTCAATGGCCTTTCCAAGAAACACCTTACTACTAGAATCCAATATCTCCATCGGTTCCTCCTCATAGGTCAAATCTGGATTCAACTCAATCTCCTCAACAGACATCACATGCGACATGTCCAATTTGTACCTCAAAAGCATCGATACATAGAAAACATCATGCATATTCTCCAACTCTGTGGGTAACCTTAACCTAAAAGCAACTGGACAAACATGCTCTAGCACCTTCTAAGGTATAATGAACCTCGAACTCAACTTCCCCTTTCGTCCAAATCTCATCACCTTCTTCCAAGGCAAAACTTCCAAAAACACCTTATCACGCACTGCAAACTCAATCTCCCTACACCTCAAATCAGCATAGGATTTCTTTCTATCTGAAGCCATCTTCAACTGATCACAGATAAGCTTCACCTTCTCATTAATGTCTTTCAACACATTAGGCAGAGAAATATACTTCTCACCTGTGCTAGCCCTACAAAGAGGCGTACGAAACTTTCTACCATGTAAAGCTTCATACGGAGCCATTTGAATACTCGCTTGATAACCATTGTTATAAGCAAACTCCAACAACGTTAGTTGCTTTTCCCACGGTCCCTAAAAATCAATGATGCAACACCTCAACATATCCTCTAGCACTTGGATAACACGTTCAGACTGACCATTCGACTGAGTATGATACGAAGTACTAAAATTCAACCGTGTACCCAAGGCTTTATGAAAACACTCTTAAAACCTTGATGTAAAATGCGGATCCCTATCTGACATGATAGATTTAGGTACTTCGTGCAACCTCACAATCTCAGCAATATAAAAATTCGCTAACTTATCCAACATATACGTCGTATACACTGCAAAAAATGTGCACACTTCATAAACCGATCCATAATTACCCAAATAGAATTCTTCTTTGACGGCATAAATAGCAACTCTCTCACAAAATCCATGGTAATTCTCCCTCACTTCCATTTCAGAATCCTCAACGGTTGCAACAACCCAAAAGGAAACTGATGCTTAGCCTTAACACGCTGACATACCATACATCGAGCAACAAACTCTACTACATCCTTCTTCAAACCAACCCAATAATACTCCTTCAAATCCTGATACATCTTTGTACTACCCGGATGCATAGCAAAAGGACTAGAATGCGCGTCAAATCAATCTCTTCTAGCATAACTATTCGACCCTTAAAACACAAAACACCATTATCATTAAAACAAAAATCCGTCGGATTACCCTCTATCACATCTTTAACATGTGGAACCAATGCATCATCATATGATTATTGCTCATTGATCAGATGTAACAATGATGGTTTTACTTGCAACTATGCCAAACCCATGTGTCACACTTAACCGTGCAAACATAGCCCGCAACTTCACTGTAACCTTTCTACTTAGGGCATCGGCTACCACATTAGCCTTATCAGGGTGAAACTAGATCGTCAAATCATATTCCTTGAGCAACTCCAACCATCGATGTTGCCTAAAATTCAACTCTTTTTGTGACATAAAATACTCAAACTCTTATGATCCTTGTGCACAATATACTTCTCACCATACAAATAATGCCTCCAAGCATTCAACGCAAACACCACTGCGGCAAGCTCTAAATCATGCGTAGAATAATTACACTCGTACACCTTTAACTGTGTAGATACATAAGCCACAACTCTCCCGTCTTGCATTAGCACACACCCCAAACCAACATAAGATGCATCACTATAAACAATAAACTCTTTACCCGATTTAAGTTGAATCAAGATCGAAGCTTACGTTAAGGCTGTTTTCAACTTCTCAAAAGCTTGTTGTAACCCTCTCGACCCGGCCTAGTCGCAAGATCGAACCGAGCAAGCTACATTACGTTTGCCGAAGTAAACCGGGAAGATGAAACCAAGAACGCAACCATTTTTTTCTTTTATCTTATCTAGATGCATTATTACTTTCCTACATGTACATACCGTTCATAGGTGAGAACTCATCTTAATCGAGCATCGAAATGATATCCAATTGGACACAAACGTAATTTAGGGACTAAATTACAATTTCAACAATATACAGGGACTTTTCCCAATTATAAGTTACCAACCTTTAATTAAATATATTTCATGCTTACATGTCAAAAATCAGCTCAACACGATCATCCATGCTCATTCAATTGATAAAACAAGACCTAGTGACTAAAATGAAATAAACCTAAAACAACATTTCCATGACATTAACAGAACTAACGGTCCCCGTATCGATACGCTATGGTCCGTATCGATATGGTGTAGAAACCTCGTTTCGGTACGCCGTGTACCATACCGGTACGCATTTTCGTTTACAAAATTCCCTAGTATATTTATTAAATACCGTACTGATACGGTAAGCAAGGGTTTCGGTACGTGAGCTTGGTTTCAGAAAGAATGATTTCCAGTAACAACAAACTGTACCGAATCATCACCCCCGTACCGAAACGATTACCCCAATTTGCCTATCCGTACCGATGCGGTCCCCCGCATATCGGTACGCCTGGCCTGTAATGTCAAATTTATCCGATTTTTTACTCGAATCTAGATGCATTTGGGTCCTAGCAACTTGCATACATGCATACATGCATACAAACAACCATAAATATATAAACTCACATTTATACTAAGATTAAACACTCAAACGCAAACTCATGTTTCTAAAAGATCACTCTAGAGGCATGCTTCTTAAATCACTTCGCCAAACATACCAAAATACACAAATAAACCATTCTCAGCATTTGCAACATGCCAACACGGCATAACAAACTTGTTCAAACCATTACAACATGGCAATCCACAAGGACTGTAATATCCCAATTTTTGATTAGTGACCAAAATGTAAAATTTGAAAGTTTAGGGGTTAAAGTGTAAACTTTGGAAAAGTTTAGGGACCAAAGTGTAATTTTCAAAAGTTATGTATTTTGACCCCGTAAATGAATAGTTTACCCTAAGAGTGACAGTTCCATGTTACCCAGATTTTTCGTACGAAGCTTATATTAATGGCTATAAAGCGATAAAGTTCAGAAATTTGGAAAACGTAGTTGGATCGAATGAAAAATTGTTAAGCATGCTCAGACCAGAGTAGAACAAGGATGGGTGACCTACTGGGAGGGTTCCATGTTAGTATTTTGACTGATAAAAAGGATTCAGCATGAGTCAATAATATTTGTAATGATTATTGTTATAAAATTTCCAAGAGGAATTGTATCTGATAAAATTCCTGGTAATTATCCGTACATCAAATCAAATTGGAATTTTAAAGACAGTTCCAAAAGTTATGGAAAATTCATAAAATACTATTTTATCAGTATTTTATTGTAGTTGGTTGGATTCCAACTAGACTTAGTTGAATTTTTACAAGAATAGCAAACTAGTAAATAAAGAATAGTTGGAGGGCAAATTAGTCATTTGGTAGGGGTGGAAATTTTGAAATATTTGAAGTTACAAGGTCCATTTTCGGAAGAAGAAAATTAAAGATTTAAATCTTGGCCCATGATTGATGATAAAATCAATTTCAACCGTTGGATAAAAGGGCAATTTTGTGGTTTCCCTATTTGAATGAATTTAAAATTTATTTACATAATACAAGTGGCATAATTGGAGCAATTTAAAAATTAAAAGGCCAAAAGATGAAGCCTTCTTCATCCTGGTGGTGTTAAGATGCATCGTGAGTTTGAAAGAGGCATACACCATTCACTTGGAAACAAACTCAGCCATATCCTGTTTCAAACCAACCCAGTAGTATGCCTCTTTCAACCCACGATGCATCTTAACACCACCAGGATGCATAGCAAAATGACTGAAATGTGCCTCAGCTCTGGATTATCCGGTACCACTATTTGACCCTTGAAACATAAAACCCCATCATCATCAAAATGAAAATCCGTCGGATTACCCTCGGATATGTCCTTAACATGCTCAACCAAAGAATCATCGTACGGTTGTTTAGCTTTGATCAACTGTGACAATGTGGGCTTAACTTGCAACTTAGCTAACAAACCACCTTCATGTGTCATACTCAACCTTGCAAACATAGCTCTAAGCTCAACTGCAACCTTACGACATAATGCATCCACAACCACATTGGCTTTACTAGGATGATACTCGATCGTCAACTCTTAATCCTTAAGCAACCCCAACCATCTACATTGCCTAAGATTCAAATTGAGACATCAAAAATTTTAAACTTGTGATCCGTAAAACCACACACTTTTCGCCATAAAGAAAATGCCTCCAGATGTCCAAGGCAAAAACCATATCCGCAAGCTCCAAATCATGAGTTGGATAGTTGCGCTCATGAACCTTCAACTGCCTCGATGCCTAGGCCACAACCTTACCATTCTACATCAGCATACAACCAAACTCAATGTACGATGCATCACTATAAACCATAAACTTCTTCTTTGATTTCGGTCGAATCAACAAAGGAGCATGTGTCAAAACCTCCTTTAACTTCTCAAAACTGGGCTACTGCCTCTCCGTCCACACATAAGGAACATTCTTTTGCAACAGCTTTGTCAACGGTGCTGCAATACTCAAAAACCCCTTAACAAATCGGTGATAATAACCAACCAACCCAAGAAAACTACGTACCTCCGATACAAACTTAGATTGTTTCCAATTAAGGATAGCTTTAATTTTCTATAGATCAACGCGAATACCATCTGCGGAAACCATATAACCAAGGAACATCACTTCCTTAAGCCAAACCTCACACTCGCCCAGCTCAATGTACAACTGATTACCCTTCACCACTTGCAACATAACCCGCAATTGCTGATCATGTTCTTCCTCGGTATGAGAGCACACGAGATTATCATCTATAAACACCACCACGAACTGATCAAGATATTCATGGAACACCCTTAACCTCAAGACTCACCACAATAGCTAAATAAGCTTGGCAACCTCCTTGCGACATCCTTTTCGCTTGAACAACCGCCACTACATTGGTCAAGAATTCTATATTCTTCCCAATTACAACAACTTCATACTCATCGACTAACCTCAAAGGAACCCCTTTTTTGGACTCACAATCCACAACCGCCTTGTGCTCACTCAACCATCCTATGCCCAAAACACATTAAAACCATGGAATTGCAACTCCATTAGATCTGCGGCAACTCATAACCTTGCACCACCAAAGGACACGCCTATACAACCTTCTAAACGTAACAAACTCACCAGAAGAACTAGCTACTATCACTACCTCTGCCTCCAAAATGTTATCCGTAAGTGTAGACATATGTGTGCATGATTTCTTACATGTCATCCTAGATGCCTATGCATATGGATGCAAAACCTCTAATGTCATGCCCAAAGATGTATGTACTGACATATTTAAATATATACATATAAATGTTTTTGCATTGTGCATGATCAACGTCTACACTCACCTATAACATTCCCGGTATCAAAATTCCTCCAACACAACGAAATATTTAAGCAACCCTCAACACTTGAGCAAAACTCCTTCCTGGTACCACAATACACGAGAACACCACTACTCTGACTACTATCCAAAAGCAGGTATTTAGAGAATACCCAACACAACATCATCTCGAACGTCATTTGCACATTCGATGCCTCCACAAACAGCTATAACAACTAGCGGTCTAAAACCTAACTAGCAATAACCACACTAAAACCTCAAGGTAAAACTCTCAGGCAAACAAACCTCACCTCATACTCGGCAATTAACATGCCTACTTCTATGAACACTACAGGAGAATTCATCAAACATATGCTCACTTGACATATATGAAAGCGTAGACCCCGAATTAACCAAAGATAACAATGACATGGATTGCAAAGCGAAGGTACCTGCTATCACATCCATGTCATTGCAACCTTCTTGACGAACAAAGATTTGTACCGGTCTATCATTCTCCGGTCGCGCAACCACATCCTGAACTGGTGTAGCTCTCACATCACGAGGACAAACATGCTTTATGTGATCAGAAGATCCACATTTCCAGCAAATCATGGTATTTCCCCAACATATACCTGTGTGACGTCTACCACAACGCTCACACTTAGCCCTACTACAAACTCCCTGGTTACCCTGGCCAACACTACCACCACGCTTGTGACCCGACTTACTCCTCTTATCACAAGGCCTCATATTCTGCTTCCCAGAATAGCCAAAATTAGCCACTCTTACCCGAGCCCACACTCGCTGCCTGCCTAGAGGCAACTAAGGACGAACCTTTTTCGACCACCAAAGTAGGTACCAGTGCTTGCACTTGCACTCTAGCCACTGCTACTTGAAAAGTTGTCATCACTGCTTGGACCAACGGGCAGATCACCAAAAACTAACACTAGAGGAGCCTGGGATACATCACCTACCCCAACATCAACCAGAGTAACCAACAGAGGAGAATAAGGTAAAACATTAGAGAGATTCCCTTCCACGTCACTATTCTGCCCAACTCCGGCACTACCAGCCATTACACGAAACTCACATCGAACCACACTAACAAGAACATCAAAACAAATTAAAGTTAGGCTAGTATTAGGCAAAGGATAAACAACAACATCCAAACTTTTCACAAACCTGGCTCTGATATTACCAAATGTAACCCCCTCGACCCGGCCTAGTCGCAAGACTGAACTGAGCAAGCTACATTAGGTTTACCAAAGTAAACCGAGAAGATGAAACAAAAAATGCCACCATTTTCTTCTTTTATCTTGTCTAGATGTATTATTACTTTCCTACATGTACATACTATTCATAGGTTAGAACTCATTTAAATCGGGCATCGAAACGATATCCAATTGGGCACAAATGCAATTTAGGGACTAAATTGCAATTTCAACAATATTTAGGGACCTTTCCCGATTTTAAGTTACCAACCTTTAATTAAATATATTTCATGCTTACATGTCAAAAATTAGCTCAATACGATCAACCATGCTCATTTAATCGATAAAACAAGACCCAAGGACTAAAATGAAAGAAACCCAAAATAACCTTTCCATGACACTAATAGAACTAATGATCCCTGTATCTACGCTACAGTCTGTATCGATACGGTGTAGTAGCCTCATTTCGGTACGCCATCTACCATGCCGGTACATTTTTTCGTTTACAAAATTCCTGAGTACATTTATTAAATACCGTACCGATACGGTAAGCAAGGGTTTCGGTATGCGGGCTTGGTTTAAAAAAAAGGATTTCTAATAACAATAGGCTGTACCGAATCATCACCCCCGTACCAAAACGGTTGCCTTAATTTGCCTAGCCGTACCGATACGGTCCCCCATGTATTGGTACGCCTGGCCTGTAATGTCAAATTTAGCTAGTTTTTCACTCGAATCAAGATGCATTTGGGTCCTAGCAACTTGCATACATGCATACAAACAACCATAAATATATAAACTAACATTTGTACTAAGATTAAACACCCTAGAGCAAACTCATGCTTCTAAAAGATCACTCTAGAGGCATGCTTCTTAAACCACTTCGCCAAACATACCAAAATACACAAATAAACTATTATCAGCATATGCAACATGCCAACACAACCAACACAACATAACAAACTTGTTCAAACCATCACAACATGGCAATCCACAACGAAGCTCTAGATGTACACTTAAGCAACCATTCATCCGTAACTATAAGCAGGGATTAACATCAAACTTAGTATCATCAAACCATCCTCAAAATCTAGCATAGAAACATACTCAAAATCCATAAGGAAACAAAATTACAACTCCCAAAAACCATGGCGAACACATTGCCTTATTAACCGAAACTTAAACCAAGTTCATACGCAAACTTGTAAATGTCCTTGGATCACTTACCCTTGCCTCTTGCTGCCCAAACCTCAATGTTCTGCATTATTAGGAAAAAGAGAGCGTAAGCACACATGCTTAGTGAGGATGCTCAAAAAGCAATGATGCATTAAAACAATTTGAAAACCATATGCTTGTTTTCCAAAAACATGCTTACAACCAAAGCATTTTTCCATGATTCCAACCAAATCAAAGCATAACAACCTTTATGCAACATCATGTACATTCCATGCTTAAATCCCAAAGCATTAAATCATAAACCATGCTTAAATCTCAAAGCATTAAATCATAAACCATGCTTAAATCTCAAAACATTAAATCATAAACCATGCTTAAATCTCAAAGCATTAAAAATAAGTTCAACACATGAACCTCCACATATATTGGCATTTATAGTGACCCGGATAGACTACCCTCTATCCACACATATCAAATACACGGATCTCTCATATCGTGCCTAGTTAGAATGCATGATATCCCAAACCTTGCCTAGTTAGATCGCAAGATTTGTCAACCTCGCCTAGTTAAACCGCGAGTTTTAGTTCTTTTCCTAGTTAAACCGTGAGTTTTTACTTCCTTGCCTAGTTAAACCACAAGATGTTATTACCTCGCCTAGATAAACCGTGAGTTTTACTTCCTTACCTAGTTAAACCGCAAGATTTTATTACCTCGACTAGTTAGACTGCGAGTTTTACTTCCATGCCTAGTTAAACCCCAAGATTACCATCAATTTGGGTTGCCTAGCTAGACTGCACTCCCCAAATAATGTCCCAACAGTCCGAGTGGCCTTGTTAAACTGCCATACCTCAAGGACCTATGGCCACGATCGATTTTGTCCATATTTTATAGTGCACTTTAATCCTATGGCATGCCAACTATATCCGATTGTTTTCTCACTATGTCACATAGCCAATATACCATTTACAAACCATTTACGTACTGCATTACAATGCATTTAACAAAATATCACATATGCAAATCCCATTGCCAATGCAATAACACCATTCCCAACCGAAATGAAAACAAACGCTCAATAACATTTAATTTACTTTCAAACCCCTACATATGTACTCAAAATCATGCATTTCCAGTAAGTAAATCAGACCATGTTTATCACCAAAACATGCAAACAACATGCTCATATCCAAGCCGATATTCAAGAGCAAAATAAGGGAAACTTACTTTCGAGCTTAGGGAAGTGTCTCACGCTTACCCTAAACTCCCAACAACCTTTACAAACCTTTGTACAACATTTAAAACCAGTTTCCACTCACCTATACGCTTCGCCTTCCTTGCTAACGCGATACAAGCTCCCGGCAAGCAACAAACAATGTCAAGCTTCGCCGCCTTGATTATCCCTTGTTTTAAACACATAAAACCAGAGGACAAATGCATCATTATGCATTCAAACCACTGCCTCAAAACCCCGCAACTCTCAGGTTGCCCACTTAGAAACCATCCGAAACAAACCGAAATCATCATCAAACATTTCTGAAACTTAACCTAGCCATAAAACAACGATTCAACCCATCATCAACATCAATTAACATCCAAAAACCCTTTCCTAACATCCTTTTACTTCCAGCAAAGATTAAACTCGAATATCATCACAAAAACTCAAATCTAACAACCTAAACAATTAGAGATCCAAGAGTTTCGGGATTCTTTTGATAAAAACAACTTATCAACATCATAATACATCCAAAATATGTATTAAATTAATCTTAAACACTAGAAATCAAATCCACTTCGAAAATTACCTTGTTTCATCAATTTTACCCGATTAACTCAATTAAACATTGATAATCATTAAAATCAGTTTACAATTCATAAATCAAGGGTCAAATACTTGGTAATTTCAGTGAAGAACCATACAATAGAGGAGATCACGGACCTTACCCCTATTATGAGATTTCTCCCTCAATTGGTTTGATAAAAGCTAAGAAAACACAACATTTAAATGAGATCCTATAAAAACAATGTTAATTAATCAATTACAAATCATAGATACAAGTTAAAAGACTTCTCACCTCTGAATTTTGGGGAAAACTCAAGTGTTTGGCTGAGGAGAGCGTGGAGAGAATAGTTGAGAGAAAAGTTACGTGAATTTTCTTTAAAAAGCTTAACTAACTTTTTAACTAAAATCCCTTTTTAATTAACTTTAAAAAACATGTTAAAATATCTTTAACTAAGGGATAAATCATCAGAAAAAAACTTTTTATGAAATAGCTCCTTAAAGATTCTAAGAATTTGACCCTTTTCATTTTAGTTACATTTAAAAGCAGTTTTCAAAACTTGCATTATGGTCACCAGGCAAAATGTCTGATTTCCAAATCTTATTTTCCAAAATTGATTTCACCATTATCCTCAATATAAATAATAATGGTTTTAGAATATTTTCCCACAATTTTATCACCTTTAAAAATATTTAAACCAATTTAATCCCAAAACTGACCTGAAACTCTAATACCGGTCCACCGAGCCTTCGAACCATCCATCAAAACATCTAAGCCCAAAACTGAGGTGTTACACTTGTTTTCTATCCTTCGTCCACTAAAAAAACATTCTTTTGTAACAACTTAGTCAAAGAAGTAGCAATCTTTGAGAAACCATGTAATTCCCCAGTATTTGCTTAGTGACCAAATCGTAAAGAATTAAAAGTTGGTGATTTTAGTTTAGTGACTAAAACGTAAAATTTTAAAGTTTGGTGGTTAAAGTGAAAAGTTAAGAAAAGTTCAAGGACTAGCATGGTAATTTTCCCAATAATTACGTTTATTCTATAATTAAATAGATCACCTAAGGGTGTGGATCGAATATAAAAATTATGGTTTGATCTGATGTCTCTATTATTGGGAAATTACGGTCAAAGTTTAAATGGAATTTGGGTAATCGTATAAGCTCGAAATGTTATAGAATTTTGAAGGGAGTCTTAAGAAGACTCGAGGAATATGAAATTATGATTTTGAATTGTTTAAAATCGATTTAGATTCGATTTTTACTCAGTATTTTGTATAGGTGATGGAATGGAAATTTTGAAGATAAGTTATTTCATTAATGGTATTATAGTCATTTCACCTATAATTTTAATACAAATTAATTATGGAAAAGGATAAATATAGGTGTGGAATAGTGATTGGTTATAATTCAAGGGTAAAATGGTCATTTGACTATTTTAAAGATTTTTATTATTAATTGGCCAAACTGAAGATATTTGGCATCAAATTAAATCAAAATAAAGTTTGAGAAATTTCTTATTTTCTCTTCAAATTGCCAAAATCCCTAGCAAGGTAAGAACAAAATTTTCAATTCAATTTTTGGCTTGATTTGTTTGGTTTTTGGCTTGAGACATGAAACAAGAAATTTATCTCCATTGAATTCTCTTTCATTTGGCATAAGTTTTGCATAGTTTCCGTGTCTCTAAGTTGATATTGGTGATTAGAGTGGATGAAGAACATGTTGGTTTTCATGCTTTAAGGTTCAAACATGTTGAAATTGGTGTTATGGTGTTGTTTCTATGATTGAAATGATGAAGACTTCATGGAAAATCTATAGGGACCAATTCGGCAATTTAGAGAAATTTAGGAGAAATTATTGAAAAAATTATTTTGACGTTGGAAATGATAGGAATAATGTTTGATATGTTTAATTTTGTGATTTGGATGAAGAATTGTCCATGTTCTTGGAAAATAAGAATTAGGGTTTATGTTAAAGATTGAAATTTTAGGATATGGTTGAAGGAATATTGATTTTATATGTTGATATAAGGTGATTTGAAAAAAAAATCCCTAATTATATTATATTAGGTACTAAAGTGTAAACTTTATAAAGTTTAGGGATTTGATCGTTGAGCTTGTATTTATGGAATATTATATTGAAGAATTAATTCAAGTGGTTCAAATATTGATTATGAAGCTCAAATCAATATTTGGGATCAAAACGACCATTTGGCTACCTTGGGTCTAAAGTGATTTTTTTTAAAGTTTGGGTCCTAAAGTGTAAAGAGTCCATAGGGACTAAAATAGGTATTTTAAGTAAAAGTTGAAGAGTTGGAGAAAAATATGAGAAAATGTGATTCGAATATAGATAGCTTTATCGGATCACTTTGTGTATAATGGATAGTTATTTTAATCACTTTCCATTATTTTTTTGGATCGAATATGTATTTAACATATGATAGGAATGTTATATGTTATTTTTATGTAGGTTTCGATATAAACCGAGATCGTCCCGGTAAAAAAGGAAAAGAAAAGGATCAGGAGTAATGTAATACCCCAATATTTGCTTAGTGATTAAAATGCAAAGAATAAAAAGTTAGTGGTTTTAGTTCAGTGACTAAAACTTAAAAATTTTGAAGTTTGGTGGCCAAAGTGAAAAGCTGGGAAAAGTTCAGGGACCAATATGATCATTTTCCCAATAAGTAATTTTATTCGGTATAAGAGTAAATCGGATCGAAATAAGTTCCTTGATATTGGTTTTAAGAATTAAGATGCAGAAAAAGGTACCGAATTTGGATCGAATAAAATTGTTAAGCGTGTTCAGGCCAGGGAAATATTAGGATCGGTGACCTATGGGAAGGTCCCATATTTGTGTTTTTGATTATTATTGAGGACTCTGAATAAGTAGAAATGATTCATACGAATATTTGCTGAAGGACTTTTAAGAGAATTTTATCCGATAGAGATTTCAGATAATTATCAGTATTTTGGGATCGAGTCCAAATTTCAGTTTAGACTCCATAAATATAGGAGATTGATTATGAAAATTTATTTATTTATGGAATTTAGAAATATGAGATTTTTGGATTGAGAGTTGATAATACGATTAAAAAAAATCGTATTAGATGATTTTCGGATAATTGGATCAAACAAAAATCGTAAAATGAAATTTTACGATTTTTTTAAAGGATGGCCAGTTAGGAAGGAACTAAAGTAGTTCTCATGTAATGGAATGTCATGTTGGAAGAGGATTTGTAAATAAGAATGTAGTTGGAGGACAAAGTGGTAATATGGATAAAAATGAATTTAAAATTCATTTTTAAAGATACATGTGGCATTATTAGAATTCAAAATAAGGGACATGTGGATGAATATAAAAAAAGGATGAACGAAATTTTGGTTCATCTTATTCCTACATGCTATGAGCAAGAAAGAAATAAGGGCGAGAGGAAATTCAATTTTTAAGCTAAATTTGGGAGGTTTTAAGCTTGATTCAAGGTATGTTACTTTAGAATAAATTGTTTTATGCTTCAAACTCTTCACGTTGATAGTTTTTTTTGCATGGAAAAGTCAAGTATAAGTTATGTTCATGGATGAAGATTTATGATGGAAGTTGAAGTCTATGATGGAATTAGAATGGTAGTTAGTTGAATTGATGATTTAGAACATGAAAACAAGCTTGAATTGGGATTTATTTCATGTTTAAGACATAAACCCTAACCCTAAGTTTTGGGGATTTTGGTTAGGGAATTGAATTAAGGATGAAAATGAATGAATTATGAAATTAGAAGTATTATTTTGATGTTTAAAAGATTGAATTCCCTTAGTTAGGGTAAATGACCAGTTCGGTTAAGATGTAAAGTAAAGGGGAATTATTGTCAAATTTATTTTAGTGTTGGAAGTAAAGAGATTTTGATTTCAATAAGTTGTTTTAGGTGATTTAGTAATCTATATGAACAAATGAAGAAATTAGGAGATTATGTGATAACTGTAAAACCTAAATGTGGAAGTTTGGTTAAATTCAGAATTTGGCAGTAAGTTTAGTAATTCACCATAAATTCTAGAGAAATGGTTAGATGATGAATTTTATACAAAAATGAAGATATGAATGTCTAGTTTCGTTTCCAACAAACGGAAACTGAGTTCTAAGTCAAAAGATATGAATTTTTAATCGAATGGAGGTCAGAAAATTTTCAGAACAGTTTTGGTTAGGGCAACTCTGTGACGGGAGTTTGAAGAATTTTCATAATTTTTGTGGCTTTTATTAATTTATGAGGTTTATACCGTTAGAACCGTTATCGAATATAGTTTCTCCAGTATAAAGGAAATTAAGATCCGATATTTATTCTGCCCAGTAGAAGTGTTTTTCCGAAGGTAGTGCAAGCTGCCAGAAATTGAAAAGTGATACATTTTGTATCTGAATATTAGTTTAAAGAGTTAGAAGAATTGTTTGAAGTTAAATTAATCATCAAGGACTATGATAAGAGTTTAGAAAGTATAGGGAAGAAGGGAAATATTTGAATATTTCATATTCAAATAAGTATGTTTGTAATCAAGTTAGCAATGTTAAATTTGAGACTAACAAAAGTATGGTAATATATGTGTTCGATTGGTTTTCTACAGTTCCGAGGGAGACTGAAGGAGACCCGAGTAAAAGAGGAAAAGAAAATGTTATTGAATAGACTTAGTGAGGCTACTCCTATATCATTACAGGTGAGTGCATATATGTTTTTAGCATGATATACGTATGACAAGTTATTTCATAAAATTGTTAAATGGCAGTATACCGTGAATGTTTTAAAGCATATTGGAGTATGAACTGTTCCATTATAAAAACGTTTTATGTGATGTATATATGTATGTATGGAAATTGGGTTACTTGCCATTATTTGCAAGAATTGTTTTCAAGTTTTCCCTTGGTAATGTAATGTTAAGTTGGACAATGTTGAGGTATACCATTAAGAGTATATAAAGTTATTAGCACTTCAATGTGTCATGATGAATTGCCTTATGGATACGTAAAGGTATTGTCTGATAATGAGATTAGGTGATTTAAAGGCATCACCAATCATATAAGATGGTTAGTTGCTTTAAAGGCACCATCAACCGTATAAGTTGGTTAGTTGGTTTAAAGGCACCATCAACCATATAAAGTGGTTAGTTGGTTTAAAGGCACCGTCAACCATATAAGGTGGTTAGTTGGTTTAAAGGCACCATCAACCGTATAAGTTGGTTAGTTGGTTTAAAGGCACCATCAACCATATAAGGTGGTTAGTTGGTTTAAAGGCACCATCAACCGTATAAGTTGGTTAGTTGGTTTAAAAGCACCATCAACCATATAAGACATTCTACGAGTTAATGACACTTGAAGAATATTATAAAGTTATTGACACTTCAATGTATATCATAAAGTTAACAACACTTTAAAGTGTCATATATGTTATAGGCACTTTATTGTGTCTGCAAGCAATAAAGAATAGTACTTTTAAGTACTTAATATTTACCTTGGGCTATATTATGGTATTATGAAGTATGTTTTAAATCTAAAGAATGATTACTTTATGCTTTCTTGCATAACATTCTTGCATTATAAAGTATGAGATTTAAATGATTATCATGTATCTATAATTGTTTTACATATATTACTTACCTTATGCCTCACTAAGTTATATTTAGCGTGTATTTCTGTTATACGCGTAGGTAAAAGGAAGTAGAAGCAAAGCCTTTGCATCATCTTCCCTTTTTGGAGATTTACGAATCGACAGGTTAATTTCTAGTACTTATGACATCCTTGTTTCGTGTATGTATTAGTGGCATGTACTAAAATGATCTGTCTATTTTGTTAAAATGTTTAAACTGACCTGCTTTGTACTGAATTTTATATATGTTGTTAAATGAGTTATGTAAATATGTAACTATGGTATAATACTTAAAAGTTAATTATGTTTACATTTTATTTCTTTACAAATTATGAAGGATGAATACTATTAAATAATTAGAAAATTTTTAATTGACCTTGATTTTTTTAATATAAAATGTTTTTAAGTTACTGTGACATTTCCAACTCGTGTTCGTTGTACGGATACGGGAAGGGGGTGTTACAAGTAAAATCAAATAACGAGGTTAATTATCAAGGATAAGGTGAACCCATACATGTATTTTAATGTATGTTTGTTTATATACATTTTTATAGGGAGACTTGTTATAAGTCAACCAAAAAGGTAAACATTTTTAAATAGAATAACATGTTTTGCATGATACATTATTTTACTGATTTAAAGATTTTGGCATGTCTTTATGCTTACAAATGGTTTATAGCATGATATATATGACAACTTATTTTATATACTTTTGAAATGGCATGTATACCATGAATTATATAGAACATATTGGAGTATGAACTACTCCAGTATGAATATGTTTTATAGGATATAAATTGTTATTGGGTTGCTTCCCATTTTGCAGGAATTGTTTTAAGTTGCCCTTGGTAGTATAATATTAAGTTTGACAATAAAGTGGTATACCATTAGAGTCCTACAATTATTTGACATTTCATTATGTCCTACAGTCATCTAACACTTTATAGTGTCCTACAGTTATTTGACACTTCATTGCGTCCTACAGTTACCTGGCACTTAAATGTGTCCACAGTTTACAAAAAAGAATAGTACTTTTAAAGTACACGACTCGTTTATTAGTCACTTAATATTTACCTTGGGCTATATGATTTTACAGTACAAATAAATGGTTGCACAGTACAATTATATAATTTCTTATACGAATTCTTGCATTTCAGATTATATGCTTTATTGATTATCATGCTCTTAGAAGTATCGTGCATTATAAAGTATTTTATTTATTTTCTCATCGTATGCCTCACTGAGTTATACTCAACGTGTATTTTTGTTATACATGTAGGTAAAAGGAGTTAGGATCAGATAGCTTTTGCATTGCCTTCTACTATGGAAGTACCAAATCGACATGTTAATTTCAATACTTATGACATCCTCGTTTTGTGTATATAATGGTGGCATGTATTTGATAAACATGTCTTTTGTTAAAATACTGTATTTGAATATGTAATAGTTTTATAAATCTTTTGTAGATGTTAATTATTATTATTATATGTTTTGATATGATTATTGATAAGTGTTCAAAAGTACTATTTTTCTTACCCTTTTTACTCATATTATTGTTAGACTTAGGCTCACATTAGTTGCATAGTTAGCCATTCATGCATTAATCCATGTTTCCTTCCATCGTTGAGCTTGATTACATAACTTGGTAGTTTTTGTGGAAAAGATGCTGCTTTGGTGTGCTTTGTGTGTGTATGTGCAGGATCACTTGCCAAAGCAATGCCGAGCTAGTTGCCAGGGCAATGCATGAGAGATATGCCGAGCTAGTTGCCAGGGCAATGCATGAAGGAGACGCCGAGCCAGTTGCCATGGCAATTGTCGACAAAGAGAAAATGCAATAGGGATGTCGAAATTAATGACTTTACAAGCCCAAGATGACATGGAGCAAGGCCCAAGCCCAAAGGAATTTGATTGCCATGCAGAGATTAAAGAAGAATTAAATTCCAAGAAGATAGGAGAAGTTCTAATAGGAATAAAATTATAATAAAGAATTATATTCTTTGAAGATAATTTAATTCCAACTCAAACTCCTCCTCAAAGAAGGACTTTGGCCTAACCCTATAAATAGCAAGGAGATTTCGACAACTTGGAGAGGGAGCATTAGGGCAAATTTCGACAAGACCAAGAGAGGAAGCAAGGGGAATTTTCGGCAAGCATCTAGGGCAAGGGATTTTCGACAAGCTTCATCTTTTCTTCCTTGTTCGACTGGGTTCATGCTAGGGATTGTTTATCTTGTGTTTCTTTGGAACCTAGCCATGAACTAAATTTACTTGGCTATGGTTATTGTGTTTTGTGGTTGTGAGAAACTATTGGTTTTTGTTTAGGTAATAAGAGTTTGCACTTTTCTATTTCAAGGTTTATTCATTCTTGGTTCTTATTCTTATTTGCGAGTGAATTGGGAGAGAATCTCGTGATTTCATCTATTTATCTAATATCGGGAGAGTTAGATTCAAGAAACGAATGAATATGATCTTTATTCAATCCAATGATGGTGCAGATTAATCCGGCTTAGGAATAAGTTAAGAATTTCAACGGCTAAGAGGAGCGCAAGATTGGTTGTTGTTCACCCTTGATTCATGCAGGGATGTATTATCAAGGCATGCACAAGTAGCTAGAGTTTCGACTTAGGGATAAGAAGAAACCATTGAAGAACGCTCCGCCGAACCTTGAAGTTGCTGCCCAGACGCCCAAGTAGTTGCCCAAGTAGTCGCCCAGGCAACCATCGATTAGTTGCCAAGGCAACCCCGTTGTGCAAGTTGCCACGACAACTGAGTTGCCCGTGCACTCTTTTACCAAGACGATCCAATCGGTTATCACACCTCAACTCACGATAACCTGGCCTATCTCTCTCATTCGATCTCATCTTTTCATTTACTTAATTGCTTTCTAGATTAGTTATTAGTTAAAACTTCTATAATCATTTACTTGTGTTTTTACTTTTTACAGTACAAGAGACTAGATTCTTGAAGTGGCACCAATCCCTGTGGAGACGATATCTTTTATACTATAACTTGCGACGTGTATACTTGCACATTTGCGTAGCACTTATTACGCGCAACAATTATATTATTTACGTAAAAAAATTTACTATCAGATATTAAATTATTATTTTATTTCTAAATTAGATAAAGTTAAGCGTGCTTGAATTAGAGAAATTTTAAGATAGGTGACTATCTGGGAAGTTATCTTAAAAATTTTAAATTACCCAGTTTTTGGATTAAAATACTATTTTAAAAAGTCATGACATTTTGACCTGTGATCAGTGTACGGTCATAGGAAGGGGTGTTACATTTATTGGTATCAGAGCGGCAGGTTTAGCCGGTTCTGGAGTTAATTTGAACTTGATAAAAGTGTCAAAATGTGTACATGCCACTAGGATGTCGTATTTACTTGAAAATGATACTTGTTTGATTGATGCAATTGCTTATCAGTTTAAGTGTATGTTATGAGTACAGATATCGAAGGGAGTTGGATCCCGACATGCTACTCAACAAGTGGGGCCCGAAAATGCTCCAAAAGTATGAGAAAAAGTACAACAGCCTGTTCAACAGGAGGCTGGTGCACCTGCACAGGAAATGCTGGTGCAAGACCGGGGTACATTTCTGCAAGCTCTAGACACGATACTTAATAGACCTCCCTGAATTTCTATTTCGAAGGAGTTAAAGAAACTGCAGGCTCCTGATTTTAAAGGTGACGTCGATGGGGATCCTATGTTGGCAGATTTTTGGTTGAATGACATACATACAATGTTGGCTCGAATTGGGTGTGATGATCAAGGAAAGAAGGACGGAGCTGTCTCCTTACTGAGAGAGCAAGCGCTGGTATGGTGGAATAATGTCACTGCTCGTGTTTGAGAATAGGTGAATTGGCAGTTTTTCCTCCGTGAGTTTAGGAGGAAATATATTGGAGATGCATTTATTAGGGAGATAAGACAGCAGTTCCTGGATCTTAAACATGGAGATCGCTCGGTATATGAATATGAATGTGAGTTTAATAGATTGTGTCTGTTTGCCTCTACATTGCTACCATATGAGAGAGCTATCACTGATAGCTTCATAAGCAGATTAGATGCCAGATACCAAGAGTCGCTGGTGGCAATTATTCCCAGAGACTTTCAAGAAGCCGTTAATAGAGCTAAAGCAATGGAAATTATCCGAGAGAAGGCTGAAAAAGAATTACAGAGTCAGAAAAGGAGTGCTGAAACAACTTTTGCATTGCGATCATCTAAGCGAGGCAAAGGATATTCGCAGCAAGGGAGATCTAGATTTTCAGCACCTCGAGGACAATCAAGTCAAGTTGGAAAGTCCAAAAAAACCTCGACATCATTAAAGAGTTTTGGAAAGAATCAAGGACCTTCCCAATGCAAGTTTTGTAATCGAAAACATCATGGAGAGTGTCGGATGATCACCGAAGCCTATTTTCATTGTGGAAGAACTGAACATTTTATGTGTGACTGTCCAAATCGAGATGACAGATCAATTCAGACTGAAAGATCTGTTGGAATGCAAAGAGGCAGAGGTCGCGGATCGACAAGAACATCTCGAGTGGATTCTCGAAGGGAGACAGAAGCTTTGGTGGGTCGGGATGATAGAGCTTCAGCAAGGGTATATCACATCCGTACACAGGATGACAGAGATGACAAAGAAGAACCTGACATCGTTACAGGTACTTTTCAACTCTATGGTCAACCTGTAATTGTTTTGATAGATACTGGATCTACACATTCATATGTTAGTTCAAAGTTAGTTCAGGAAAGAGTAATTCCTTTAGAACTAACTCAGAGTGATGTGATAGCCATAAACCCCCTAGGCCAAAGCGCTCGAGTAACTAAAGTAGGTAGGAAATGTCTGCTTTTAGTTCAGGGAATTGAATTCCCAGCAGATTTGTTGGAGCTGCCATGTAGTGATCTTGAGATCATATTGGGCATGGATTGGCTTCATGCCTATGATGCTATAGTAAGGTGTCGCCAACAACAGCTGATTTTAAAGACTGCAACTGGCTCAGAGATTATAGTACTGGGCGAAGGCTCTCAATGTATAAAGAATGTAATTTCAGCTTTTAAAACCAAGAAACTTTTAGAAATGGGTTGTGAGGCTTTTCTAGCCCATGTGGTGGATACTAAGAAGATTAATAATGACCTCAGTGCGATTCCGACAGTTTGGGATTTTCCTGAGGTATTTCTAGAAGAATTACCAGGATTACCTCCAGAAAGAGAAGTACAGTTTGGAATCGAGGTTATCCCTGGTACGAAGCCAATATCCACGACTCCATATAGAATGGCACCTGTAGAATTGAGGGAATTAAAGTCACAATTGCAGGAATTATTAGATAGAGGATTTATACGTCCTAGTACATCACCATGGGGAGCTCCGGTGTTATTTGTCAAAGAGAAAGATGGTTCGCTGCGACTGCGTATTGATTATCGACAGCTGAATAAGGTGACTATAAAGAACAAGTATCCATTGTCGAGAATAGAAGATTTATTTGATCAACTAAAAGGAGCAACAGTATTCCCTAAGATAGATCTTCGGTCTGGTTATTATCAACTGAAAGTCAAGGAGGAAGATATTCCGAAAACGATATTCCAAACGAGGTACGGGCATTATGAATTTGTGGTAGTTCCATTTGGCCTTGCAAATACTCTAGTAGTATTTATAGATTTAATGAACCAAGTATTTCAGCCGTATCTTGATCAATTTGTCACAGTCTTCATTGATGATATATTGGTGTACTCGAAGAATAAAGAAGATCATGATACACATTTGAGAATAGTGTTACAGATTTTGAGAGAGAAGAAATTGTATGCTAAGCTTTCCAAATGCGAGTTCTGGTTATCTGAAGTGGCTTTCGTGGGCCACATTGCTTCAGTTGAAGGAATCAGAGTTGATCCTAAAAAGATACAATCTATTGTAGAGTGGAAGGTTCCCAAGAATATTACCGAGGTTTGTAGTTTCTTGGGACTTGCTGGATATTATCGAAGGTTTGTGAAAAACTTTTTGATGATAGCTGCTCCACTTACGAAGTTATTGAGAAATTGTTTGGACTGAAAAATGTCAAGAAAGCTTTGATCAGTTAAAGAAAATTTTGACAGAAGCTTCAGTTTTAGTACAGCCAGAATCGAGAAAGGAGTTACATTGTATAGTGATGCATCTCATAATGGATTGGGATGCGTGTTAATGCAAGATGGAAAGGTGATTGCTTATGCTTCTCGACAATTAAAGCCACATGAAAGGAATTATTTGACCCATGATTTAGAGCTGCCAGCTGTAGTTTTTGCTCTAAAAGTGTGGCGACATTACCTTTATGGTTAACATTGTCACGTTTATACTAATCATAAGAGTTTAAAATATCCGATGACACAAAAAGAGTTGAATCTACGACAACAAAGATGGTTGGAGCTGATAAAGGATTATGATTTGATTATTGATTACCACCCAGGCTGAGCAAATGTTGTAGCATATGCTTTAAGTCGAAAAACATTCGCTACATTACGAGCTTTAAATGCACAATTAAAAGGAAGACCTGGCAATTCGTTGTTAGTGGAGCTGCAATTAAGATCATCATTGCTAGATCGGATTAAAGAAAGTCAACAACAAGATGATGAGTGTATAGCAAAATTAAACAAGTGAAGATGGGTGACGTTAAAGATTTTGAGATTAAACCTGATGGATGCCTCTATTACAAGGATATAGTGTATATTTCTGAAGATGCTGAGCTAAAGCGAGATCTACTTTCTGAAGCACACTACAGTCCTTTGACTATGCACCCTAGAGGAAATAAAATGTATCGAGATTTGAAGAGTCGATACTGGTGGCCTGGTATGAAAAGAATGATATCAGATTTTGTTGCCAAGTGTTTGACTTGCCAACAGGTGAAAGCTGAACATCAAGTGCAATCGGGAAAGTTACAACCTATTTATATTCTACAGTGGAAGTGGGATAGAATTACTATGGATTATGTGACAGGACTACCATTGACCCCTAACAAGAAAGATTCTATCTGGGTAATAGTGGACAGAGTAACCAAATTTGCTCACTTTATACCAGTTAGAATGGATTATCAGATAAGCAAGTATGCTGAGCTGTATATCAAGGAAATAGTTCGACTACATGGAGTGCGGATATCTATAGTATCAGACCGAGATCCAAAGTTTACATCCAGATTTTGGAAAGCATTACACGGAGCTTTGGGGACACGATTGAACTTCAGTACTGCATTTCATCCCCAGACCGATGGTCAGTCAGAAAGAAAAATCCAAATATTGGAAGATATGTTAAGAGCTTGCGTGATTGAATTTGAAGGATCATGGGAAAAATATTTACCTATAGCAGAATTCGCCTACAATAACAGTTACCAGACAAGTATTCAAATGGCACCTTATGAAGCCCTTTATGGTCGAAAGTGCAGATCGCTATTAAATTGGTTTGAATTGCATGATTGCAAGCTGATTAAGCTAGATTTGTTGCAAGAAATGGAAGAGAAAGTC
The DNA here is from genome assembly GCA_019671005.1 of Hibiscus mutabilis. Classification (NCBI taxonomy): domain Eukaryota; kingdom Viridiplantae; phylum Streptophyta; class Magnoliopsida; order Malvales; family Malvaceae; genus Hibiscus; species Hibiscus mutabilis. The sequence continues at coordinate 19,214,419 of CM033749.1, read as the reverse complement.
AAGATTGTATAAGACAATCTTAAAAGGCTATTGATCGACAGAATTCTTATGCAGACTTGAAAAGAAAAGACATCAAATTTGAGGTTGGAGAAAAAGTATTTTTGAAAGTCTCTTATTGGAAGAAGATAATGTGTTTCGGGCGTAAAGAAAAATTAAGTCCCAGGTATATTGGACCATACGAAATCTTAAAGAAAGTTGGGCCTGTGGCATATTAGTTAGCTCTTCCACCAGAGATGAGTAAAATTCATGATGTTTTCCATGTTTCGATGCTTCGGAGATATAGATCAGATCCATCACATGTGATTGTACTGAAGGAAATTGAGTTGCAATCAGATCTGATATATGAAGAAGAACGAGTAAAGATACTAGCATATGATGTCAAAGAATTAAGGAACAAGAAAATACCATTGGTGAAAGTCCTTTGGCGCAATCACAAAGTAGAAGAAGCAACATGGGAAGCTAAGGATGCAATGGACAAACAATATCCGCACCTATTTAAAATAGGTACATTTTGAAAATTCGAGGATGAATTTTCTTAAGGGGGGGAGAATTGTATACCCCAATATTTGCTTAGTGACCAAATTGTAAAGAATTAAAAGTTGGTGGTTTTAGTTTAGTGACTAAAACGTAAAATTTTAAAGTTTGGTGGTTAAAGTGAAAAGTTGAGAAAAGTTCCAGGACCAGCATGGTAATTTTCCCAATAATTAATTTTATTCTATAATTAAATAGATCACCTAAGGGTGTGGATCGAATATAAAAATTATGGTTTGATTTGATTTCTCTGTTATTAAGAATTGAGGGTTAAAGATTAAATGGAATTCGGGTAATCGTATAAGCTTGAAATGTTATAGAATTTTGAAGGGAGTCTTAAGAAGACCTGAGGAATATGAAAATATGGTTTTGAATTGTTTAAAATTGATTGAGATTCAATTTTTACTCAGTATTTTGTATAGGTGATGGAATGGTAATTTTGAAGATAAGTTATTTCATTAATGGCATTATAGTCATTTCACCTATACTTTTAATACAAATTAATTATGGAAAAGGATAAAATATAGGTGTGGAATTGTGATTGGTTATAATTCAAGGGTAAAATGTTCATTTGACTATTTTAAAGATTTTTATTATTAATTAGCCAAATTGAAGACATTTGGCATCAAATTAAACCAAAAGAAAGTTTGAGAAATTTCTCATTTCCTCTTCAAATTCCCGAAATCCCTAGAAAGGTAAGAACAAAATTTTCAATTCAATTTTTGGCTTGATTTGTTTGGTTTTTGGCTTGAGACATGAAACAAGAAATTTATCTCCATTTAATTCTCTTTCATTTGACATAAGTTTTGCATAGTTTCCATGTCTTTAAGTTGAGATTGGTGATTATAGTGGATGAAGAACATGTTGGTTTTTTATGTTTTAAGGTTCAAACATGTTGAAATTGGTGTTATGGTGTTGTTTCTATGCTTGAAATGATGAAGACTTAATGAAAAATCTATAGGGAACAATTCGGCAATTTAAAGAAATTTAAGGGAAATTATTGCAAAAATTATTTTGATGTTGGAAATGATAGGAATAATGTTTGATATGTTTAATTTTGTGATTTGGATGAAGAATTGTCCATGTTCTTGAAAAAGAAGAATTAGGGTTTATGTTAAAGATTGAAATTTTAGGATATGGTTGAAGGAAGATTGATTTTGTATGTTGATATAAGGTGATTTGAATGAAAATCCCTAATTAGATTATATTAGGGACTAAAGTGTAAACTTTGTAAAGTTTAGGGATTTGATTGTTGAGCTTGTAGTTATGGAATATTATATTGAAGAATTAATTCAAGTGGTTCAAATATTGATTATGAAGCTCAAATCAATATTTGGGATCAAAACGACCATTCGGCTACCTTGGGGACCAAAGTGAAATTTTTTTAAAGTTTGGGTCTGTTGCGCGTAATAAGTTACGAAAATGTGATAATAAGAATTCAGAATGAATAAACCTTGAAATAGAAAAGTGCAAACTCTTATTACCTAAACAGTTCCAAAAGAAACACAAGATAATTAATCCCTAGCATGAACCCAATCGAACAAAGATGAAGGAAGAGGCTTGTCGAAATCCTCCTTGCCCTTGATGCTTGTCGAAAATTCTCTCCTCTTGCCCTACTTGGACTTGCGAAATTTCCCTCTTGCTCTCTCTATTCATCTTGTCGAAATCTCCTTGGTATTTATAGGGCTAGGCCAAAGTCCTTCTTTGAGGAGGAGTTTGAGTTGGAATTAAATTATCTTTAAAGAATATAATTCTTTATTATAATTTTATTCTATTAGAACTTCTCCTATCCTCTTGGAATTTAATTCTTCTTTAATCTCTGCATGGCAATCAAATTCCTTTGGGCTTGGGCCTTGCTCCATGTCATCTTGGGCTTGTAAAGTCATGAATTTCGACATCCATATTGCTTTTGGTCTTTGTCGACAAATGCCATGGCAGCAACTCAGCGTCTCCTTCATTCATTGCCACGGCAACTAGCTCGGCATTGCTTTGGCAAGTGATCTGCACATACACACACAAAAACACACCAAAGCAGCATCTATTTCCACAAAAATCACCAAGTTATGTAATCAAGTTCAACGTTTGAAGGAAACATGGATTAATGCATGAATGACTAACTATGCAACTAATATGAGCCTAAGTCTACTTGATAATATGAGTAAAAGGGTAAGAAAAATAGTACTTTTGAACACTTATCACACCCCCAAACTCGAACTATTGCTTGTCCTCAAGCAATGCAAACTCATAATTACCTGCCAAGACTTCAAATTTTCACAAACTTAGCTTTGAACTTGATTTCAATTCTCTGAACCGGGGCACAAAGTATGATTGGCTTTTTATTTTGAAAGCGAGGAATTACTCGGAATCAAACTATAATGCTTGTGAGTGTGTGCGGAGTTGTGTGCAAGTTGATTTTCGGATTCTATGCAAACAATAGGTTTTCAAATTACTTGATTGGGTTCTTTTTAACATGTTTTAACTAGAGCCAATTTGGGCACCTCTAGTGTTTTATTTTTAGTTTTCTTAAGTTAATTTAATCGACTAGAGCGGTTTGGGCACCTCTAGTTAGCAGAAAAAAATTTTAACGCCTCCTAGAGCGCAGTTTGGGCACCTCTAGTGATCATTTTTTTAGCACATGCTAGAGCCAATTTCGGGCACCTCTAGCATTCATCCAATTTTATTCTAATCCCCCAATTAGTTAATTATCAACCTAAGTTTACTAGAACTCCTTAAATCAATCAAACCACAACAGTGTTTCATCAAATTTAGCATCATAGTAAAATTCTAAGTTTTTCATGGTTATCCTAGAATAAAAATTCTATCAATTAAGTGCATTGGTAAAGTCATCATTGAATATTCATCAAATCTAAGCAATTCTTGTTCCAATTAAAGGCATGGCAAGCAATTTATGTATCCTAAATGTAATGCTTAAGATTAATGTAACTAAACATGGTAATTACTAATAACAATCCCCCAAACTCGAGTGAGGCATTGTCCTCAATGCATGCATAAAAATAACGAAAAATAAAAATAAAATGCATACGAGGACTTACTTGAGAGTTCGTCATCGTAGATGATTAGTTTCCTTCTAGTTGGCGTCTTGATTTTTTCTTGCTTGAATGCAATGGTTGTTTTCTTGTTCTTAGGGATGTCTTGACTTTGGTTGCGTGGCATCTTGGGGTTAGTTGCCGTGGCATCAGCTTGTGCATGCATGCATGAAGTAAGTTGTCGCGGCATCTTTTTCTTCATTAGTTGCGGGGCAATGATCTTGTGATAAATTTCCTTAGCATAGTAGTTGTGAGTCTTGTTGAAAAAAAAAAAAAAAAAAACCTGAAAACTAAAGATAATGAAGAAAAAAATAAAATATCTCCTAAAATTAAAAATAAAAATAAAAAGAAAAAGAAAAAGGAAATCTTGAGAGGAGAGCATGCTCATGCATCTCTAAGTTGACCACTTCCTTGTTACGTTCCACATGGGCACCATTGTAGTGCTTCAATCTTTGTCCATTAACTTTGAATTCATGGTTGTCGGAGATGGACTTGATTATCACAGCACCATGGGAGAATGGTTTGCGACTTCAAATGGTCCCGACCATCTTGATTTGACTTTCGGGAAAAGTTTTAGCGAGAATTGAATAGGAGAACTAGTTGCCCTGGCGTGAATTGCCGTGGCAATAGTTTCTTGTCATGCCATCGCTTTGTTTTCTCCTTGTATATTCGTGCATTGTTATGGCGAGTGCACGAAATTCTTCTATCTCATTGAGATCCATCAAGCGCTTTTTTGTCGGCACTTTCCCAATCCATATTCACGGTCTTGATTGCCCGGTCGCCTTGTGCTCGATTTCCACGGTAGATGACATGTTTTACCATAGACAAGCCGGAAGGGGACATACCTAATGGTGTTTTGAATGCGGTGCGATATGCCCAAAGTCGTCATCTAGTCTTAATGACCAATCCTTCCTTGAGGATTTACAACTTTCTCGAGTATTCCCTTCAACTCCGGTTGGAAATTTCTGCTTGCCCGTTGGTTTGTGGGTGATATGCCGTGGCGATCTTGTGTGATATGCGAGCGTTGCAACATCTTGGCAATTAGTACATTGTCAAAATGCTTGCCCCGTCGCTGATAATTGCTCTCGGCATCCCAAACCGTGTAAATATGTTTTTCTGCGAGGAATCGTTGCGGTCTTGGAATCGTCGTTGGAAGCTGCAGCTGCCTCTACCCATTTAGACACATAGTCGACGGCGAGTAAGATGTAGAGGTTGCGAATGAAGATGGGAAAGGTCCCATAAAATCGATCCCCCATACATCGAGCAGTTCCACCTCGATGATGTTGCGGGTGGCATCTCATGTCGCCTAGAGATATTGCCCGTCTTCGGCAGCGATCACATTGCTTGTAAAAGTCTTGGGCATCTTTGTACAATGTTGGCCAATACAACCCGGATTGCAAGACTTTGGCGTGATGCGAGTTCCTCAAAATGTCCTCCATAGGGTGAAGAATGGCATTGTCGGAGTACATTACATTGCTCTTCTTGAGGACACATCGGCGTATAACCTGATCTGCACATTGTTTAAACAAAAGAGGCTCGTCCCAAAAGTAATGCTTAGCATTATGGCGGAACCGCTTCTTCCCTTGGTGAGTAATGCCATACGGAAAAATACCACAAACAAGGAAGTTAACTAAATCTGCGTACCAAGGTATTGCGGGGCATGTCTTTGTCGTAGTGTCTGCTCCCAAAATTCTTTGGCGTGCTCGTCAAAGTCTGCTGCTGCGGCGTCAAGAGTTGCCGGCGTGTGCTTCCATGGTTTCCGAGGCGTCATGGGCTGCCGGCGTCAAGGGTTTCGAGGCGATTAGAATTTGTTCATCGGGAATGCATCACATATCTCTAGATCCGCGTCCTCCTCCTATTGCGTTCCAAGCGTGATAAGTGATCGGCCACTTGATTTTCTGTTCCTTTCTGTCCTTAATTTCAATATCAAATTCTTGTAAAAGTAATATCCAGCGAATCAAGCGAGGTTTAGCATCCTTTTTAGCAAATAAGTATTTGATTGCGAATGGTCGTATGAACAATTACCTTTGTACCAATTAAATAGGATCGGAACTTGTCAAATCGAAAACTACTGACTAGTAACTCTTTCTCCGTTGTTGTGTAATTCACTTGAGCATCGTTAAGAGTTTTACTAGCGTAGTATATCACATGGAATGTCTTACGTGCGTTGGCCTGGGAATTTGCTCCTGTGAAATCACTTGCATCACACATGAGCTCAAAGGTAGCGTCAATCGGTGGAACAACAATGGGTGCGAGGCAAGCTTTTTCTTTAGGGTTTCAAATGCTTGAGTGCAAGAATCATCAAAATCGAAGACTTTATCTGTTCAAGCAGATTACACAAAGGTTTAGTGATTTTAGAAAAGTTATGAATGAACCTCTGTAAAAAAACTGCATGTCAGAAAACTTGAATTCTTTTAACCGAATTTGGTGGGGTAATCTCTCGATCACGTCCACCTTGGCTTTGTCTACTTCAATTCCCTTGGATGAAATCTTATGGCGAGCACTATTCCTTCATCTACCATAAAGTGGCATTTCTCCCAATTGAGGACTAAATCCGTTTCTTCGCATCTTGCCAACACCCTCTCTAAATTGCGAGACAGCCGTCGAAGTCATTACCAAAAACCGAAAAATCATCCATGAAGATCTCAAGGAAGTCTTGACCCATGCGAAAAAGAGCGCCATCATGCATCTTTGGAAGGTTGCGGGGCGTTACACAATCGAGCGGCATCCGCCGGAAGGCATAAGTACCGTAGGGGCATGTGAAGGTTGTCTTTTCTTGATCTTACAGTGCTATGGCAATCTGATTGTAACCTGAATAACCATCAGAAAAGCAGTAAAAAGGGTTTTGCAAGGCGGTCAAGCATTTTGATCAATAAAGGGTAATGGGAAGTGATCTTTCCTAGTGGCTTTGTTTAGCTTTCGATAGTCCATACAACCCCCCACCAGCGGTCACGATCTGGTTGGGATAAGTTCATTATTTTCATTACTCACCCTTTGTTATACCTCCCTTTTTCGGCACACATTGTGCGGACTTACCCACGTACTATCGGAGATAGGGTATATAATGCGGCGTCAAGCCACTTGATGATTTCTTTCATTACAACCCCTTTCATGGCATGATTCAGTCTCCTCACGGGCCTCAATTGAAGGTTTGTGATCATCTTCCAACAAGATCTTGTGCATGCACACCCCGGGCTAATTCCCTTCAAGTCGGCAATTGTCCACCCTATTGCCTTTTTATGTAGCTTCAACATGTTGATTAGCTTCTTTTTCACCTCTCGGCTGTAACTTAGAAGAAATAATTACGGGTAATGTATTATCGATCCCTAAGTATACATATTTTAGTTGATCGGCAATTGTTTCAACTCAAGAATTGGTGGATTTTCGATAGAGGGTTTTTCGATCTTACCTTCCTTACGAGTAGTCGGTGGTTCAAAGTATGTACACAGTCGATTTACTAGCCAATTTACCTCTTACGGTTGTTCCTCATCGACCGGCTCTTCATTCTCCTCGGGTTCCTCTTGATCGGCAATGTAGTTGCGAGGCAACTAAATTCCTCATCAGTTAAACTCTGCCGTGGCATGAAGTAGTTGGCATTCTTCGGATCATCGGCATGCCTTAGTGTTTGGAATACATTTAGTTTTACCTGCTGGTCATTTCACCCTCATTGTGAGTTCTCCCTTTTCAGCGTCGATCAAGGTTCTCCTGTCGCTAGGAATGGTCTCCGAAGAATGATAGGTGCATGCTCATACGCTTCACAATCCAAAACAATAAAGTCAGCGGGAAAAATGAATTTATCAACTTTTACCCGTATGTCCTCGATTTTCCCTACGGATGCACATAGGATAGGATGTCATTCATTGCAGCATAAGCTGTTGAGGTCTTGCCTTCCCGATTCTAGTTTACGGAAAACCGATTTAGGCATCAAGTTTATGCTAGCCCCTAGGTCGCATAGTGCTTTCCCGACATAGTGATTTCCAATAGAGCGGGGTATTGTGAAACTTAGGGATCCTTCAACTTAGGCGGCATGCGATTGTGCAACATTGCCATGCATCCCTCTGTCGCGGCAATTGTTTCAAACTCTCTAGCCTTGTTCTCTTGGACACAATGTCTTTAAGAAACTTGGCATAGTTTGGCATTTGTTCAATTGCTTCCACCAATGGCAAGTTGATGTGGACTTGCTTTAAGATATCAAGAAACTTCTTGAATTGGTATTCTTGCTTTTGTCGCTTCAATCTTTGTGGGAATGGTGGTGGAAGTCGGATATCTTCTATCCTTTCATTGGTTTGAAACCTGATTGGCGGCATTACGGGGACATGCGGGTTGCCCGATCGTTACCAAGCCCTGGGGTTGCGGCGTGCTTATCGCAAGTTGCAGGCGTCGTCATCGGTTGCCGAGGCAGGCATTTATTGCGGTTTCTGGCAATTTTGGTTCAGCATCGAGACTTTGCCGCTAGGTTCGTCTTGATCTTTTGTGGAGTTTTGTTTGTGGCGGGTTTGAACCTCTCTAAGTTGTTGGCCACTTACGGTGGTGATTGCCTTACATTGCTCATGGCAGTTCCTCTTGCGACTTGATATCGCTAGGTAAACCTCCTTGTGGTCTAGTGTTGATTTTGAGCAAATTGTCGACTTGATTTTCCAATGATTTGATTGCCGCCTCTTGGTTTTGCAATCATCATCTCGAGTCTGTTAATAAAAGCATCGATTCTTTTTATGAAATTACTATTCTCAGCCATATAAGATTCAGTTTTTCATCATAAAAGCATTTAGAAATTTTCCAAAGAACTAGATGTTGTCGGTTGTTCTTTGCGGCATCATTGCCGTGGCATATTCTCTTTGGAATCCGATGCTTGTGCATTCGATTGTTACAGTTTAGAGCATTGTTGGGATTACTCCATGAAAAATTTGGTGCTTCTTCCAATTTGGATTGTATGTATTTGACATCATGTTGTTGCCCGATTGTAATTCCCCACATAGAAGCTAGATTCGGATTCTGCATACATTGGGAAGAATTATGGTTATCACCACATAACTCACAAAAAGAATCCATTACCTTGACTTCATGTGTGTTGTTTGGTTTTGCATGTTACGGACCATCTTGGTTAAAGCGTGGTGTGTGCGAAAGTGAATCGATGATCCTAGTTCATGTATTGTGGCTTAGCGTCTAACTCCTCCTCTTCTAGTAGATGGGAATTGATAGTCATTCTTGGCCGACTGTTTAAAATTTGCATTGCTTCTCTCTCGTGACTTATCTAAGAGTATGCCGTTTGCGAGGCATCTAGCATCATCCTTGTTGGTGTATTCACGGCGTTGTAAAACATTGTCACTTGAGTCCACACGGGAATCCGTGTAGAGGACATTTGTGTAGAAGTTCTCTATATCGTCCCCAAGCCTCGTACATGGATTCATCATCACACTGCCGAAAAAAAGTAATGTAAATTCTGAAGCTTATCGATTAAATTTGTAGGATTAAATCTAGCAAGGAAATCACGACAAAGATCAGTCAAGATGCTATGGATCCGGCGGGAATGCTATTTAGCCATGCTTTCGCCCTATCCCTCGGTGAATAGGGAATAATCTTAATCGTAAGACATCGGGGTGACTCGTGTATCTTGAGCGAGTTGCAAATCTCGAGGAAAGATTTCAGATGTTGTCGTGCATCTTGATTCTTTGAGCCGCCAAATTGACCTATTGTGTTGATCATATTAAACATTACGGTTTCAACTCAAAGTGGTCGGCTTCAATTTGGTGCGACAACTCTGGGTTGAGTCCATCAAGATCTTCTTCAAGATAGTCTCGAATAGTTACATTTCGTGCAGAATCACTCCTCTCCCCTGCTTTCGAACATCTTGATTAATATTGCCGTCTTGATTTGCCATTGCTTCTCTTATCGCCGTCTAAGTCTTTGTAAGGTTCGTTCGATTTACGGATCAAAGGGATATTACGGTGAAGTCGGTCTGCATACTGGTCATATACCAATGCAAAACCAAAGTTTGTTAGCCCTTTGAATTTTAAACAAGAAAAATAAAAAGAATGTGCAAGAAAATAAAAACAAAGTCGCTATTGCCAATCCCGACAGCGGCGCCAAAAACTTGTTTGCGCGTAATAAGTGCTACGCAAATGTGCAAGTATACACGTCGCAAGTTATAGTATAAAGATATCGTCTCTCCACGAGGATTGGTGCCACTTCAAGAATCTAGTCTCTTGCCTTTGTAAAAGTAAAAACACAAGTAAAGGATTATAGAAGTTTAACTAATTACTAATCTAGAAAGCAATAAAATAAAATAAAAGATGAATTCAATTGAGAGAGATAGGCTAGGTTATCGTGAGTTGAGGTGTGATAGCGATTGGATTGTCTTGGTAAAAGAGTGCATGGGCAACTCGGTTGCCGTGGCGACTTACTGTGGGGTTGCCTTGGCAACTAATTGATGGTTGCTTAGGCGACTAGTTGGGCAACTACTTGGGCGTGGGCAGCAACTTCAAGGTTGGCGGGGCGTTCTTCAATGGTTTCTTCTTATCCTAAGTCGAAACTCTAGCTACTTGTGCATGCCTTGATAATACATCCTGCGTGAATCAAGGGTGAACAACAACCAATCTTGCGCTCCTCTTAGCCGTTGAAATCCTTAACTTATTCCTAAGCGGATTAATCTTCACCATCATTGGATTGCATAAAGATCATATTCATTCGTTTCTTGAATCTAACTCTCCCGATATTAGATAAATGGATGAAATCACGAGATCCTCTCCCAATTCACTTCATAAACAATAATAAGAATCAGAATGAATAAACCTTGAAATAGAAAAGTGCAAACTCTTATTACCTAAACAAAAACCAATAGTTTCTCACAACCACAAAACACAATAACCATAGCCAAGTAAATTTAGTTCATGGCTAGGTTCCAAAAAAACACAAGATAATTAATCCCTAGCATGAACCCAATCGAACAAAGATGAAGGAAGAGGCTTGTCGAAATCCTCCTTGCCCTTGATGCTTGTCGAAAATTCTCTCCTCTTGCCCTACTTGGACTTGCGAAATTTCCCTCTTGCTCTCTCTATTCATCTTGTCGAAATCTCCTTGGTATTTATAGGGCTAGGCCAAAGTCCTTCTTTGAGGAGGAGTTTGAGTTGGAATTAAATTATCTTTAAAGAATATAATTCTTTATTATAATTTTATTCCTATTAGAACTTCTCCTATCCTCTTGGAATTTAATTCTTCTTTAATCTCTGCATGGCAATCAAATTCCTTTGGGCTTGGGCCTTGCTCCATGTCATCTTGGGCTTGTAAAGTCATGAATTTCGACATCCATATTGCTTTTGGTCTTTGTCGACAAATGCCATGGCAACTAGCTTTCAGCGTCTCTTCATGCACTTGTGACATTATTCAAGTTGCCACGGCAACTAGCTCGGCATTGCTTTGGCAAGTGATCCTGCACATACACACACAAAAACACACCAAAGCAGCATCTATTTCCACAAAAATCACCAAGTTATGTAATCAAGTTCAGCGTTTGAAGGAAACATGGATTAATGCATGAATGACTAACTATGCAATGGTAATTACTAATAACAATCCCCCAAACTCGAGTGAGGCATTGTCCTCAATGCATGCATAAAAATAACGAAAAATAAAAATAAAATGCATACGAGGACTTACTTGAGAGTTCGTCATCGTAGATGATTAGTTTCCTTCTAGTTGGCGTCTTGATTTTCTTGCTTGAATGCAATGGTTGTTTTCTTGTTGCGGGATGTCTTGACTTTGGTTGCCGTGGCATCTTGGGGTTGGTTGCCGTGGCATCAGCTTGTGCATGCATGAAGTAAGTTGTCGCGGCATCTTCTTCATTGGTTGCCGGGCAATGATCTTGTGATAAATTTCCTTAGCATAGTAGTTGTGAGTCTTGTTGTGAAAAAAGAAAATAAAGAAAAACTGAAAACTAAAGATAATGAAGAAAAAATAAAATATCTCCTAAAATTAAAAATAAAAATAAAAAGAAAAAAAAAAAAAAAATATTGAGAGGAGAGCATGCTCATGCATCTCCTAAGTTGACCACTTCCTTATTACGTTCCACATGGGCACCATTGTAGTGCTTCAATCTTTGTCCATTAACTTTGAATTCATGGTTGTCGAGATGGACTTGATTATCACAGCACCATGGGAGAATGGTTTGACGACTTCAAATGGTCCCGACCATCTTGATTTCAGCTTTCCGGGAAAAGTTTTGCCGAGAATTGAATAGGAGAACTAGTTGCCCTGGCGTGAATTGCCGTGGCAATAGTTTCTTGTCATGCCATCGCTTTGTTTTCTCCTTGTATATTCGTGCATTGTTATAGGCGAGTGCACGAAATTCTTCTATCTCATTGAGATCCATCAAGCGCTTTTGTCGGCACTTTCCCAATCCATATTCACGGTCTTGATTGCCGGTCGCCTTGTGCTCGATTTCCACCGGTAGATGACATGTTTTACCATAGACAAGCCGGAAGGGGACATACCTAATGGTGTTTTGAATGCGGTGCGATATGCCCAAAGTCGTCATCTAGTCTTAATGACCAATCCTTCCTTGAGGATTTACAACTTTCTCGAGTATTCCCTTCAACTCCCGGTTGGAAATTTCTGCTTGCCCGTTGGTTTGTGGGTGATATGCCGTGGCGATCTTGTGTGATATGCGAGCGTTGCAACATCTTGGCAATTAGTACATTGTCAAAATGCTTGCCCCGTCGCTGATAATTGCTCTCGGCATCCCAAACCGTGTAAATATGTTTTTCTGCAGGAATCGTTGCGGTCTTGGAATCGTCGTTGGGAACTGCAGCTGCCTCTACCCATTTAGACACATAGTCGGCGGCCGAGTAAGATGTAGAGGTTGCGAATGAAGATGGGAAAGGTCCCATAAAATCGATCCCCCCATACATCGAGCAGTTCCACCTCGATGATGTTCGGAGTGGCATCTCATGTCGCCTAGAGATATTGCCCGTCTTCGGCAGCGATCACATTGCTTGTAAAAGTCTTGGGCATCTTTGTACAATGTTGGCCAATACAACCCGGATTGCAAGACTTTGGCGTGATACGAGTTCCTCCAAAATGTCCTCCATAGGGTGAAGAATGGCATTGTCGGAGTACATTACATTTGCTCTTCTTGAGGATACATCGGCGTATAACTTTGATCTGCACATTGTTTAAACAAAAGAGGCTCGTCCCAAAAGTAATGCTTAGCATTATGGCGGAACCGCTTCTTCCCTTGGTGAGTAATGCCATACGGAAAAATACCACAAACAAGGAAGTTAACTAAATCTGCGTACCAAGGTATTGCGGGGCATGTCTTTGTCGTAGTGTCTGCTCCCAAAATTGCTGAGGCGTGCTCGTCAAAGTCTGCTGCTGCGGCGTCAAGAGTTGCCAGGCGTGTGCTTCCATGGTTTCCGAGGCGTCATGGGCTGCCGAGGCGTCAAGGGTTTCGAGGCGATTAGAATTTGTTCATCCGGGAATGCATCACATATCTCTAGATCGCGTCCTCCTCCCTATTGCGTTCCAAGCGTGATAAGTGATCGCCACTTGATTTTCTGTCCTCCTTTCTGTCCTTAATTTCAATATCAAATTCTTGTAAAAGTAATATCCAACGAATCAAAGCGAGGTTTAGCATCCTTTTTAGCAAATAAGTATTTGATTGCGAATGGTCCGTATGAACAATTACCTTTGTACCAATTAAATAGGATCGGAACTTGTCAAATGCGAAAACTACAGCTAGTAACTCTTTCTCCGTTGTTGTGTAATTCACTTGAGCATCGTTAAGAGTTTTACTAGCGTAGTATATCACATGGAATGTCTTACCGTGCGTTGGCCTAGGACTGCTCCTACCGCGAAATCACTTGCATCACACATGAGCTCAAAAGGTAGCGTCAAACGGTGGAACAACAATGGGTGCGAGGCAAGCTTTTTCTTTAGGGTTTCAAATGCTTGAGTGCAAGAATCATCAAAATCGAAGACTTTATCTGTTCAAGCAAGCAGATTACACAAAGGTTTAGTGATTTTAGAAAAGTTATGAATGAACCTCTGTAAAAACCTGCATGTCCAGAAAACTTGAATTCTTTTAACCGAATTTTGGTGGGGTAATCTCTCGATCACGTCCACCTTGGCTTTGTCTACTTCAATTCCCTTGGATGAAATCTTATGGCGAGCACTATTCCTTCATCTACCATAAAGTGGCATTTCTCCCAATTGAGGACTAAATCCGTTTCTTCGCATCTTGCCAACACCCTCTCTAAATTGCCGAGACAGCCGTCGAAGTCATTACCAAAAACCAAAAAATCATCCATGAAGATCTCAAGGAAGTCTTCGACCATGTCGAAAAAAGAGCGCCATCATGCATCTTTGGAAGGTTGCGGGCGTTACACAATCGAACGGCATCCCGGAAGGCATAAGTACCGTAGGGGCATGTGAAGGTTGTCTTTTCTTGATCTTACGGTGCTATGGCAATCTGATTGTAACCTGAATAACCATCAAGAAAAAGCATAAAGGTTTACCCGCAAGACGGTCAAGCATTTGATCAATAAAGGGTAATGGGAAGTGATCTTTCCTAGTGGCTTTGTTTAGCTTTCGATAGTCCATACAAACCCTCTAACCGGTCACTGATCTGGTTGGGATAAGTTCATTATTTTCATTGCTTACCACTTTGTTATACCTCCCTTTTCGGCACACATTGTACCGGACTTACCCACGTACTATCGGAGATAGGGTATATAATGCCGGCGTCAAGCCACTTGATGATTTCTTTCATTACAACCCCTTTCATGGCATGATTCAGTCTCCTCCGGGCCTCAATTGAAGGTTTGTGATCATCTTCCAACAAGATCTTGTGCATGCACACCGCGGGCTAATTCCCTTCAAGTCGGCAATTGTCCACCCTATTGCCTTTTTATGTAGCTTCAACATGTTGATTAGCTTCTTTTCTCTTTCAGGCTGTAACTTAGAGGAAATAATTACGGGTAATGTATTATCGATCCCTAAGTATACATATTTTAGTTGATCGGCAATTGTTTCAACTCAAGAATTGGTGGATTTTCGATAGAGGGTTTTTCGATCTTACCTTCCTTACCGAGTAGTCCGGTGGTTCAAAGTATGTACCTGGTCGATTTACTAGCCAATTTACCTCTTACGGTTGTTCCTCATCGACCGGCTCTTCATTCTCCTCGGGTTCCTCTTGATCAGCGGCAATGTAGTTGCGAGGCAACTAAATTCCTCATCAGTTAAACTCTGCCGTGGCATGAAGTAGTTGGCATTCTTACGGATCATCGGCATGCCTTAGTGTTTGGAATACATTTAGTTTTACCTGCTGGTCATTCACCCTCATTGTGAGTTCTCCTTTTCAACGTCGATCAAGGTTCTCCCTGCCGCTAGGAATGGTCTCCCGAGAATGATAGGGGCATGCTCATCCGCTTCACAATCCAAAACAATAAAGTCAGCGGGAAAAATGAATTTATCAACTTTTACCCAGTATGTCCTCGATTTTTCCCTCGGATGCACATAGGATCTGTCGGCTAGCTGCAGCATAAGCATTGTAGGTCTTGCCTTCCCGATTCCTAGTTTCGGAAAACCGATTTAGGCATCAAGTTTATGCTAGCCCCTAGGTCGCATAGTGCTTTCCCGACATAGTGATTTCCAATAGAACGGTATTGTGAAACTTCGGGATCCTTCAACTTGGGCGGCATGCGATTGTGCAACATTGCCATGCATCCCTCTGTCGCGGCAACTGTTTCAAACTCTCCTAGCCTTGTTCTCTTGGACACAATGTCTTTAAGAAACTTGGCATAGTTTGGCATTTGTTCAATTGCTTCCACCAATGGCAAGTTGATGTGGACTTGCTTTAAGATATCAAGAAACTTCTTGAATTGGTATTCTTGCTTTTGTCGCTTCAATCTTTGTGGGAATGGTGGTGGAAGTCGGATATCTTCTATCCTTTCATTGGTTTGAAACCTGATTGACGGCATTACAGAGACATCTGGAGTTGCCGATGCGTTACCAACTGGGGTTGCCGAGGCGTGCTTATCGCAAGTTGCCGAGGCGTCACCGGTTGCCGAGGCATGCTTATTGCCGGTTGCCGCAGCAATTCTTGGTTCAGCATCTGAGACTTTGCCGCTAGGTTCGTCTTGCTCTTTTTGTGGAGTTTTTTGTTTGTGAGCGGGTTTGAACCTCTCTAAGTTGTTGGCCACTTCTGGTGGTGATTGCCTTACATTGCTCATGGCGAGTTCCTCTTGCGACTTGATATCGCTAGGTAAACCTCCTTGTGGTCTAGTGTTGATTTTGAGCAAATTGTCCGACTTGATTTTCCAATGATTTGATTGCCGCCTCTTGGTTTTGCAATCTCATCTCGGTCTGTTAATAAAAGCATCGTTCTTTTTATGAAATTACTATTCTCAGCCATATAAGATTGAGTTTTCATCATAAAAGCATTTAGAGAATTTTCCAAAGAACTAGATGTTGTCGGTTGTTCTTTGCGGCATCATTTTGCCGTGGCATATTCTCTTTGGAATCCGATGCTTGTGCATTACGATTGTTACGGTTTAGAGCATTGTTGGGATTACTCCATGAAAAATTGGGTGCTTCTTCCAATTTGGATTGTATGTATTTGACATCATGTTGTTGCCCGATTGTAATTCCCCACATAGAAGCTAGATTCGGATTCGCATACATTCGGAAGAATTATGGTTATCACCACATAACTCACAAAAAGAATCCATTACCTTGACTTCATGTGTGTTGTTTGGTTTTTGCATGTTACGGACCATCTTGGTTAAAGCGGCCAATTGTGCGAAATTGAATCGATGATCCTAGTTCATGTATTGTGGCTTAGCGTCTAACTCCTCCTCTTCTAGTAGATGGGAATTGATAGTCATTCTTGGCCAGCCTGTTTAAAATTTGCATTGCTTCCTCCGCGACTTATCTAAGAGTATGCCGTTTGCCGAGGCATCTAGCATCATCCTTGTTGGTGTATTCACGGCGTTGTAAAACATTGTCACTTGAGTCCACACGGGAATCCGTGTAGAGGACATTTGTGTAGAAGTTCTCTATATCGCTCCCAAGCCTCGTACATGGATTCATCATCTGCTGCGAAAAGAAGTAATGTCGTTTCTGAAGCTTATCGATTAAATTTGTAGGATTAAATCTAGCAAGGAAATCACGACAAAGATCAGTCCAAGATGCTATGGATCCGGCAGAATGCTATTTAGCCATGCTTTCGCCCTATCCCTCGGTGAATAGGGGAATAATCTTAATCGTAAGACATCGGGGTGACTCCGTGTATCTTGAACGAGTTGCAAATCTCGAGGAAAGATTTCAGATGTTGTCGTGCATCTTCGATTCTTTGAGCCGCCAAATTGACCTATTGTGTTGATCATATTAAACATTACCGGTTTCAACTCAAAGTGGTCGGCTTCAATTCGGGTGCGACAACTCGGGTTGAGTCCATCAAGATCTTCTTCAAGATAGTCTCGAATCGTTACATTTCGTGCAAGAATCACTCCCCCCCCGCTTTCGAACATCTTGATTAATATTGCCGTCTTGATTTGCCATTGCTTCTCTTATCCTTCGTCTAAGTCTTTGTAAGGTTCGTTCGATTTCGGATCAAAGGGATATTACGGTGAAGTCGGTCTCGCCTGGTCATATACCAATGCAAAACCAAAGTTTGTTAGCCCTTTGAATTTTAAACAAGAAAAATAAAAAGAATGTGCAAGAAAATAAAAACAAAGTCGCTATTGCCAATCCCGACAACGGCGCCAAAAACTTGTTTGCGCGTAATAAGTGCTACGCAAATGTGCAAGTATACACGTTGCAAGTTATAGTATAAAAGATATCGTCTCCACGAGGATTGGTGCCACTTCAAGAATCTAGTCTCTTGCAATTGTAAAAAGTAAAAACACAAGTAAAGGATTATCAAGTTTAACTAATTACTAATCTAGAAAGCAATAAAATAAAATAAAAGATGAATTCAATTGAGAGAGATAGGCTAGGTTATCGTGAGTTGAGGTGTGATAGCCGATTGGATTGTCTTGGTAAAAGAGTGCATGGGCAACTCGGTTGCCGCCGTGGCGACTTACACAACGGGGTTGCCTTGGCAACTAATTGATGGTTGCTTGGGCGACTAGTTGGGCAACTACTTGGGCGGATCGGGCAGCAACTTCAAGGTTCGGCGGAGCGTTCTTCAATGGTTTCTTCTTATCCCTAAGTCGAAACTCTAGCTACTTGTGCATGCCTTGATAATACATCCCTGCGTGAATCAAGGGTGAACAACAACCAATCTTGCGCTCCTCTTAGCCGTTGAAATCCTTAACTTATTCCTAAGCCGGATTAATCTTCACCATCATTGGATTGCATAAAGATCATATTCATTCGTTTCTTGAATCTAACTCTCCCGATATTAGATAAATGGATGAAATCACGAGATCCTCTCCCAATTCACTGCAAACAATAATAAGAATCAAGAATGAATAAACCTTGAAATAGAAAAGTGCAAACTCTTATTACCTAAACAAAAACCAATAGTTTCTCACAACCACAAAACACAATGACCATAGCCAAGTAAATTTAGTTCATGGCTAGGTTCCAAAGAAACACAAGATAATTAATCCCTAGCATGAACCCAATCGAACAAAGATGAAGGAAGAGGCTTGTCGAAATCCTCCTTGCCCTTGATGCTTGTCGAAAATTCTCTCCTCTTGCCCTACTTGGACTTGCCGAAATTTCCCTCTTGCTCTCTCTATTCATCTTGTCGAAATCTCCTTGGTATTTATAGGGCTAGGCCAAAGTCCTTCTTTGAGGAGGAGTTTGAGTTGGAATTAAATTATCTTTAAAGAATATAATTCTTTATTATAATTTTATTCCTATTAGAACTTCTCCTATCCTCTTGGAATTTAATTCTTCTTTAATCTCTGCATGGCAATCAAATTCCTTTGGGCTTGGGCCTTGCTCCATGTCATCTTGGGCTTGTAAAGTCATGAATTTCGACATCCATATTGCTTTTGGTCTTTGTCGACAAATGCCATGGCAACTAGCTCGGCGTCTCCTTCATGCACTGCCCTGGCAACTAGCTCGGCATTGCTTTGGCAAGTGATCCTGCACATACACACACAAAAACACACCAAAGCAGCATCTATTTCCACAAAAATCACCAAGTTATGTAATCAAGTTCAACGTTTGAAGGAAACATGGATTAATGCATGAATGACTAACTATGCAACTAATATGAGCCTAAGTCTAACAGTAATATGAGTAAAAAGGGTAAGAAAAATAGTACTTTTGAACACTTATCAGGTCCTAAAGTGTAAAGGATGGAAAATGTAAGTACTAGACTTGAAAATTATGGTTGGAAGCTTAAAAGAGTCCATAGGGACTAAAATAGGTATTTTAAGTAAAAGTTGAAGATTTGGAGAAAAATATGAGAAAATTTGATTCGAATATATATAGCTTTATCGGATCACTTTGTGTATAATAGATAGTTATTTTAATTACTTTCCATTATTTTTATGGATCGAATATGTATTAACATATGCTTGGAATGGTATATGTTATTTTTATGTAGATTTCGAAATAAACCGAGATCATCCCAGTAAAAAAGGAAAAGAAAAGGATCGGGAGTAAAATCAAATAGCGAGGTTAATTATCAAGGCTAAGGTGAGTGCATACATGTATTTAAATGTATGTTTGTTGACATGCATTTTTATAGGGATACTTGTTATAAGTCAACCAAAAAGGTAAACGTTTTTAAATAGCATAACATGTTTTGCAAGATACATTATTTTACTGATTTAAAGACTTTGGCATGTATTTATGCTTATAAATGGTTTATAACATGATATATATGACAAGTTATTTTATATAGTTTATATAGAACATATTGGAGTATGAACTGCTCCAGTATGAATATGTTTTACAGGACATAAATTGTTATTGGGTTGCTTGCCATTTTGCAGGAATTGTTTTAAGTTGCCCTTGGTAGTATAATATTAAGTTTGGCAATAAAGTGGTATACCATTAGAGTCCTGTAACACCCTTAACGTATACTCGTAAACTAAATATACATTAAAGATGTTACATGTTGCTTATAGAAAACTTGACTTAATTTTTTTTAAACTTGTCTTGTAGTTTAACCCTTTCTCGGTTTTCAATTAAAATCTGTGTCAGACTGTAGTAGCTAGTTTTGGTCCTGAATTATTTTATAAAATTTATACACGTGTTTTTGAAATAAAAATATTAATTAGGGTGAAAACTAGATATGTTGCCTAGACTCTTTCTTAATTTAAAAAAAATTCTTACGCGATTAGGGTTAAACAATACCTAATTATATTGAACTTCTTAACTACTTGTACCAAACCATTTTATCAAATACATACATCCATAATATACATAAGTACGTCATATACTTAGGTTTACAAACCCATATACTCATTTAAAACACATACCAACATATACTTTAACATTTTGTAAATGCCACTAGATATCAACTACTTAAAAGATGTACATATCGTAGTCACTTTAAATAACTTGATCTTCCAAAAGACAGCTCCTCCTTAAGTCTATCTCGGAGAACCTACGTGTGAAACAACATCACACGCTAAATACTAACTTAGTGAGGCATTCAAATCAGTTTTAATAAAAAAAACATGAAATAATGTAATTTAGCATATCATGTATAGAGTGCAACATACATTTCATGTATCTGGGAATCATGTTACAATGTAAACTTTCCATATATTATTACTATCATGTAAAACATCATTTTCATGTCTATCATAAATCATCTCTGTTATGTAACATCTCTAACATGGACATGATTTCATCATGTAATCATAAACACATCATGTACTCTTTCATGGTCTTGCTTTCAATATGCAATCATTTGCATAGCATATATCATTCCTATCATGTATAACATGTATCATATACATATTCATGATCTTTCATGTAATGATCTTTGTATTTTTATCATCGTGTCTGGCTAGAGGCCCATGGAAACCCCATAGCCTATCTGTACCATTGTGCTTTGTAGAGTACGTACTCGAGAGGACGCTTTTTGCTCCTCATATAAGGACGCTTATTGCTCCTTATATTAAAAACACCTCGTTAGTGCCAATTGCACTATGGGCTTGGATCCCCATGGTGTATCTTGTTTCATTTTAATCTTGGTATAGACATGCATTGCCATTATGCATAAAAAAATTCTTACCTCGTATTTTACAGAAGCTTGCATTTACTGAAATATGCAACAGATCAAATTTATATAATAATGCAATATCATTTCCAATTTAGGGTTGACTTATCACAAGTCTTCCCTTTTTCATCATTATGCAAACAAAATAAAATGCACTCACCTGCTTATGCCAGACGACCTCACTAAGCTTAGTCGATAATCTTTTCATTCTTTTTGTTACTCGTGTCTTCCTCAAATTCCTTTTGAACTGTAGAAGACCAATCGAACATAATTTATCACTATTCTTTGTTAGACTTCAATCTAACATTACTAACTTAATTTTAGGACATAATTATTCGAATATAAAATATTTCTGAAATTTCCCCCAAATTTTCATGTGATTGCCAAATTGGGCCCTAGGTCTCTAGTGACCATTTTGAACTTCAATCAATTGTTCAAGCTCAATTTGAACAATTTTCATTACTATTTACTTATTTTTGGACTATTATCCTTTTAGTCCTTAAACTTTATAAAAGTGACATTTTAGTCACTACACCTTATTTGTACACTTAATTCATGTACAAAATAATTCTTTACTCATTTCCATCATTTCTAAAATTTTCTCTTAACTTTCAATTTTATTCAACTTGGTCCTTCAAGATTCTTTTATTTCGAAATAGGTCCCTAATTTTCCTTTCTTAACATTTCAATCCTTCAACTTCCATAATAGGCTCGAATCTTCAATTCTATAAATTTTCTATAAATTCAAGACAAGTCCTTAATTTTCTTCAATTGCCGAATAGGTCATTGGCTTTCCAACATTTTCATTTTGGTCCCTAATCACCAATTCACGCTATTTTCACTATAATTCAATGATTCCCATGCTAAAATAAAATTCACAATAAATTCCCCTAAAATTTCAATAAATTCGATCTAGCCCCCTAATTCTCAACTTGGGAAATTATTCAATCTAACATCACAATTACGCTTCCAACAACATAATTCAATCAATATCATCCTAATATTAACTTCCTAATCAAAACCCCCAAACTTTAGGGTTAGGGTTTATGTCTTCCAACATGAATTTCATCCAAAATCAACTTTAATTCCATATCAAAATCATCATTTCTACCATCTACCATTCTAATTACATCATATACTTTAACTTTTATCATCAATCTTCTTCCAAGAATTAACTTATATTCAACTTTTCCATGCAAAATTACTACCAAAATGAAGACCTTGAAGTGTAGAACAATTTATTCTAAAGTAACATACCTTGATTCAAGCTTAAATCCTTCCAAAATGAAGAGCTTGAAGTGTAGAACAATTTATTCTAAAGTAACATACCTTGATTCAAGCTTAAATCCTTCCAAAATTTGACTTGAACTTGCAAACTTTCTTTCTTTCTTCTTCTCTAATACATTCGGCAGCTTTGTTGGATGAAAATGGTGTTTTCTTTCCTTTTTAATTTAATTAATACACATGTCCATTATTATTAAATCCAATAATGCCACTTGTATCTTATAAAAATGAATTTTAAATTCATTTTTGGCCTTTTACTACTTTGACCTCCAAATAAATCCTTATTTACATGTTTTTCTTCTAACATTCAACTCCATTAAAATTGAACCAACTTGGTTCCAATTCAACCAGCCATGTCTCCAAAATATCTTAAAATTTCTATTCGATCCAAAAATTCGAATTTCAACCAATATGATTTCCAAATTCTCTTCCTTTGATTTTTTATAACCATTTCATCATATTCTAACTATATATAGTTAGAATCTAACCAAATGTAATAAAATATTCATAAAAAATTACTTTATTACTTTTCCATAATTTCTTGGAATTGTCTTCAAAATTTCAGTTCGATCCGATATACCAAAAATTTTCGGGAAATTTTATCGGATACATTTCTTCTTAAAACAATCTTACCTCCACAATCCATTTCGAATATTTTTGACTTAATCTGAGTTATTTTTATCAGTCAAAATAATTAATATAAAACATTCCCAGAAGGTCACCCATCATAAATTACTCTGGCCTAAGCACGTTTAACCATTTCATTCGATCCAAATTCGGTACCTTCTTTTGCATCTTGATTCTCTAAACCGATATCAAGGTACCTATTTCGATCCGATTCACTCTTATACTGAATAAAATCACTTGTTGGGGAAATTTACATTTTAGTCCCTGGACTTTTCAAAGTTTACACTTTAACCCCTAAACTTCCAAAAATTACATTTTAGTCACTAAACAAAAATTGGGATATTACAATTCCTCCCCTTAAGAAAATTCGTCCTCGAATTTTCAACGTATACTTTTTTCAAACAATTTTGGATACTGCTTTTTCATTCTCTCTTGGTCTCCTAAGTGGCTTCCTCAACTTTATGGTTTCTCCAAAGGACTTTAACCAGTGGAATTTTCTTGTTTCTTAATTCTTTAACTACATATGCTAGGATTTTCACTGTTTCTTCTTCATAAGTCAGATCCGGTTGCAACTCAATTTTCTCGGGAGAAATTACATGTGAAGGATCTGATCGATACCTCCGTAACATGGACACGTGGAACACATCATGAATCTTACTTATATCTGGAGGTAAAGCCAGTTGGTAAGCCACTGGTCCAACTCTTTTCAAAATCTCGTATGGCCCAATGAATCTGGGACTAAGCTTTCCTTTCTGCCCAAACCTTAATATTTTCTTCCAAGGAAAAACCTTTAAGAATATTTTGTCTCCGACTTCATACTCAATATCTTTTATTTTCTTATCCGCATAAGCTTTTTGTTGATCCGCTGCGGCTTTGAGAGTATGATGGATAATCCTTACTTTATCTTTCATGTCTTGTGTTAAGTCAACTCCTCCAATGTTTGAGTCATTCTGAACATTTGGAACTTGCAATTCGAACCAATTAAGAGGAGTTCGGCACTTTCTTCCATATAATGCTTCAAAAGGTGCCATCTTAATACTTGCTTGATAACTATTATTATAAGCAAATTCAGCCAAAGGCAAGTATTTTTCCCATGATCCCGCAAACTCGATCACACAAGCCCGTAGCATATCTTCCAAAATCTGTATAACCCTTTCAGATTGTCAATCAATTTGTGGATGAAAAGTCGTACTAAAATTTAATTTAGTACCCAACGCTTCATGTAGTGCACCCCAAAACCTCGAAGTAAACCTTGGGTCTCTATCTGATACTGTTGATACTGGGACACCATGTAGTCTTACTGTCTCTCGAACATAAAGTTCTGCATATTTATCTTGTGAATAATCCATTCGAACTGGAATAAAATGAGCAGACTTTGTTAAGCGATCAACAATGACCCAAATTGAATCCCTTTTACTTGATGTAGCTGGTAATCCAAATATAAAATCCATCATTATTCGTTCCCATTTCCATTGAGGAATAGAAATAGGCTGAAGTAATCTAGAAGGCACCTGATGCTCAGCTTTTACTTGCTGACATGTTAAGCACTTTGCCGAAAATTCCAATATTGCTCTTTTCATACCTGGCCACCAGTATCGAGTCTTCAAATCTTGATACATCTTGTTACTTCTTGGGTGCATAGTCAATGGACTATAATGGGCCTCTGTTAATATCTCTTTCTTCAGATTGTCATTGTTAGGAATATATACTTTACCTCTGTAATATAGACAACCATTAGGCTGATCTCATAATCTTTCACTTCTCCTGCTTCAGCTTGTCTTCTCTTTTCAAGACATTCTTCATCTGAAGACTGCAAATCTTTGATTCGATCCAATAAAGTTGGCTTTAATTGAAATTTTGTTGTTAAAGAGCCATCTTGTCCCATCGATAATTGTGCATTTCATCATGCGTAGAGCAGAAAATGTCTTCCGACTAAGGGCATCTGCGACTACATTAGCTTTTCCAGGGTGGTAATCAATAACCACATCATAATCCTTTAAAAATTCAACCCACCTTCGTTGTCTCAGGTTCAAATCCTTTTGTGTCATCATATACTTTAAACTTTTATGATCCGTGTAAATGTGACACTTTTCACCATACAAATAATGTCGCCAGATTTTCAAAGCAAAAATCACAGCTGCCATTTCCAAATCATGTGTTGGATAGTTCTTTTCATGAGTTTTGAGCTGCCTTGATGCATAAGCCACCACACGACCTTCTTGCATCAGTACACAACCCAAACCACAATGAGAGGCATCACTATACAGAGTATATTCTTTTCCTGGTTCAGGTTGGATTAAAACTGGTGCTTCCATCAGGACATTCTTTAATCTTTCAAAACTTTCCCGGCACTTCTCTGTCCAAACAAATGGAATACCCTTTCGTAGTAGCTGGGTAAGGGGCATAGCAATGATAGAAGAATTCTGCACAAAGCGCCTGTAGTATCCAGCTAATCCCAAGAAACTTTGAACTTCAGAGACATTTTTTGGTGCCTCCCATTCGAGAATAGCTTGTATTTTCTTGGGGTCAACTCTTATTCCTTCTAATGATACTATATGCCCAAGAAAAGTTACCTCTGACAAGCAGAACTCACATTTCGAAAACTTGGCATATAGTTGTTTATCTCTTAAAGTTTGCAGTACCACTCGAAGATGATGATCATGCTCAGCTTTTGTCTTCGAGTATACCAAAATGTCATCTATGAAGACCACAACAAACTGATCCAAATAGGGTTGGAATACCCTATTCATCAGGTCCATGAATGCAGCAGGGGCATTCGTATGACCAAACAACATTACAAAAAACTCATAATGTCCATAACGAGTTCTAAATGTTGTCTTTGGTACATCTTCTTCTTTAACTTTGAGTTGATAATACCCCAATCGAAGATCTATCTTTGAGAACACCGTTGCACCTCTAAGCTGGTCAAATAGATCTTCAATCCTTGGTAGCGGATACTTGTTCTTAGTGGTTACTTTATTTAACTGTCGGTAATCTATACATAATCGTAGAGAACCATCATTCTTCTTTACAAATAGTACCGGAGTACCTCATGGTGATACACTCGGTCGAATGTAAACCCGGTCTAGCAATTCTTGCAATTGAGCCTTTAGTTCCCTTAACTCCGTAGGCGCCATTCTATATGGTGCCATTGACACCGACTCAGTTCTGGGATAAACATCAATCCCAAAACTGTATTTCCCTATCTGGAGGCAACCCTAGTAGCTCGTCCGAAAATACATCAGGAAATTCCCTCACAGTTGGGATATCTTCAATATTCCTAGATGAATTTTGAGTATCCACCACATAAATCAAACATTCTTCACATCCATTGTTTAATAACCTTTGAGATGTTGTTGCAGAGATTACTGACTCTAAACATTCAGTTCTTTCTCCCACAAAGATTACTTCAGAACCATTGGGTCCCTGAATTATCAACCTTTTCTTCCTACATTTTACATCTGCATCATACGCAGATTACCAATCCATTCCAAGAATGACTTCAAATTCATGGAATGGAAGTTCCATTAGGTCTGTTGGGAACTTAATCCCTTGAATTTCTAGGGGACAATTCTTACATATTGTAGTCACTCGTGCACTATGTCCAAGAGGGTTACTGACAATCACATTACTAGATATTTTCTTCATAGGTATCTTTCTTTGTTCTACTATTTTAGTGCTAATATATGAGTGAGTTGAACCCGGATCAATTAAAGTAAATATTGGTTCACCCAAAAGTTGGAACGTACCTGCGATAATGTCCGGGTGATACTTTTCTTCCTTAGCACGGATATTGTATACTCGAGCCGGAGTATGAAATTCCTTATTGGATGCAGCATCAGAGACTCCTTGCGTCGATGTCCAGGGTTGTCCACCCCCACGACCTCGACCTCGAGAAGATACAACTGCAGATTTTTCAGTCTGAACAGGCTTCTTTGATTGCCCCTCCGGACAATTCTTAAAATAATGCTCAGTACTGCCACATCTAAAACAGGCTCCTGTGATTACTCGACAGAATCCCAAATGTCGCTTTCCATAAGTTTCACACTCTGGAATCATGGGCCTAATCGAACCAGCTATTGACATTTGAGCACTTTGCCATTTCTTTGATGAAGGATTCTTTTGAGCGAATCCAGGCTCAGCTCTGCCTTGTGATCGATTACCTCTACCTCGTTTTAGACTGTGTCGAGATAGAAGTATCACTGGACCTTTTTGATGCTCGGGATGACTAAGCTTTAACTCGCTCCAAATAGGCTTTTTCCATCGCCTTTGCTCTATTCACAACCTCTTGAAAGTTTGATAAATTCATGCCCAATAAAATCTTTTTGGGCCTTGGATGCAGCTTTTCTATAAACCACTGACATCGAGACTTTTCAGTCGGCATTAAATTAGCTGCGTACTGACTCAATCTATTAAAATCTAACTCACATTCATAAACTGTACGAGTATCTTGTTTAAGATCCAGGAACTGCTGCAACATTTCTCTTTTGAACTGCTCTCCAATATACTTAGCTTCGAATGCCTCTTGGAAAAATGTCCAATTTACTTCAGCAGCAGGTACTAACACCGTGGCATTAGACCACCAGATACGAGCATGTCCTCTTAGTAAAGAGACAGCTCCCTCCAACTTCTCAGCATTAGAGCAACTAAGCCCTTCCATCATGATCTTAATATTATTTAGCCATAGGTCAGCGGCCATTGGACCACCCTCTCCATGAAATTTTGGAGCTCCCAACTTTTTGAGCTCTTTCGCTGTCGATGCTTTAATTGGCACGGGTGCTGGAGCTGGTGCTGGCACTGGAGGCTGAAGTCTATTTGCCATAGCCTCTAAAGCTTGTATTAATGTTCCATATTCTTGCGCCAGAGTTCTCTGTTGCGCTGGTAGTTCAGCCGAGGCAAGAGCTGGAGGTGGAGCTTGCGGTATATTGTTACTCCCACTTTGTACCTCCTCATGTTCCCTGAGATCCCTCGCCTTCCGTGACTCAGCAGTATTTGACATTATTCTATACTGCAATAACCTATTCATACATATGTACGAGAAGCAAAATCAAGTTATACATATAGTACATCAGTAATATGACATCCTAGAGGCATGCACTTTAAAAACAATTCACATTTAACTCGGTTTAGCCTCCAAAATCGGCTAAACCTATAGCTTTGATACCAATAAAAATGTAACACCCTTAACGTATACTTGTAAACTAAATATACATTAAAGATGTTACAATGTTGCTTATAGAAAACTTGACTTAATTTTTTTAAACTTGTCTTGTAGTTTAACCCTTTCTTGGTTTTCAATTAAAATCTGTGTCAGACTGCAGTAGCTAGTTTTGGTCCTGAATTATTTTATAAAATATATACACGTGTTTTTGAAATAAAAATATTAATTAGGGTGAAAACTAGATATGTTGCCTAGACTCTTTCTTAATTTAAAAAAAAAAATCCTACGCGATAAGGGTTAAACAATACTAATTATATCCAACTTCTTAACTACTTGTACCAAACCATTTCAAATACATACATCCATAAAATACATAAGTACGTCATATAGTTAGGTTTACAAACCCATATACTCATTTAAAACACATACCAACATATACTTTAACATTTTGTACATGCCACTAGATATCAACTACTTAAAAGATGTACATACCGTAGTCACATTAAATAACTTGATCTTCCAAAAGACAGCTCCTCCTTAATTCTATCTCGGAGAACCTACGCATGAAACAACATCACACGCTAAGTACTAACTTAGTGAGGCATTCAAATCAGTTTTAATAAAAAACATGAAATAATGTAATTTAGCGTATCATGTATAGAGTGCAACATAGATTTCTTGTATCTGGCAATCATGTCACAATGTAAACTTTCAATATATTATTACTATCATGTAAAACATCATTTTCATGTATAACATAAATCATCTCTCTTATGTAACATCTCTAACATGGACATGATTTCATCATGTAATCATAAATACATCATGTACTCTTTCATGGTCTTGCTTTCAATATGCAATCATTTGCATAGCATATATCATTCTTATCATGTATAACATGCATCATATACATATTCATGATCTTTCATGTAATCATCTTTGTATTTTTACCATCCTGTCTGGCTAGAGGCCCATGGAAACCCCATAGCCTATCTGCACCATTGTGCTTTGTAGAGTACGTACTCAAGAGGATGCTCATTGCTCCTTATATTAAAAACACCTCGTTAGTGCCAATTGTACTATGGGCTTGAATCCCCAGGGTGTATCTTGTTTCATTTTAATCTTGTTATTGTCCATATTCTTTGTATAGACATGCATTGCCATTATGCATAAAAAAAATTCTTAGCTCGTATTTTACAGAAGCTTGCATTTACTAAAATATGCAACATATCAAATTTATATAATAATGCAATAACATTTTCAATTTAGGGTTGACTTATCACAAGTCTTCCCTTTTTCATCATTATGCAAACAAAATAAAATGCACTCACCTGTTTATGCCAGACAGCCTCACTAAGCTTAGTCGATAATCTTTTCCTTCTTTTTGTCACTCGTGTCTTCCTCAAATTCCTTTTGAACTGTAGAAGACCAATCAAACATAATTTATCACTATTCTTTGTTAGACTTCAATCTAACATTACGAACTTAATTTCAGGACATAATTATTTGAATATAAAATATTTCTGAAATTTTCCCCAAATTTTCATGTGATTGTTGAATTTGGCCCTAGGTCTTTAGTGACCATTTTGAACTTCAATCAATTGTTCAAGCTCAATTTGAACAATTTTTATTACTATTTACTTATTTTTGGACTATTATACTTTTAGTCCTTAAACTTTATAAAAGTGACATTTTAGTCACTACACCTTATTTGTACACTTAATCCATGTACAAAATAATTCTTTACTCATTTCCATCATTTCTAAAATTTTCTCTTAACTTTCAATTTTATTCAACTTGGTCCTTCAAGATTATTTTATTTCGAAATAGGTCCCTAATTTTCCTTTCTTAACATTTCAATCCTTGGCTTTCCAAAATTTTCATTTTGGTCCCTAATCACCAATTCAAGCTATTTTCACTATAATTCAATGATTCCCATGCTAAAATAAAATTCACAATAATTTTCGCTAAAATTTTCATAAATTCGAACTAGCCCCCTAATTCACAACTTGGGAAATTATTCAATCTAACATCACAATTATGCTTCCAACAACATAATTTAATCAATATCATCCTAATATTAACTTCCTAATCAAAACCCCCAAACTTTAGGGTTATGGTTTATGTTTTCCAACATGAATTTCATCCAAAATCAACCTTAATTCCATATCGAAATCATCATTCCTACCATCTACCATTCTAATTACATCATAAACTTCAACTTTTATCATCAATCTTCTTTCAAGAATTAACTTATATTCAAATTTTCCATGCAAAATTACTACCAAAATGAAGAGCTTGAAGTGTAGAACAATTTATTCTAAAGTAACATACCTTGATTCAAGCTTAAATGCTTCCAAAATTTGACTTGAACTTGCAAACTTTCTTTCTTTCTTCTTCTCTAATACATTTGGCAGCTTTGTTGGATGAAAATGGTGTTTTCTTTCCTTTTTAATTTAATTAATACACATGTCCATTATTATTAAATCCAATAATGCCATTTGTATCTTATAAAAATGAATTTTAAATTCATTTTTGGCCTTTTACTACTTTGACCTCCAATTAAATCCTTATTTACATGTTTTCTTCCAACATGCCACTCCATTAAAATTGAACCAACTTGGTTCCAATCCAACCGTCCATGTCTCCAAAATATCTTAAAATTTCTATTCGATCCAAAAATTCGAATTTCAACCAATACGATTTCCAAATTCTCTTCCTTTGATTTTTTTTATAACCATTTCATCATATTCTAACTATATATAGTTTGAATCTAACCAAATATTCATAAAATATTACTTTATTACTTTTCCATAATTTCTTGGAACCGTCTTCAAAATTTCAGTTCGATCCGATATACCAAAAATTTTTGGGAAATTTTATCAGATACATTTCTTCTAAAAAAAATCTTACCTCCACAATCCATTTCGAATATTTTTGACTTAAACTGCGTCCTTTTTATCAGTCAAAATAATGAATATAAAACCTTCCCAGAAGGTCACCCATTATAAATTACTCTGACCTGAGCACGCTTAACCATTTCATTTGATCCAAATTTGTTACCTTCTTCTGCATCTTAATTCTCAAAACCGATATCAAGGTACCTATTCCATTCCGATTCACTCTTATACTAATTAAAATCACTTGTCGGGGAAATTTATATTTTAGTCCATGAACTTTTCAATGTTTGCACTATAACCCCTAAATTTCTAAAATTTATATTTTAGTCACTAAACAAAAATTGGGATATTACAATTCCTGCAATTATTTGACATTTCATTATGTCCTACAGTCATCAGACACTTTATAGTGTCCTACAGTTATTTGACACTTCATTGTGTCCTGCAGTTACTTGGCACTTAAATGTGTCCACAGATTACAGAAAAGAATAGTACTTTTAAAGTACACGACTCTTTTATTAGTCACTTGATATTTACCTTGGGCTATATGATTTTACAGTACAAATATATGATTACACAGTACAATTATATGATTTCTTATACGAACATTCCTGCATTTCAGATTATATGGTTTATTGAGTTATACTCAACGTGTATTTTTGTTATACATGTAGGTAAAAGGAGTTAGGATCGGACAGCTTTTGCATTGCCTTCTACTATGGAAGTACCAAATCGACAGGTTAATTTCAGTACTTATGACATCCGTGTTTTGTGTATATAATGGTGGCATGTATTTGATAAACCTATCTTTTGTTAAAATACTGTATTCGAATATGTAATAGTTTTATAAATCTTTTGTAGATGTTAATTATTATTATTATATGTTTTCATATGATTATATTATTTACGTAAAAAGTTTTACTATCGGATATTAAATTATTATTTTATTTTTAAATTAGATAAAGTTAAGCGTACTTGAATTATAGAAATTTCAAGATGGGTGACCATCTGGGAAGTTATCTTAAAAATTTTAAATCACCCCGGTTTTTGGATTAAAATACTATTTTAAAAAGTCATGACATTTCTGACTTGTGATCAGTGTACGGTCACGGGAAGGGGGTGTTACAAACCATCTACAAAACGACGATAATACCCTGCTAACCCCAAGAAACTACGAACCTCTATCACCGATTTAGGTTGGTTTCAACTCAACACCACTTCAATCTTATGCGGATCCACATGGATACCTTTTCCCACACCACATGTCCGAGGATAACTACTTCCCTTAATCAAAATTCATGCTTGCTCAACTTGGCGTACATCTGACTATTCAGCAAAGCTTACAACACAATTCGCAAATGCCAATCATGTTCTTCCTCAGTACGAGAGTCCACAAGGATATCATCAATGAACACAACCAAAAACTGATCTAAATATTCATGGAACACTCGATTCATCATATCCGTAAAATGAACAGGTGCATTCGTCAACCAAAAAGGCATCACCAAAACTCATAATGTCCATAACGTGTGCAAAAAGCAGTTTTCAGCACATCCTTATCCTTAACCTTAACCTTTAACTGATAATAATCCGACCTCAAATCAATCTTGGAAAACACTATAGCACCCCAGAACTGATCGAACAAATCATTAATTTGTGGCAAAGGATACTTATTCTTAATCCTCAACTTATTCAGTTGCCGATAATCAATGTACATCCTCATCGTGCCATCCTTCTTTTTTACGAACAACACTGGTCTCCCTATAGTGACACACTTGGTCAGATGAAACCATGATCCAACAACTCCTAAAGTTACGTCTTCAACTCTTTCAACTCTTTAGGTGCCATGCGATACAGAGTAATCAACACTGGAGCCGTATCCGCATACATCTTGATACAAAACTCTATTTCTCTATCCGGTGGCAACCTAGGCAACTCCTTTGGAAATACCCATGAAATATTGTAAATGGTACGGATATCCTAAACACGTACCTCTTTCGTATCTAGGTTCATAAGCCAAATATGCCCGATACCCACACTCCAACAACTTTCGTGCTTCTAACATTGAAACCACAATGGACAAGAATTTAACATTCCGCTCACAACCACCACTTCATAATCATCAGTAAGATTCAACGAAACTCACTTGGTTTCGAAATTGACCATAACCCTATGCTCAGACAACCAATCCATACCCAGGATTACATCAAAACCATGAAAAATCAACTCTATCATATCAATCGCAAACACATGTCCTTGAACCATCAAAGGAAATCTCCTAAACAACCTTCTAGCAACTACTGTTTCTCCAAAATAACTAGTTACTCGCATACCCACATCTAACACTTCTATAGGTATATCAAGAAAACGTGTATGATCGCACAAGATATATGAATGCGTAGAACCAAAATCTATCAAAAACATGAACTGCAATGTAAAAGTACCTACAATCACATTTGTGTCATTCCTTCTCTCGCGATGCACATAGATCCTCGCAGGTCTTGAATAGTCACTGTATGAGCTAAATTTCTCTAACATTCCTCTCGACACTGGAAATTACCTCATCCATGACCACGACTCTCTACGGTGAAACAACAGGTGTATAAGCCTGCCTATCCCTAGCCATCTACGAACAATCATGTCTTAAATGATCCCGCAAACCACAAATCCAATATGTACCATATATAGCCTAACACTCTCCCAAATGACACTTCCCGCAGCGCCTACACTTGGGTAATCTAGCATAGGTATTCTGGCATTGCTATCCATGTCCGACATAACCTCCACCACGTCTCTGATTAGGAAGATACTTTATGTCTTCATTCTTTTTAACCACCACCAATATCTGAATTAACGACTCTCTTTCTAGCACTTGAGCCCCTAGAACAAGAAGATAAACCCAAGTTCTGCTCAATATCCTTAGCTCGCCTAACCAGTACATCAAAATTAGTATAGTCTGAAGCCAACATATAGGTCTTAACATCCTTGACCAATCCATATAAAAAATGATCAAATCGCTATCGATCATCTGGAATTAACTCAGATGCTTACTAGCTCAACCGGAAAAGCTAAACCTCATACTCTGAAGCATACATTGTAACGCCCTGAATTTGGGCCTAGGTGTTAGCTAGATCGAATAGACGGTTAAGGGGAACTAGATTAGGCGATTCGAGCTAGTTTTAGGAATTAATTCGCAATAAACAGTTTTTGGTTAAAATAAAATATGGAAAAATATTGGAAATGTTTAATTAATAGTCTAAGGACTTGGGAAACTCAATTTGAAGAAATAAATTTGAATTTTGGGACATTTTGGTTTGGTGACTAAAATGCAAAGTTTTCAAAACTATTTTGGTGACTAAATCATAAAAGGGTCAAAACTTAGAATCTTTAAGAAGCTAATTTACCAAAGTTTTCCATTAGATTTTCTCTTCATTTAGGCTATTTTTAAAAGGCTTTTGAATGGTTTTTATATAAAAATAAAATAGATTTTATTTAAAGGATTTTAAAATAACCAATTTCATTTTCTCACGTAACTACTTTTGCTCTCAACTTTCTCAGCAACCAAACTATCAATTTCACTCTAAAATTGTCAGGAATCATTTTCTTTTGATTTCTTTTTCATTTTCTAATTGATTCTTTTGATTCCTACGCTAAATCCTATTTGTTTACTTGAAGATTTCATCCAAAACTGAAATCAGCAATTAGAGGTGATTTTTATTTCTCTCATCTAATTAAAGGTTCTTTATTGAAATTACCAAGTTCTTGATCCTTTACAACTGATTTTTGTTATGTAATTATTATTCGATCATGAATATAATGTTTTAATTGAGTTTTGATGAGAAATTGGATGGATCTTGATGTGGATCGATTTTGTAATGATTCTAATTGATTTAGATCATTTATAAGATGTGTTTTAATGTTATGAGAAGATATTAATAAAAGGAATTCCAAAACTAAGTGAATTGTTAAATTTCTATGTTGTTAATAGTTAGATTTTGAAGTGTTCTTGGTGTTGTAAGGTTGCTAGAGATATAAGGTTGTTATAAGGATTTTTTTTGGATGTTAGTTGATGATGTTAAGATGTTAAAATAGTTAGTTTTTGGCTGGGCTTTGTTTAAGTTGAATTTGGTGATGTTTTCGGATGTTTTGAGGAAGTGTTTGATGGTTTTTAGTGAGGCAAAGTTGAGTTTAATGGTTGCTTGAAATTAAAGATGCATGGAAGTGCATTAATCCTCTGTTTTTGTTTGGTTAAAATAGGGGAGTCGGATCTCTTGGCTTTTGGAGAGGTTCCGAAGGCTTTAGAAGCTTAATTCTTGTATCGGCTAGTAGAGCATTTGGTTGTCAGTGAGTGGAAACATGACAAACTGCTTTACAAAGAGTTGAAAGTGATTTTGGGAGTTTAGATTATGTTTGAAGCACTTGTCTAAGCTCGAAAGTAAGTATTGGACGGATTCTCTCTCAAATCCGCTTTGACAAAGTTGATTTTCTCATGCCTATATTTATGTTTTGATGCCTACTATTTTATGCATGTTTGGAAATGAAATATGTTGCAAATGATCTCATATTGATGGTAGTTGGGAATGAAAATTGATTTTGGAAAGGTTTTCAAAGGAATATAAATGCATGTTTTGTTGTATTGAAATAATGCATATGAAAGACATTGAGGTATCATGTTTAAAATGGAATATGTTGGCTATGTGACAATGGTTAAATGTTATCGGATTATGTTGGCTATGTGACAATGGTTAAATGTTATCGGATATAGTTGGCTAGCCATAGGTTTAAAGTGCACTATAATAAGTCGTCTCATGTGTGTCGAGGGGTTAATTGTGTTGTTTCTCCACCATGGGAACTGTAGCGGACGAGGGGTTAATTGTGCCGTATTCTCCCTCTAGAGGATTGAGTACCAAAATGGTTGAGGGGTTAAATGTGCTATTTACTCCCATTGTAGATATTATACATCATAACCATCAAGAGGTTAAATGTGTCGTTTTCTCTGGTTATGAATGTATGTGAAGTGGTCGAAGGAACCACTTGGGAAATCCATGTATCCGATGTATTTTTGTTAAGGAAATATACTATTTTTGGGTCACTTGAAAGCCAATATATGAATTATTGTATCATGATGGATAAATGTGTCTTATATAATGTGATTTATACATGTTTTGCTCTTTAAGCTTTGCTATTGGTTGAAAAGCATATGAAGGCTTAAATTGACGTTTTGCATATGGGATTATGCATGAGATCCATGATACATGTTTTGCATATGGTTTGTTATGCATGTTTTACAAGGCTAAAAAGGCATGAGATGTTTAAGCATTATGAACAAGTGTGTTTAACTAAAATGGTTTTAAAAGCATCGATGAGTGTTTTTAAGATTCTCTCACTAGGCTTTATAAGTTGACACTCTCCTTTCTCATCAATGCAGAGAGGTAGACCTATTGGACAACAGACAAGCAAAAGGCAGTCCAAGAGCAAAGTAATTTCAAGTATGATTTTACAAATACTATGTAGTAATAAGAGGCAATGTGACCATGTTGTAATTGGGAGGATTGTTTTGATTACTCCCTGTTTTGGACATGTTTCATTTGATGTTTTGGACTTGTATGATGATTGAAATGTTGTTTGATGGGTTAGGATATATTTTGCATGCTTGGGTAGAGATCATGCCTATAAGACCTTTGTTTGGATATGCTATGTTGTGAATGATCCTCTACCATGTCTATTTGATTCTGGAAATGATGCTTGAAATGTTATATGATGTTTAGGTAATGTTTGAAGTATGTTAGATTGAACCAAATTGTCATGTGTTCGACCAATAGGTCATTACAGTTCTGTCCATACCGATACATGTCCTCAGGGATCGGTACGCGGGGCCTGTCTCAGTTCAAAACTGGACAAAAATACAAAGACGTACTAATATGCCTGGTAACTATATCGGTACGCATAGCAAAAAAATAAGCTTGGCGTCGGTACATGGGCAACCGCATAGCAAAATGCTCAAAAATCATTATTAGTTATGTATTTAATAATGGTGAAATTGATTTTATAAAATGAGTTTTGGAAGGTGGACATTTTTCATTTTAGTCACTAGGAAATCACGGTTTTCAAAACTTTCATTTTGGTCACTAGGAAATCACGGTTTTCAAAACTTTCATTTTGGTTAGTGACCAAAATGAATGTTTTGAAAACCGTGATTTCCTAGTGACTAAAATGAAAAGGGTCAAATACTTAGAATCTTTAAAGAGCTATTTTACCAAATGGTTTCTGGTGATTTCTCCCTTAATTTGACTTATTCCAACATGTGTTTTAATTAGTAATTAAAAAGGATTTTGTTAAAAGTTAGTTATTACTTTCCAAAACAAAAATCACATCATTTTCTTTCAACTTTTTCTCTCCATTCTCTCCTCGGCCAAACACTCAGGTTTTCATCAAATTTCCAGAGGTGAGGTGGTTTATAACTTGATTTTATTGTTTCAAATTGTTTTATAAAGATTGTTTGTGCAAAATCTTACAATAATCTTGTGTTTTCTTAGCTTTTCACAAATCAATTGAGGGAGAAACTTCACAATAGGGGTAAGGTCTGAGATCTATTGTATGGTTCTTTACTGAAATTCCCAAGCATTTGATCCTTGTTTTTGTGTTTCTAATCTGATTTTGATGATTTTCTAATGTTTAATTGAGTTATTTGGGGAGAATGAGTTAATTCACGGATTGAATCTGATTTCCAGTAATTAAGGATCCTTTGAATTATATTTTGGATGTTTAATAATGTTGGTAAGTGATTTTTATCAATGGAATCCCGAAACTTAAGTATCTCTATTTGTTTAGGTTGTTAGTTTTGAGGTTTTGTGGTGTTTCTATGGTTGTAAGGTTGCTGGAGGTGGTAGGTTGTTTTGGATCTGTTTTTAGATGTATTTTGATGTTAAAAGTGATGTTAGATTGATAGATGTTGGCTGGGTTGTGAATCGAAGTGTTTTGGTTATGTTTTCGATTTTTGTGGAGGGTTAATTGTGAAGGTTTTGTGGAGATCTGAGAAGGATTGTAGTTGTTGTGTTTAGAATGCATTATGATGCATTAATCCTCTGTTGTTTTGTGGTAAAAACAGGGGAGGTTGATCTGGAAGTGATTGGAGAAGCGTTGGAGGTTTCAGATACTTGATTTCGCGTTGGCGAATCAAGGTTTTGCGTATCGATGAGTGAAAACGTGGTTTAAAGCGTTTTGATGTTTTGGGAACAGAGTTTTGGGAGTTAAGGTAGAGCTTGAAATGCTTACCTAGACTCAGAAGTAAGTATAAAGTGGTTTTACTCTCTCGATCGTGCTTGTTCGAATGGTTTTATGCACTTGGTTTTAATGTTCATGTACCTACTATTTAAGCATTTTTTTAAGTATTCGATATACTATTTTTTAAGCATGTTTTGCTGAAGGATGCACATGGTAAGTGATCCTTGTAAGTATGGTTTATACTTGTGTTTTAAAGCATGGTTGTTGCTGTGGAAATGGCATGGTTTAATGCTTGTTGAAAAACAGTGAGGTAAATGTTATTTGGTTAATTATATTGGCAAGTGATGTGGTTTTAAAATTGTTATCGGATATAGTTGGCCGGCCATAGAATTGAGTGCACTGTAAAATAAGTCGTTTTGGATGTTGAGGGGTTTATACAGTGTACCGAATACTTCATCCAAGTACCCTAACGGTTGAGGGGTTATATGGTACCGAAAACTCCCGTTAGTGGGTTAAGCATCTAACCGATGAAAGGGGTGGGTGTCCCCGTGGATTGAAATTGTACCCGGTTGTTAATGTACCGCGATTGTGATTGTATTGCTATTCAGGTTGAGATGGCTTGAAGTGTTGGGTTAACACTTGTTGAATCCGTGTATCCGATGAACTCTTTTGTTATTGGACTTGTTTAATGATCATTTGTAAGCCAATATAATTGTTAATGTATCATTGAAATGTTTATGTTGTATAATGTGGTTTATACATGTTTCTCCTTGAGCTTTGCATTTTGTAGTAATGCATGGGAAGGCTTAAGTAGAGGGTTAGCAATGTGACTTGCTATTGATTAATGATACACGTAGCATATGGTTTAATATGCTGGTTTTAGTGGTGTAAAGTGCATGTTTTAAAAGGGCATGATGTTTTAAAAGATGATGTAAAGAAAATGGCTTGAATGCATTGATGGTGTTTTGTTCTGAGCATTCCTCACTAAGCCTTGTGTGCTTACGCTCTCTTTGTCCAAAGTATGTTAGAGACTAGACTATAATGAATAAGGGCAATGGGGTACTTGTTATGTTTTGGGAGATGTTTAGTGGTACTCCTTGTTTGAGCATATTTCTTTAGTTTCTCTTGGATTGTAAATGGCCTTTAAGGATTGAATTTGGTGTTGGATTGTCTTTTTGGTGTATGTTTGGATGCAAAATTAGGGAGCATGCCTATAGATTTCCTTTTGATGCATGAAGCCTTGTTGTGTTGTTAGAATTGTGTTGCTAGTTGGCTTGTGTTATGTTTGGCATGTTGGTATTGTGTTTAAAGCATGTTGGATTGATTTGAGTATGCTTTTGGGATAAAAAACCAGCCAAAATGTGACATTACAGGCCAGACGTACCGATACGCTGGGGACCGTATCAGTATGGCTAGGCATTTTTAGGCTTGAAATTTCGGTAGGAGGGATGGTGTTTCGATACGCCTAGGCCATTTTGGTCTTAGTGTACCGGTACGGCAAGGGGTGTTTCGATACGGGTCTTAGCTACTGGAAATCAACTTTTTCGTCCCAAATCCTGTGTATCGAAATGTCGAAGAGCCGTATCGGTACGATCATTAAGGTTTTCAAAATTTTGGTAATTCAGTTGGGCGTATCGATACGGCAAGGAGGTGTACCGAAACGGGGTGTTTCAAACTGTATCGATACGGGTCCACCTGTATCGGTACGGATGACCGTTAATTTTGTCATTGTCACTTTGGGCAGTTTAGCTTTCTTTGCATTTTAGTCCTTGATTATTGCCAATGCAATTGTATGTGATAGAATGATCGGATTGGGTTGATATTTGAAATGAAAGTTTGGAATCTGACTAATTAAAGGTTGGTAACTTAAAAATGAGCTTTAACCCTAAAGTTTTTTATATTTGCAATTTGGTCCCTAAATTGTAATTATGATCGATTGGATGTCAAATTGATGCCCGATTGAGTTGGGGTCGCACCTAATGTCCGCATGAACATGTACGGTTAATAATTGGAATCTAGATAAAATAAAAAGAAAAAAATGGACCAGGTTCTTTTGTATCTTTTCGGTTTGCTACGGCAAACCTAATGTAGTCTTCTTGGTTCGGTTAGGCGTCTAGGCCGAGTCAATGGGGTTACAATCCCCATTCACTCGCTGGTTGACCTCAGACCAGTGACGTACATCCGCATGGTCTTCTTCTTTCTTTAGGTACCTTCCATCCATGGTCAAGAACTGTTTTCTAACTGAGCAAGTGTCTTGAGAACAACCCTTCTAATTATTAAATGATGTAGCAGGAAACAAATATGCAAAACAAGAAACATGACAAAAAACAAGGATTAGTAAACAGAATTAAAAAATAAAAGGTCCAAAATAATTCCATTGTATGAATAATAACTGGGCAGCGCATTCCAACATTTTTGGACATGTCTCCACGGACTATTCTTACGAAATAATTTTGATCAAATTCTACTTCTATGGTTCATCAAATGGCTCTATTAGGGTGGGCTTCTAGATTTACACATGGTTTGGTTCTATAAAGGTCCCTGAGCTGTCATCGCTGTCCCCTACTAAGGGTAGCAAGGCCCTTGATTCTCACCCATTATAGGCTTCAAACGAACCAAGTTCAACTCAGGAGGACTCATTTCCCATGCCTTCACGAAGGATCGATATCCTTACGAAGACAATGGGCATATGAGTCCAAAGGTACTTGCTAGGCTCATACGAAGAATTAATATTCTTACATGAGCAAATCGATTTCCCCTCACTTAAGCGATCGGGACGAAGCTCGGGTATAGAGCTTATAATCAAGCTTTAAATGCGTAAATGAGATCATATTCATAAATAGATAATTAAATTAAATTTTACATGAACTTAGAAAATTCCACCATTAAAACAAAATGTAATTGGCTTGTGGCTTGACTCTTTTTTTTATTTTTTTAAAAAACAAAAATTCCCCAGCGGAGTCGCCAAGATGTCACAACCTTTTTTTAAGGGGCCTCGATGGGTTTTTTTTTAAATAAAGATAAAACAACGAAGTTGCCACCAATCTTTTTAAATGAGGTGTGATTGGATCACCTAAAAATGGGTCATTTTAATAAAATCATTTTATTTTATTAAAACAACATTTTTGGTCTGCGAAAACACAAAAACGTGTTCGGGAGTCGGTTACGCGTGGGGAAGGGTTAACACCCCCACAACGCCCAAAAATTGGTACCTAGCCGATTACAAAACGTTTTGATGTCGGAATTTGCAAGTTCGTATGAAATTTAGTTTATTTTCCATTTATGAGTATGGTATCATTTTAACGGTCCCACCATCCAGAGAATGAACTCTAACCACTGCCAACATTTCTGGCTCTAACCTGTCATCTCTTTTTGGTAAAACACTGCATTACTTAGTTTTCACTTTTATTAACAAGCCAACAAAGACAATTAATGTGTTGAAGCTCTTTATTTATCCTATGTTAGTGATTATTAACCTAAGAAATTGTCTAAGTAAATTTTATCTATTGGGGTTCAAATGTAATTAAGTGTGTTTTATTAACTTGACGTAAAGAGAATTTTATTAAAATTTAAGGCTCTAACTAGGATCTTAAGAACCTAAACTTAGGGGGTTTAACCTAAACTAAAGCTTTAATTAATGAGACTAGCATTTAAAAAATATTAGAAAAAAATTAACCAAACATGACAAATACATGAAACTAAATGGATAAAAAAAACATGAACAACAAATAAAAAGGCAAAACACGATTATTAAAAAAACTCTAAAAACTTAATTAATAGGGAAATAGATTTTTATTTTAAAAAAATAAAAATGAATTGAAAAAAAAGTAAAAAAAAGTGACCAAATTTAAAAAGCGAAATAAAGATAAAGCTAAATTTGTGGAAAATAGCGACTAAATTAAAATGAATGAAAATGTGGTACCCCACGGAGCAAAATGTGGTTGGGTAGGATGGAAATAGAACATATGAATACAAGCTTTATTCTTGTCATTTGAAGTAAAGTGATGGGACTAAATTGACAAGTAGAGAAATAGGGAGAAGTTGGTGAAAATTAAAAGTTATTTATGGAAAGTTATGTTGGAATTGAATTATGGCAGCAAGTTTAAAATTTCACCATAAATTCTACAAAAAATGGTTAGATG
Organism: Hibiscus mutabilis; assembly: GCA_019671005.1. NCBI lineage: Eukaryota > Viridiplantae > Streptophyta > Magnoliopsida > Malvales > Malvaceae > Hibiscus > Hibiscus mutabilis. Next base: position 19,172,315 of record CM033749.1, on the reverse strand, counting down.
ATGAATTTTATACCGTTGGAAAGAATAGTTAATCTAGTTTCGTTTCCAACAAACGGACACTGATTTTGAATTCCGAGTTAAAAGATACGAATTTTTATTCGAATGAAGGTCAGAAAAAATATAGAGTAGTTTTCTGCCTGGTCAGTCTGTGATGTGAATTCAGTGAATTTTCATAATTTTTGTAGATTTTATTAATTTATTTAGCTTATACCGTTAGAACCGTTATCGAATCTAGTTTCTCCGGTATAAAGAAAATTAAGATCCAGTATGTATTCTGCTCTGTATAAGTAAATCTTTGAAGGTAGCGCAAGCTGTTAGAAAATGAAATTTGAAACATTTTGTATTCAAATGTTTGTTAGCAAGCTCAGAAGAATTAATGGAAGTTCAAATTGGTCACTAAGGACCATAATGAGTTTTTGAACAATGCAAGGAAGAAAGGAAAAATATTTGGAAATTTTATATTCGAATGATTATATTAGACAACATGTTTAAGGTATTGTTAGATTTGAATTTAACAAATATTTTATTTTATCCATGTGATTAATGAAGTCAAGTCTGAATAAAAAAATGTTCGAGGTACTATGAAAGAAAGGATCAAGCTAGGAGTTAGCGAGGCATTGTGTTAAGTGGCCAAGGTGAGTGCAATGCATACATAACATGATACATGGATGTTTTATACATCATTGGGAAGACTTGCGATAAGTCTACCTGGTTTACATATTTTAAATATGTCAAAAGATGAATATTAATGCATGGATCACTAGTTATATATGATCTTATACTATGAATGTTATTCCGGGTATGAACTGTCAAATGTTAAATTATGTTGATATACATTGCCTTGGATGAAATAAATACAGAAATTACGCCCAAATAAGTCATTGAGGGACAAGGTATAGTTGGCAAGCCATAGAGTCCAGCAGCACGATGCATATTCGGTTATCCAGTTTAGCACTATAGTGTATATAAATGACACTTATTGTATATGGTTAGCATAGCTTTATAAATGTGCGGATGGTGGGGACGACCTTATGTCTATTATGGTTAGCACAGCCTTATAAATGTGCGGATGGTGGGCACGACCGTATGTGCTTTAGCACTTTGGTGCATATTTGACTCGTGTACCCAGGGTCCTCATAGGCTTATATTTGGGCTATGGTTTATTGGTTAATAAATGATAAACAGGTGAACAAGCTTATGAGCTTTTGGAATAAATAGCAAGTATATTGGTAAGAAATTTATATCTGGTTTATATTATGTTAATATATGATTAACATGATGGTAATACATGTCTTGTGATCATGATGTATTTATGCATATATGGCATATTATGACTAATGGACAAGCATGAAAGTCTTATGACATTAGCATGTAGTAAATCATTACTAATGCAATGTGAAAGTTGATGCTTTGGCATCTATATCATGTTATATAAACATAGCTATGAAGTCGAATAAAGTTTAAATTATTGTTATTAATTTCCTTTATAGCCTCACTAAGTTTGTACTTAGCGTGTGTTTGATTGTGCACACGTAGGTAAATCAAGATGAGAGTGAGAAGAGCATTGCATCAATATTGGAAAGCTCAACAGGTAATTACAGTAATGACATCCTAATCAAGGTTTGATTATTATAGTGGCATTTATACTTGCTAAACCTATTTGAGTTGTGATTGGCCTTTAAAGTTCATTATGGTTTCAAGATAATTGGCGTTTTTGGAAAGATTCAAGGTTAAGAATAATCTTAGGTGACGAGTTGCATGCTAAGATAATTGATTTATGATTGGAACTCGAATAAATAATTTATGTTGGTTTTAAATAAAGTTAATTGTGCTTGGGCTAGAGAAATTTTAGGATGGGCGACTATTGAGAAGTTTTTCTAAAAATTTTAAATTACCCTATTTTTTTATTAAAGAAGTCGTAACATTTCTGACTCGTACCCGGTGTACGGATATAGGAAAAGGGTGTTACATTTATTGGTATCAGAGCTATAGGTTTAGCCGGTTCTGGAGTTAAATGAAGTATGGTAAAGGTCAAAAGTGTATACATGCCACTAGGATGTCAGAATTACTGATGATTTTACATGTTTGAATGGATGCAATTGCTTACTTCATTATGATAATAATGTTAATTTCCAATGTATGAGGGTGAAAGAATCGTGTTAGGTGCTAGGCGAGTGAATCAATAAGAGATTCACGAGCATGATAAGGTTAATGATAATATTCTACCCTCAGCTTAGCATGGTGCCGAGGCACCAGAGTAACATGATATACATATTCTAGATTAAGAGTTTTTCTTCAGACATTAGATGCGATCATGAATTAGCCTGCTTAGGCACCGATTGCAAAAGAATTAAGAGTTTTGAAACACTAGACTTTCAGAGAGATATGAATGGAGATCCTATGATTGTTAATCTATGGTTTAATGATATAAAAGTTATGTTGAAGGAACTCTGTATTGATGATCAGAGGAGACTCAAAGTAAAAGTATTATCTTATCTGAAAGGATTAGACCCGTATTTAATAAAGTAATGTTACGGTACATATTCGAAAGTCTATTAGCTAGAAGTTCTTTCTTTGAGGGTTTTGTAACACAGTTTATCCTAGATATGCAACGGAGTTTCTTGCATCTTTATTAGGGCAATTGGATTATTTACGGGTATGAGTGCGAGTTTAATAAACTGAGCTGATTTGTTTCTAAAGTGCTTCCTACAAACAGAAAAAGAGCATGTTATGACAGCTCATAGAGGGCTAGAGGTTAGGTACAAAGAAGTATTGACTGCCCTATGCATTTCAAAATTCTATGAAGCAGTAAATTATGCCAAATGCAATGCAAAGGGTTCAGAATGAGAAAATATCTAAACAAAGGACACAGATCATAAAGAGGAATAATGAATCATTATGTATTTCACCACTTTCTAAAAAGTGGTGAGGATTCCCGACAAAGATATCAAGCTGAATTTATTACATAGTTCCGCTAAGAGATCAAGACAAGGAAAATTAAGAACTCTCTGACATTTATAATTAATGTTGGAGATTCAAGAAAAACACAAAACCAATCATGCGAGTGTTGTAATAATTGGCATGCATGAGCATGCATAGTTTTTATTGGAATTTGTTACCAATGTGAAGATTATTTAACTTATGCTATGTGCTAACTGTTCAAAAGTACTATTTTTATTACCCTCTTTATTCATATTATTGCTAGACTTAGGCTCATATTAGTTGCATTATTAGTCATTCATGCATGTTTGCATCGTTTCCTTGGTGGACAAGCTAGATTTCATATTTTGCTCAATTTTGTGGAAAAAGATACTACTTTGGTGTGTTTTGTGTATGTGTGCAGAATCACTTGACAAAGCAAGCCTGAAACCAGTTGCCAGGGCAATGCATGAAGGAGATGCTGTTGCGCGTAATAAGTGCTACGCAAATGTGCAAGTATATACGTCGCAAGTAATAAAGTGATATGAGTATCGAGTATCGTCTCCACAGGGATTGGTTTGGGCCACTTTGCTTAAGTTACTGCACTGAAAATAAAAACACTATTGATAATAGAGGTTTTAATTAACGAGAAAAGTAAAAGCAATAAACTAAAAGAATAGATGAAAGAAAAAGAGAGAATAGGTCAGGTTATCGTGAGTTGATGTGTGATAGCCGATTGGATCGTCTTGGTAAAAGAGTGCACGGGCAACTCAGTTGCCGTGGCAACTTGCACAACGGGGTTGCCTTGGCAACTAATCGATGGTTGCCTGGGCAACTAGTTGGGCAACTACTTGGGCGTCTGGGCAGCAACTTCAAGGTTCGGCAGAGCGTTCTTCAATGGTTTCTTCTTATCCCTAAGTCGAAACTCTAGCTACTTGTGCATGCCTTGATAATACATCCCTGCGTGAATCAAGGGTGAACAACAACCAATCTTGCGCTCCTCTTAGCCGTTGAAATCCTTAACTTATTCCTAAGCCGGATTAATCTTCACCATCAATAGATTTAATAAAGACCATACTCATTCGTTTCTTGAATCTAACTCTCCCGATATTAGATAAATAGATGAAGTTACGAGATCCTCTCCCAATTCACTCGCAAACAAGAATAAAAGCCAAGAATGAGTAAACCTTGAATAGAAAAGTGCAAACTCTTATTACCTAAACAAAATCCAATTGTTTATCACAACAACAAAACACAATAACCCCAACCGATCAAGTTAGTTCATGGTTGGGTTCAAAAGATATACAAATAATAATCCCCAAACCATGAATCTAATGGAAGCAAAGAAGAAGAAGAAGTCGAAATTTCCCCTAATGCTCTCTATGGAATTGTCGAAATTCCCTAGCCTTCCCTCCGGATTGTCAAAATCTCCTTGCTATTTATAGGGCTAGGCCAAAGTCCTTCTTTGAGGAGGAGTTTGAGTTGGAATTAAATTATCTTTAAAGAATATAATTCTTTATTATAATTGTATTCCTACTAGAACTTCTCCTATCTTCTTGGAATTTAATTCTTCTTTAATCTCTACATGGAAATCAAATTCCTTTGGGTTTGGGCTTTGCTCCACGTCATCTTGGGCTTGTCTAGTCATCAATTTCGACATCCCTATTGCATCTTCTCTTTGTCGACAATTGCCATGGCAACTGGCTCGGCGTCTCCTTCATGCATTGCCCTGGCAACTAGCTCGGCATATCCTTCATGCATTGCCCTGGCAACTAGCTCGGCATTGCTTTGGCAAGTGATCCTGCACATACACACACAAAAACACACCAAAGCAGCATCTTTTTCCACAAAAATCACCAAGTTATGTAATCAAGCTCAACGGTGGAAAGAAACATGAATTAATGCATGAATAACTAATTATGCGACTAATGTGAGCTTAAGTCTAACAATAATATGAGTAAAAAGGGTAATAAAAATAGTACTTTTGAACACTTATCACGCCCCCAAACTCGAACTATTGGTTGTCCTCAAGCAATGCAAAATAACAATTACCTGCCAAGACTTTAATCATCAAAGACATGCTTCAAACTTGAATTCAAACCTCGGAACCGTGGCACAAAGTATGATCACCTTTTAATTTTTTGGATAACACAAAAATTACCCGGAACAAAACTATAATGCTCGTGACAATGTGTGTGCGTAGTTGTGTACAAGTTGATTTTCAAGATTCAATGTGAACAATAGGCTTTTATCAATTTAATTATCGGGGCATTTATTTTTATTTTCACTAGAGCCAATTTCGGGCACCTCTAGCAAAGTAACAATTTCTCATTTTATTTTAGTCGACTAGAGCCAATTTTGGGCACCTCTAGCGATTCTTTAATGTGCAGTAACTACTAGAGCCAGTTTCGGGCACCTCTAGCAAGAAAGTGCATTTACTACTAGAGCCAGTTTCGGGCACCTCTAGCAAGAATTTAACTTTTAATTTTCAATTTTAAATTTACCCAAATTTTAAGCAACCTAAGTTCACTAAGTTTCTTTCAATCGACAAGCCACAACCGTGTAAAAGGAAAAAAATTCAGCATCATAGTAAAATTCTAAGTTCTTTTCATGCAATCCTAAAATTAAAGGTTCTTTCAATTAAGTGCAGTGGCAAAAATTCATCATTGGATATTCAACAAGTCTTAAGCAATTAAATCCAATTAAAGGCATGGCAAGTAACATATGCAACCTATATGTGATTGCTAACGATGAATGCAACTAAACATGAGGCTAACTAGAAACCAACACCCCCCCAAACTCGAGAGAAGCATTGTCCTCAATGCACGTAAAAGTGAAACAAAATTTAAAATAAACTAAATGAAATGAGTTAGTCAGAGAGGTCGTCACCTCGAGTGATAAGTTTCATTCGTGCCGTTTGCTTGATTCATTTTTCAATCGGTGGTTGAAAGCTGGTACAACGTGAATAGCCGAAGCCATTGTTGTTGCCTGGGCATCGCCAGTTTCTGTTGTGGTTGTTGTGGCAAGTAGTCGATAGTGAATTTTCTTAGCATGGTGGTTGTGAGTCTTGTTGTGGAAAAGAAAACCTGGAAACTAAAGCTAATGAAGAAAAATAAAATATATCCTAAAAAATAAAGAGAAAAAATAACAAAAAATAATAGAACAAAATAGTTCAAAAAATAAAAATAAATGTATCAGTAGCTGCCGTGGCGTCGAGGGTTGCCGAGGCATGCACATCCATGGTTGCCGAGGCGTGCGCGTCCATGGTTGCCGAGGTGTGCGTATCAGGAGTTGTTGCGGTGTTGAAGGTTGCCGTTTTCGATACTTCTTATAGTCCATCCGCACCCTCCATCGGGTGATAATATTGCCCAAAAAGAGTTTGGCCAATGTGCTTGCCACTACTCCCTTTTGCGTTACCATGGTGGAGGTGTCTTTCTTCTTTGTTCGCTTGTAGTCCATGTATACTCTCCACCTTGCTACTATTCCTGAAGGCACAAATATATTAATAGGAAAAATTATATCCATTCTCAACCATTCAATTACCTCATTCTTGTCGACTTCTATCATGGTTGGATGTAGCCTTTGTTGTCGTGGCAATTGCTGCTCAAGCCAATTGCCGTGGCAATCAGTTGTCAAATTTTGCTTTAAGTCAAGGGAAGAACCAATTTTCTGAAGGGCTTTATGAATCCAAACACCTTTTTCTTTTGGCCTCTCAAACATCTCCATCAGTAGAGATTTCGATGGCTTCAAATCTTCCAACCTCGGTTCCTCAAGACATACCTACAATGGAAGAGGTGAGTTTTTAAAGAATTCAAAAGGTTTAACTATTACCTGCTCATATTCCATTGGCAAAGTATTATCATCTCGTTGATCTTGCATGTGGTCGTGTAATTGCCGTGGCAATTGTAGATGAGAGCAATCTACACATTCATGCTTCAACATCAACGTTGTAACTTTCTGGGCATCAGGTTCCTCAGAATTTGCTGTAGTATTGTTGTTCTCAGCTTCACTAAGTGTTGTCGCGGCATTGCTCTGTTCAGGCTCCTCAATCAATGCCGAGGCAATTTGTTGTTCAGGCTCATCATGTGTTGGACAGTCTCTTTCATTGGCATCATCTTGACTTTGAGGTTTTAGTTGTTCCTCACACATCGGAGAGATTTCTTGCCTTGGGACGTCAGTATCCCTAGGAATGAATTGTTGGTGCATGTTATCCATGACATATGTTGATCTCCCCAATTGATCTTCTGAATCCCCTAAGGTTGCATCCCACTGAGCTATCCTCGTATCCATAGATTTTGATAGTTCTCGAATCTCTTCAATTGATCCGTCAAGTCTAGCCAAGGAAGCTAGTAACGTTTCCTCCAATGAATTGGAATGCTCTTGAAAAGGACTACATTGCCATGGCATATCTGTTGCTGCGGCAGAATTTTTATGGTAAAAAAAATTTTGAGCTTTTTGACCATACCATGAAGAATTTTGCTGCTGGTTCCCTCTATGGTCCTCCATGTAGTTATATGCACCGAAAATGTGAGGGCAATTTTCAAACACATGATGTTCTCCACACATAGCACAAGATTTTTCCACGGTATAAGTTCTTTGGGCTTTTCTCGGTTGGTATAGGTAATCATCAAAGGGTGCAAGAAAATCTTGATTGGATTGATTCATATCTTCCAACATCATCTCTCGAATAGATTGGCTTTTATTTCCCGACATGTTGATGTCCCTTAACTTGTAGCGCACCTAGATTTTTTTATATATATATATAAAACAAACAAAAAGAAAAGTTAGTAAAACTAAGAGAAAAAAATGCAATAACAAAAACAACTAACACCAATTTCCAATCCCCGGCAACTGCGCCAAAAACTTGTTGCGCGTAATAAGTGCTACGCAAATGTGCAAGTATACACGTCGCAAGTAATAAAGTGATATGAGTATCGAGTATCGTCTCCACAGGGATTGGTTTGGGCCACTTTGCTTAAGTTATCAGATCAAGATAAAAACACTATTGATAATAGAGGTTTTAATTAACGAGAAAAGTAAAAGCAATAAACTAAAAGAATAGATGAAAGAAAAAGAGAGAATAGGTCAGGTTATCGTGAGTTGATGTGTGATAGCCGATTGGATCGTCTTGGTAAAAGAGTGCACGGGCAACTCAGTTGCCGTGGCAACTTGCACAACGGGGTTGCCTTGGCAACTAATCGATGGTTGCCAGGGCAACTAGTTGGGCAACTACTTGGGCGTCTGGGCAGCAACTTCAAGGTTCGGCAGAGCGTTCTTCAATGGTTTCTTCTTATCCCTAAGTCGAAACTCTAGCTACTTGTGCATGCCTTGATAATACATCCCTGCGTGAATCAAGGGTGAACAACAACCAATCTTGCGCTCCTCTTAGCCGTTGAAATCTTTAACTTATTCCTAAGCCGGATTAATCTTCACCATCAATAGATTGAATAAAGACCATACTCATTCGTTTCTTGAATCTAACTCTCCCGATATTAGATAAATAGATGAAGTTACGAGATCCTCTCCCAATTCACTCGTAAACAAGAATAAAAGCCAAGAATGAGTAAACCTTGAATAGAAAAGTGCAAACTCTTATTACCTAAACAAAATCCAATTGTTTCTCACAACAACAAAACACAATAACCCCAACCGATCAAGTTAGTTCATGGTTGGGTTCAAAAGATATACAAAGAATAATCCCCAAACCATGAATCTAATGGAAGCAAAGAAGAAGAAGAAGTCGAAATTTCCCCTAATGCTCTCTATGGAATTGTCGAAATTCCCTAGCCTTCCCTCCGGATTGTCGAAATCTCCTTGCTATTTATAGGGCTAGGCCAAAGTCCTTCTTTGAGGAGGAGTTTGAGTTGGAATTAAATTATCTTTAAAGAATATAATTCTTTATTATAATTGTATTCCTACTAGAACTTCTCCTATCTTCTTGGAATTTAATTCTTCTTTAATCTCTACATGGAAATCAAATTCCTTTGGGTTTGGGCTTTGCTCCACGTCATCTTGGGCTTGTCTAGTCATCAATTTCGACATCCCTATTGCATCTTCTCTTTGTCGACAATTGCCATGGCAACTGGCTCGGCGTCTCCTTCATGTATTGCCCTGGCAACTAGCTCGGCATATCCTTCATGCATTGCCCTGGCAACTAGCTCGGCATTGCTTTGGCAAGTGATCCTGCACATACACACACAAAAACACACCAAAGCAGCATCTTTTTCCACAAAAATCACCAAGTTATGTAATCAAGCTCAACGGTGGAAAGAAACATGAATTAATGCATGAATAACTAATTATTCGACTAATATGAGCTTAAGTCTAACAATAATATGAGTAAAAAGGGTAATAAAAATAGTACTTTTGAACACTTATCAGATGCCGAGCTAGTTGCCAGGGCAATTTTCAACAAGGAATAAGATGATATGGTAGTCAAAATTGATGACTATATAAGCCGAAGATGACGTGGAGCAAAGTTAAATCCCAAAGGAGTTTGATTTCCATGAAGAAGTTAAAGAGAAATTAAATCCCAAGAAGATAGGAGAAGTTCTAGAAGGAATTTAAATATAATAAAGAATTATATTCTTTAAAGATAATTTAATTCCAAATTAACTTCCTCCTCAAAAAAGACTTTGACCTAGACCTATATATTAGAGACCATGTCGTCAACTCCAGGGGGAGAGAAGAGAGAAATTTCGACAAGATCAAAGGGTGAGATTTCGACAAGGAGGCTTCAACCATTCTTCATCTTTTTCTTTCTTGTTCCATTAGGTTTATGCTAGGAATTCTTTGTTTTGTGTTTCTTTGGAACCTAGCCATGAACTAAATCTATTTGGCAAAGGTTATTGTGTCTTGTGGTTGTGAGAAACAATTGGATTTTGTTTAGGTAATAAGATTTTGCACTTTCAATTCAAGGTTTACTCATTCTTGGTTCTTATTCTTGTTTGCGAGTGAATTGGGAGAGGATCTCATAACTTCATCTATTTATCTAATATCGGGAGAGTTAGATTCAAGAAATGAATGAGTATGGTCTTCATTCAATCTATTGATGGTGAAGATTAATCCGGCTTAGGAATAGGTTAAGGATTTCAATGGCTAAGAGGAGCGCAAGATTGGTTGTTGTTCACCCTTGATTCACGCAGGGATGTATTATCAAGGCATGCACAAGTAGCTAGAGTTTCGACTTAGGGATAAGAAGATACCATTGAAGGACGCTCCGCCGAACCTTGAAGTTACTGCCCAGCCGCCCAAGTAGTTGCCCTGCTAGTCGCCCAGGCAACCATCGATTAGTTGCCAAGGCAACCCCGCTGTGCAAGTTGCCACAACATTGAGTTGCCCTTGCACTCTTTTACCAAGACGATCCAATCGGCTATCACACCTCAACTCACGATAACCTGGCCTATTCTCTCTCATTTAATTACATCTTCTTTTACTTTATTGCTTTCTAGTTTAGTTGTTAGTTAAACTCCTACAATCACCTACTTGTGTTTTTACTTTTTACAGTGCAAGAGATTAGATTCTTGAAGTGGCACTAATCCCTATGGAGACGATATCGTTTATACTATAACTTGCAACGTGTACACTTGCACAATTGCGGAGCACTTATTACTCTCAACACTATGGATACCGAGCATCAAGGGTAAGCTGGGAGAGTATTCCTATTGTTTGTGAGTTTTAAATGGGTTTCCCAAGAGGAGCAGTCAGGCTTGACGCTTAATCGAGAGGCTAAGTTTAGGATTGGATTTAATCCAATATAGGACCTATACCGATTGCATCCTACAAAATGGCTCTTACTAGATTGAGAAAGCTAAAGGCCTAGGTGTAAGAATCATTAGATTGAGGTTTTATACGACCCAATATATCACCTTAGGAAGCTCCAGTGATGTTAGTTAAAGAAGCAATAATATTCCTCTAAGGTTAAATTACAATTATATTATTACCAGTAGAAGAAGATTTGATAGTAGCACTAGTATTAGTGCAGTATGAATCTAGTAAGGATTCTACCTTATTCAATAATACATCTCATAATAGGTTGGGACGTGTAGTGATGTAATAATTCTAGAGTAGTAGTTGATGTATTTAGCCAAAAGTTATTCTTTGGCTTATAAGCATTAAGTGCCCAATTATCTTTGGAGGAAAATAATGTATTGATTACACAACTTCAGCTCAAGCCTACTTTGACAAATCGGATCAAAGATTTACAGACGAAAGATGAGATATGCTTGGAAAGAATTTAATAAGGTGAAAAAGGGAAAATTAAAGGTATTGATGTTTAGTCTAAAGAATGTTCATATTAGCTAGCCTTACCTCCGAAAATGGACAAGATTCACAATGTATTTCATGTATTGATACTCAAGAAGTATCGATCAGATCCTTTACATATCATTACCCGAAAGGAATATAGATTCAACCGGATTTGATTTACGAGGAAGAATCAGTAAAGATTCTGGCACATGGAGTCAAAGAACTAAGGAATAAGATTATCTCGCTTGTTAAAGTTCTTTGGCGAAATCACGAAGTCGAAAAAACAACTTAGGAAAGAGAAAAAGATATGAGAAAGCAGTTTCCTCACCTTTTTGAACCAAGTACATATTGAAAATTTGAGGACAAATTTTCTTAAGGGGGAGAATTGTAATATCCCAAATTTTGGCTAGTGACCAAAATGTAAATTTTGAAAGTTTTGTGGATAAAGTATAAACTTAGGAAAAGTTTAGGGACTAAATTGTAATTTCCAAAAGTTATGTATTTTAATCCCGTAAATGAATAGTTTACCCCCAAGAATGATATTTTCTTGTTACTCGGATTTTTCGTACAGTGTTTGTATTAATGGCTATAAAGCGATAAAGTTCAGAAAAATATTCGGATAATCAGATCGAATCGAATATCCAGGATATTTTGAAGGATGATAAGGCAAGGTTAATTATGTCATTTTACATGTCTAAGATATTTTCTTTGTGTTGGAAGAATATGAACCCTTGGATTTAAGTTGATTTTCCATGTTAAATATGAGCCGTTGGATGAAAAATGGTAAAAATCGTAATCTTGGAAAATTATAAGGGCAAGGTTGGTAACTACTAGCTCAATATTAAATCTAGGCCATTGGATGAAGGATGATGACATGAGGTACATTATGGAAATATAGAATTTTCGGAATAGATCCGATAGCTCGGTAAAGGTAAAATCGTAGTAGAAGTATTTAGGGAATATCGGGAAATCAGATTCAATTGAAATTTCAAAGACTGCTCCATAAGCCATGGAAAATCATAAAATGATATTTATGGAATAGTGGTCAGTTGAGAAAGAACTAATTTAGTTAGATTATAATGGAATGGCAATTTTGAAACAAACTAGTAAATAAAGACTAGTTGGAGGGCAAATTGGTTATTTGGCAAGGATGGCAATTTTGAAATATTTTTGAAATGATGAGGACATTTCTGGAAGATGAAATATATATGGCTTTCATCTTGGCCCTTTATTTTGGATGAGATTAAATTAGCCATTGGATTAAAAGGTTAAATTGGTAATTTCACTATTTAAATGAATTTAAAATTCTTTTAATAGTTACAAGTGTAATTTAATAGTAAAAAGATGAAAAAATGTTCATCTTTTCTAGCCATAAACCATGGAGAAAGATGAGAAAGAAGAGGGAAATTTCCAAGCTCGATTTAGGGCTAGTTTAGCATTGCTTTTGAAAAATGATTTTTAAAAGTGTTGTCAGAAAGAGATTTTGAAAATGAATTTTAAAAAGTTGGATGTAAGATTTTAGTGTTTGGCATTGCTACCAAAAAGTGCTTTTAAGAAGATAAATGACCATTTTAGACATGATATTGTAAGTTATATATATATGTATGTGTATATATATATATATATATATAAATGATATTTAAATTTTTTAATGTTATAATATATGAAATATATCAGCTTAAATTATTATAAAAATGTAAAAATATTTTATTAATAAATACGTTTAGGTTGAAAAACACTTTTCAAAAGCACTTTTTCTCCAAAAGTGCTTTTGAAAATATTAATAAATTATGATAAAATATAAAAAAAATTAATAAATGAATCATATAATTATGTGTTTGTAAAAAATATAAGTTTATAAATTATAAATAAAACAATAGCAACTGAAGGTTCAAATTGTAATTTGACTCCCAAAAGCACTTTTCTAACCATAAAAGCTAAAATTTCAGCTTTTACGTTGGAGTTGAAAAGCACTTTTCAAACGTTGTTTTTTCTCCAGAAGTTATCTGTTTAGCATTGCTTTTGGTCTCAACCAGCTTTTGAAACCAAAAGCTGGTTTGAAAAGCAATGCTAAACGCACCCTTAAGCCTTGAATCTCGGTTTTTAGGTAATCTTTCAAACTACAAAGTTGTTTTACTCTTCGAGCTCTATCTTTTGATGTAAATAATTTATAGAATACTTGCTTGGTTGATGAAATTTGATATGTGGAAGGAATTAGGGTTTATGAACAAATTGGGGCTTTTATGATTTTATGAATCCATGGTTGATTTTAAGTTAGAATCATGCTTGTATGATGTTGGAATCATGTTATTGAGTTGGGATTTAAACCCTACATATTTCGATTTGTATAGAGAAGTTTAGGGTTTATGGATTCAAGTCAAACTTAGGGTTTTTGATATTGGATTAATGATCTAGTAAGCATGATTTGTTGTTTGGAAGCAAAACCCTAAGTTAAATACATAGGACCATTTCGACAAGCTTTAAAATTAAAGGACCAGATCTGAATTTTTATGAATTTGATGTGAATATATATTATTAATGATGTTAAAGAAATGAAAATGAAGTTAGAATGCTAAACCGATGATTAATCGCATTAGTGACCATTTTGACAATTTGTCAAACTTGAATGGTCTATTCGGTAAAAAGGATATGTAGAAGGAGTAAATCTATTTTTTAGTTAAAATGATGGAATTAAGGTAGTAATGTTGATTGGAGGACTAATTTGCAAAGTTAAGAAGCTTGAATCATTATATTTGAAATTTGGTGACCATCTCGACAAATCAAGAGAAATTAGAGAAGTAAAGGATTAAGCCTTAATTGATGAAGGATGTAAATAGAACATATGAATACAAGCTTTATTATGATCATTTGAAGTAAAGTGATGGGACTACATTGACAAGTAGAGAAATAGGGAGAAGTTGGTGAACATTAAAAGTTATTTATGGAAAGTTATGTTGGAATTGAATTATAGCAGTAAGTTTAAAATTTCGCCATAAATTCTAAAAAAAATGTTAGATGATGAATTTTATATCGTTGGAAAGAATTGTTAGTTTAGTTTCGTTTCCAACAACGGAAAATGATTTCGAATTCCGAGTTAAAAGATATGAATTTTTATTCGAATGAAGGTTAGAAAAATTATAGAGCAGTTTTCCGTCTGGACAGTCTGTGACGTCAATTCAATGATTTTTCATAATTTTTGTAGATTTTACTAATTTATGTGGCTTATATCAGTAGAACCATTATCGAATCTAGTTTCTCCAGTATAAAGAAAATTAAGGCCCAATATGTATTCTGCTCCGTATAAGTAAATCTTTGAAGGTAGCGCAAGCTGTCATAAATTGAAATTTGAAACATTTTGTATTCAAATGTTAGTTAGCAAGCTCAGAAGAATTAATGGAAGTTCAAATTGGTCACGTAAGACCATAATGAGTTTTTGAACAGTACAAGGAAGAAAGGAAAAATATTTGGAAATTTTATATTTGAATGATTATATTAGACAGCATGTTTAAGGTATTGTTAGATTTGAATTTAACAAATATTTTATTTTATTCATGTGATTAATGAAGTCAAGTCCGAATCAAAGAAGGTTTGAGGTTCTATGAAAGAAAGGATTGAGCTAGGACTTAGTGAGGCATTGTGTTAAGTGGCCAAGGTAAGTGCAATGCATATATAACATGATACATGGATGTTTTATACATCATTGGGAAGACTTGCGATAAGTCTATCTGGTTTATATATTGGCATGATATTTATGTCATTGATCATATGATTGACATATTTTAAATATGTCAAAAGATTAATATTAATGCATGGATCACTAGTTATATATGATCTTATACTATGAATGTTATTTCGGGTATGAACTGCCCAATGTTAAATTATGTTGATATATATTGCCATGGATGAAATAAATACGAAAATTATACCCAAATAAGTCATTGAGAGACAGGGTATAGTTGGCATGCCATAGAGTCCAGCAGCACGCTGCATATTCAGTTATCTAGTTTAGCACTTTAGTGTATATAAAGGACACTTAGTGTATATGGTTAGCACAACCTTATAAATGTGCGGATGGTGGGGACAACCTTATGTCTATTATGGTTAGCACAGCCTTATAAATGTGCGGATGGTAGGCACGACCTTATGTGTATTAGCACTTCAGTGCATATTTGACTCGTGTACCTAGGGTCCTCATAGGCTTTTATTTGGGCTATGGTTTATTGGTTAATAAATGATAAACAGGTGAAAAAGCTTATGAGCTTTTGGAATAAATGGCAAGTATATTGGTAAGAAATTTATATCCAATTTATATTATGTTAATATATGATTAACATGATGGTTATACATGTCTAGTGATCATGATGCATTTATGGCATATTATGACAAATGGACAAGCATGAAAGTCTTATGACATTAGCATGTAGTAAATCATTACTAATGCAATGTGAAAGTTGATGCTTTGGCATATATATATCATGTTATATAAACATAGCCATAAAGTCGAATAAAGTTTAAATTATTGTTATTAATTTTCTTTATTTCCTCACTAAGTTCGTACTTAGCGTGTGTTTGATTGTGCGCACGTAGGTAAATCAAGATGAGAGTGAGAAGAGCATTACATCAGTATTGGAAAGCTCAACATGTAATCACATTAATGACATCCTAATTAAGGTTTGATTATTATAGTGGCATGTATACTTGCTAAACCTATTTGAGTTGTGATTGGCCTTTAAAGTTCGTTATGGTTTCAAGATAATTGGCGTTTGTGGAAAGATTCAAGGTTAAGAATAATCTTAGGTGATAAGTTGCATGCTAAGGTAAGATTGAGGATGCGTTGGTAAAGGTTGACAAATTTATATTCCCGGCTGACTTTATTATTTTAGACTATGAGGTAGATATGAATGTCTCAATTATATTGAGCAGACCACTCCTTGCCACAGGAAGAGCTTTGATTGATGTTCATAAAGGAGAATTAACTATGCACATGAATGATCAGCATGTTACATTTAATGCGTTTCAAGCCCTTAAATGCGCAGATTAACATGAGGGATGCCAAGCTGACTAGATGATGGAGTCCATTTTCTTTATTGACATGGCACAATTGTGCCAAGATACAGATAATGATCCGAACGAGTCAGATTTTGAAGAAGAGACAAGTGAAGACACTGAAAGAACATTTTTGGAGAAAGAAGAAGTGAGTCACTTCAGACAGCCAGAGCCATTGGAGTTGGCTGGCAGGGAGATCGTGGCACCTAAATCATCCACTGATGAGCCACCTAAATTGGAACTAAAACCATTGTCAGACCATCTTAAGTACGCTTGTTTAGGTAAACACTCAACCTTGCCAGTGATAATTGCTACTGATCTAACTAATGATTGGGAGGAAAGATTGCTGGAAATTCTAAGTAATCACAAGCAAGCGTTGGGATGAACCTTGGCTAATATCCGAGGAATAAGCCCAACTATTTGCATGCACAAAATAATTTTGGAGGAATATTATCGCAAAACAATTGAGGTCAGAAAATATTGAATCCGAGCATGAAAAAGGTAGTAAAAAATGAAATTATCAAGTGGCTGGATGCCGGGATAATCTATCATATTTTTGATAGCTCGTGGGTTAGCCCGGTGCAATGTGTGCCAAAGAAAGGTGGCATGACTGTGGTTCAAAATAGCAAAGATGAATTGATTCCTTCCAGAATTGTTACCGGATGGAGAGTGTGCATGGACTATAGAAAGATGAACAATGCCACTAGGAAAGACCGCTTTCCACTGCCCTTTATCGACCAAATGTTGGATAGGCTGGCAGGCAAAGCATACTATTGCTTCCTAGACGGTTATTCAGGATATAATTAGGAGAAAACCACATTCACTTGTCCATATGGGACATTTACCATTCGAGGAATGCCCTTTGGACTGTGTTATGCACCGACAACATTCCAACGATGTATGATGTCTATTTTTTCTGACATGATTGAGAGCAACATGGAAGTTTTCATGGATGACTTCTCAGTGTTTGGCAAAATATTCGAGGAATGCCTACAGAGTCTAGAGCTTGTATTGAGAAGATGAATTGAGACCAACCTAGTCCTAAACTGGGAAAACTGCCACTTCGTGGTGAATGAAGGCATCGTTCTTGGTTACAGAGTAACCAAGAGAGGCTTGTAAGTAGATAAAGCGAAAGTGGAGGTAATCAAACAGTTGCTAACTCCTACAAGTGTAAAAGGTATCAGGAGTTTTTTAGGACATGTAGGTTTTTACCGTCGGCTCATTAAATATTTCTCAAAATTTTCTAAACCTTTATGCTTGCTTTTAGAACAAAATGTCACTTTTGCGTTTGATGATTCTTGTTTTCAAGCGTTTCAGAAACTCAAGGATAGATTAATCAATTCCCCTATAGTTGTGGCACCGGATTGGAGCGGGCCCTTCGAGTTAATGTGCGATGCCAGTGACTATGTCGTTGGAGTTGTATTGGGCCAAAGGCGTGGAAAGATTTTTCATGCCATATACTATGCCAGCCGGACATTGAGCGAAGCCCAACTCAACTATGCAACAACCAAGAAGGAATTTCTCACTATTGTATTTGTATTTGATAAATTCATATCTTATTTAGTTGGTAACAAAGTTGTTGTGTATGCAGATCACTCAGCATTGAAATTCCTATTCATAAAAAGGATACCAAACCCAGATTGATCCGATGGACACTATTATTGCAAGAGTTTGATCTTGAGATTCGAGATAAGAAGGGGAGTGAGAACTTAGTTCCTAACCATTTATCTCGGTTAGAACATCACCTTGAGGAAGGTAGATTTGTTGCCATTAGAGATGAATTCCACGATGAACACCTTCTTGCTGTCAGTTCTATACCATGGTATGCTGACATAATAAACTATCTGGTATGTAATATCATGCCACCGGATCTGGAAAGCAATGCCAAGAAACATTTTCTGTGATATGTGTGGTAGTACTATTAAGATGAGCCCATTATGTTTAAACACTGTGCCGACCAAGTAACTCGCCGATGTGTGCCAGAGGAGGAGCAACACAACATTTTGCAGTTATGCCATGCAGTACCTATGGAGGACACACTTTGCTGGAATAAAGACCGCTGCCAAGGTATTGCATTCTGGATTCTTTTGGCCTACGTTGTTTAAAGATGCTCATTACTTTGCCAAGGCCTGTGATTAATGGCAGTGGATGGGTAACATCTCTAGCAGACATCAATTTCCGCTCTAGAATGTCATGCCAATAGAGTTGTTTGATGTATGAGAAATAGATAATTGATTTATGATTGGAACTCGAATAAATAATTTATATCGATTTTAAATAAAGTTAAGCGTGCTTGGGCTAGAGAAATTTTAGGATGGGTGACCATTGAGAAGTTTTTCTAAAAAATTTAAATTACCCTGATTTTTTATTAAAGAAGTCGTAACATTTTTGACTCATACCCGATGTACGGATACGGGAAAATGGTGTTACAGAGCCAGCATCACTTTGATGCAAATGTTGATTTTTAGAAAGCTCGGCATCAAAGCAAGGCCTACCATGGTAACACTTTAGTTGGTAGACCGATTATTTACACATTGCACAAGCATATCTTCACTAGTTTCGATGCTCCTAGAGCCATCATTCATGATGAAGGTACGCATTTTAAGTGTAATCTATTCTCTAGAGCTCTGTGCAGGTACATAATCCAACAACACATTGCCACAACCTACCATCCCCATACGAATGGCCAAGCGGAGATATCAAATAAGGAGATCAGAATGTTCTAGAGAAGACTGGGAATCCATCAAGGAAGGACTGGTCCTTAAGACTACATGATTCCTTGTGGGTTTATATAACAAACTTTAACTCATTTGGAACATCCCCATTCAGGCTCGTTTTTGAAAAAGCATGCCACCTGCTAGTGGAATTAGAACAACAAGCATAATGGGCAATCAAAATACTTGACATAGAATAGAGAGCTTCTGGTGAGAAGAGGCTATTAGATTTGAACAAGTTAGAGGAATTCAGAACACAAGCCTATAAGAATGCCAGACTCTACAAGGAAAGAACAAAACGATAGCATGATAACCGAATATTGGCAAGGCAATTTGAGGCAGGTCAACATGTTTTGTTATTTAACTCAAGGCTGCAGTTGTTTCCAGGAAAGCTCAAGTCTAGATGGTCGGGTTCTTTTGAAGTTGTGAAGCCATATGCTCATAGAGCAATAGATATCAAGTATTTGAAAACGAGAACAATTTTCAAGGTGAACGGCCAACGCTTGAAACACTATTGGGAAGGTACTCAAAAAGATGACAAGGAGGCTATGCTCTTGGCAGAGATTCTATGAACATCATCATCATGGTTTGATTTTTGTATATAGTAAGATAGATGTTTTTCTTTTTCAACATTATATTTGTTTATTTTCTTTCTTTCTTTTAGTTTTTATTTTTCCTTGCTGTGTTGAAAGGTTTTCCTTTGAGTGAGTGCAGGTTTGTGTGCTAGGCACACTGCCAGGGCATCTTGGCATCATCCGCTACCACTAATGTCCTGGCTGCCTCCGAGCTAGTGAAGATTGTTGAGGAAGTTCTCCACGACCTTGGAGCGTCCCAGCCGCATCAAAACCCAGCCTGAAGCGCAAAAAACATATAGCTCTCAGCAGAGGAAGTTTCATCAAGAGGAAAACACGCGTTTCACAACCAGAACCTTACGAAGGGGAGTCTTCCTCCTCTTAAATTCCTTGCATTTCATTTCATTTTCATTCACATGTTCATGCATTTAAATCTCATTTGTATATATGTGTTGTTTTCATGCATTGAGGACAATGCACACCTTAGGTTTGTGGTGTGAGGTTATTTCCATGACATTCATGTTTAATTTTTAGTTTGCCATATAGAATAGTTCACCTTGTAGGATTTAAATTTGCATACCAAGCCACTAAAAAATTGCCACAATCAATAAGTTGTTTTAATTGCCAACACTGCTAGTTTAGTTGAATTTGTTCTATATTATCTGTTAGATGAAGAAGTTGGAATTTTAGAACTTGTATGACAGCAGGTTAGCATTTCCAAGTAGCTTAGCAATTGAACTCTAGTTTAGGGAACTTTAGTTTCACCCTTCACGTGATATGTATATAGTTTACAAGACAAACTTAGATTCTCTTGAAACTAAACTCAGAATAAAAAAACAATGTCAGGGTAGAAAGAATCAGGCAAAAACAATGTTTTGCCAAAGGTTGAAATATTTTAAAACACTCCAGTGCCTTAGAGAAAATAATTAACTTGGGGCTTCGTGGTTTGCTCTCTCTTAGTTCTCAAGAGAGCATAAATTTAGGTTATGAGTGTAATGGGTTAGTTTAGTGATGTAATCTGGATTAACATGGGCATTAGTGGTTTGCTCCCTCTTATGTCTCATGCCAAACAGTACATGACGCGACCCTAATTAATTGCCAGCATAGAAACAGCCTTGGCAAATAAAGAAAATAAAGAAAAAATGATGAAAATGATTATGTGTTTGGGTAGTAAAGTGGCTAAGGGAATTAAGTAAATTTGATGCATATTACCCTCACTTCACACACACTTAATGACCTCATAATATAGCTATATTGCTGCACTTGAATTTGTTTATCTGCTTGGCATTGATATACTAAATATCCAAGGACAAACCTAGAATCATATTTTTCCAGTTGGCAGGTGTTGGTTACTATGACCCTTTTTACCGAGGTATCTTTTTGTTTTTTGTTTTATTTTTAGTTGCATTACTTGAGGAAAAGCAATGATCTAGGTTTGAGGGTCTGTTAACTCCTCAAAAGTACTATTTTTATGCTTATTTTACAACGCCTTCCCTTTTAGTACATTTAGTTGCATTTAGGTATTAAAATCATGCATTTGCATGAGTTTATGAGCTATTATGTTTGCCAGTGTGAAGGGTTATTTTGCTGTTTTTGATGCAAGAAAAAAGCAGGCAAGCTTGGCAGAGAATGTAAGAAAGGAAGCTAGAGAATTGCCGAGGCACAGTTGGCATAGAAGGACCAATCAATGCCAAGCCCGGCTAGCAAAGGAGTGACGTTAGCTGACCGATCAAAGTTTCCATTGGACCTTATACACGTCAACACTAGGATTCAAATCTAGATAAGATGTGCTATCATCTTATCCCTTGTGCATTCAAAATTTAAATTCAAAGGCCAAATTCTAAGGTTTCCCATGCAAGCCTGTTTAAAGAGATCGATCGAGCATTTGAGAGGGGGATTGGAGAGATCAGATTGAATAGGCAGAACGGTGGTGAAACAAGACATGGTCTTAATATCCTAATTTTTGGCTAGTGACCAAAATGTAAATTTTGAATGTTTTATGGATAAAGTATAAACTTAGGAAAAGTTCAAGGACAAATTTGTAATTTTCAAAAGTTATGTATTTTAGTCCCGTAAATGAAAAGTTTACCCCCAAGAATGATGTTTTCGTGTTACCCAAATTTTTCGTACGGAGTTTGTATTAATGGCTATAAAGCGATAAAGTTCAGAAAAATATACGGGTAATCGGATCAAATCGAATATCCAGGATATTTTGAAGGATGATAAGGCAAGGTTAATTGTGTTATTTTACGTGTCTAAGATATTTACTTTGTGTTGGAAGAATATGAACCCTTAGATTTAAGTTGATTTTCCATGTTAAATATGAGCCGTTGGATGAAAAATGGTAAGATCGTAATTTTGGAAATTATAAGGGCAAGGTTGGTAGCTACTAGCTCAAGGTTAAATCTAGGCCATTGGATGAAGGATGATGACATGAGGTACATTATGGAAATATAGAATTTTCGGAATAGATCTGATATCTCGATAAAGGTAAAATCGTAGTAGAAGTATTTAGTGAATATCGGGAAATCGGATTCAATTGAAATTTCAGAGACTGTTCCATAAGCCATGGAAAATCTTAAAATGATATTTATGGAATAGTGGTCAGTTGAGAAAGAACTAATTTAATTAGATTATAATGGAATGGAAATTTTGAAACAAACTAGTAAATAAAGACTACTTGGAGGGCAAATTGGTCATTTGGAAAGGTTGGCAAATTTGAAATATTTTTGAAATGTTGAGGACATTTTTGGAAGATGAAATATATATGGATTTCATCTTGGCCCTTGATTTTGGATGAGATTAAATTAGCCATTGGATTTAAAGGCTAAATTGGTAATTTTACTATTTAAATGAATTTAAAATTCATTTAATAGTTGCAAGTGTAATATAATAGTAAAAAGATGAAAAAATGTTCATCTTTTCCAGCCATAAACCATGAAGAAAGACGAGAAAGAAGAGGGAAATTTCTAAGCTCGATTTAAGCCCCAAATCTCAATTTTTAGGTAATCTTTCGAACTACAAAGTTTTTCTACTCTTCGAGCTCTATCTTTTGATGTAAATAATTTATAGAATACTTTCTTGGTTCATGAAATTTGATATGTGGAAGGAATTAGGGTTATGAACAAATTGGGGCGTTTATGATTTTATGAATCCATGGTTGATTTTAAGTTAGAATCATGCTTGTATGATGTTGGAATCATGTTATTGAGTTGGGGTTTAAACCCTACATATTTCAGTTTGTATCAAGAAGATTAGGGTTTATGGATTCAAGTCTAACTTAGGGTTTGTGATGTTGGATTAATGATCTAGTAAGCTTGATTTGTTGTTTGGAAGCAAAACCTTAAGTTAAATACATAGGGACCATTTCGGCAAGCTTTAAAATTAAGGTACCAGATCTGAATTTTTATGATTTTGATGTGCATCTATATTATTAATGATATTAGAGACATGAAAATGAAGTTAGAATGCTAAACCGATGATTAATCGCATTAGTGACCATTTTGATAATTTGTCAAACTTGAATGGTCTATTCGGTAAAGAGGATATGTAGGAGTAAATCTGATTTTTAGTTAAAATGATGGAATTAAGGTAGTATTGTTGATTGGAGGACTAATTTGAAAAGTTAAGAATCTTGAATCCTTATATTTGAAATTTGGTGACCATCTCGACAAATCAAGAGAAATTATGAAGTAAAGGTTTGAGCCTAATTTGATGAAGGATGTAAAGAGAACATATGAATACAAGCTTTATTCTGGTCATTTGAAGTAAAGTGATGGAACTAAATTGACAAGTATAGATATAGGGAGAAGTTGGTGAAAATTAAAAGTTATTTATGGAAAGTTATGTTAGAATTAAATTACGGCAGTAAGTTTAGAGTTTCGCCATAAATTCTACAAAAAATGGTTAGATGATGAATTTTATACCGTTGGAAAGAATTGTTAGTCCAGTTTTGTTTCCAACAAACAGAAACTGATTTCGAATTTCGAGTTAAAAGATATGAATTTTTATTCGAATGCAGGTCAAAAAACTTATAGAGCAGTTTTCTGCCTAGACAGTCTGTGACGTGAATTCAATGATTTTTCATAATTTTTGTAGATTTTATTAATTTATGTGGCTTATATCGTTAGAACCATTATCGAATCTAGTTTCTCCAGTATAAAGGAAATTAAGATCAGTATGTATTCTGCTCCGTATAAGTAAATCTTTGAAGGTAGCGCAAGCTGTCGGAAAATGAAATTTGAAACATTTTGTATTCAAATGTTAGTTAGCAAGCTCGGAAGAATTAATGCAAGTTCAAATTGGTCACTAAGGACCATAATGAGTTTTTGAACAGTACAAGGAAGAAAGGAAAAATATTTGGAAACTTTATATTCGAATGATTATCTTAGGTAAATATCATTTGATTATTATAGTGGCATGTATACTTGCTAAACCTATTTGAGTTGTGATTGACCTTTAAAGGTTGTTATGGTTTCAAGATAATTAGCGTTTTTGGAAACATTCAAGGTTAAGAATAATCTTAGGTGATGAGTTGCATGCTAAGATAATTGATTTATGATTGGAACTCGAATAAATAATTTATGTCGGGTTTAAATAAAGTTAAGTGTGATTGGGCTAGAGAAATTTTAGGATGGGTGACCATTGAGCTTGGAGCCATTGAAGGGCTGCATCAACAAACCCTCTTTTTACCCATTCTCTTCGTTTTTATTTATTCTATTTAAATGATGATGTGGGGATACGATAATGTTTTTTGGATGGAAACCCCAATCATGAACCAAACTTTTACAGTTGGTTGGGGGATGTTTGGGATGGATGCTGATTCCGTGTTTAGTTTTTAATAATGAAAATGCCTTGGCATTGTTTTCTATCTGCCATATTCTTAATCCTTTTACAAATCCATTACCATACGATAGTTGGCATTGCGTGCTTATTGCACCTTAATATCTTAACAGACTTAAGGGGCAACGATCTGTTGCCATGTACTAAGGCGAGAAGCTTTTACAGAAGATGTTCAAGTAGATGAAGTTACTTCGGAACTGAGTCTACTCCTTAGGAGTAAAGATTGTCGCTTAATCAAGTTAATTCATGAAAAACATTCAATATAGATATATAGGGTTTTATCATAGTTAACATAGGGTATTGCTATCGACAGAGGCAATACTACCTTTAATCTGTTCGGCAATAAACCAAGGTAGATAATTATTGAAGGTTCGCATAAGTAGCGTAAAATTTAGCATCCCCTTGCCAACAGTCATGATTCATTTTGAATAACTCATTGCCAGACTGCTTATTTTCACTACATTGTTTTGTAACTTTTCAATCAAAATCCCAAAGCATTTCGAACACTTAAAACTTTCGAACAAGTAAACGTTGAGCAAATAAGTTCTTGGTCAATCCCTATGGATTCGATACTTAGCTTTCTGTTGTATTACTTGCTGACCGTGTATACTTCTATGCATAAGACTCACCTTGGCACTATTCTTTGGCATACTTTTAAACTAAAAATATACTCCTTTTTCCAAGCGTTAGCAATAGTCGACACGGGGCATCAGTACGGGTACTTGAGTACCGATCCCTTCTTTGTTTAGTCAGTATCATACCAATACAGCTATAACTGTATCGCTACTCCCTTTGGTTACTGAGCTCTAAAAAATTGAATTAAAGCCTCGCGTGATGATACCCTGTATCGGTACATGTACAATATTTTGTATCTGTTTTAACGATCATTAGCGTATCAATACGGTAGGACACTTATTGGTACGACCTTTTGAATATGTAAAATTATTAAGTCACATTGATCATTGTGTATTGATATGGGGTATCTTGTATCGGTACGCACTTTTTTGTGAGAAGTAACTTACCGAACTCAGCTAAGGCGTATAGGTACTGCGCAGCGCGTACCGATACCCATACCGTTTATTCTGTTACTAAAGTTTAAAATGAGTTCTGGAACTTTACAATTTGGTCACTAAATCTTGTAAGGTTAAATTGAGCTAGTAAATGAACTCTAATCGATATAAAAAATTATAAGTACACTGTCTATAGTTTGAACTACATTGTGGTAGGTTTAGTTTCTGAGATGGACCCTTAATTCATTGAAATTACAATTAAACCCCTAAAACTTGAAAAAGTTTAAGATTGGTCCAAAATTTAGTAATTCATTATCGTATTGAAATACCGACCTCGTTGTTTTAAATATTGTATTGTACTACTTATCTTTTCTCCATTAAATCTCTTATTAATGAATAAATTATCGCACCAAATACCGTATCATTCTCTGGTAACATATTTCGACCCAGATTCATACCAGGCCAGGAAAGGGGTGTTACATCACCACCAACATTTGGGGATGACACTGTGGAACAGACCAGATGGTGATATATCACTAGATATGCTAGTGAAGCCTTGCCACACGGTGAAGGCCTGGTGCCACCTGAACCCAACGGGTGTAGCGGGCTCAAAAAGTTATGCATTCCATAGGGAACTATAAAGTAGACCCTTTGGCGCGACAGCCGACGCAAGCAAAAGACAATGCCTTGCATACACTTACCACATTATCATATGCATGCAAGATGTAAAAGAGGAAAGTGCCCTAGATCCTAAACTTTGTGTACCACCCTGAAAACCGGCCTAGTCAGAATAAGTTTTCGATGATCGAAAAACCAATTTTCAACGAATAATAGAATTATTGAATCATAGAATATTGAGTCAAAATTTGAATCATTGCTAAGTATTGGGACTAAATTGTAAAGATTGGAAATATGTAGTTGTTAGTTAAAATTTAGAAATGAAGCATATAATGACATAGATTTAAGTTATGGCTAAATGCAAGGACTATGGGTGTAATTACACCACCTAGTGACTAAATTGAAAAGAATAAAAGTATGAGTAGTGACTAAATTAGAAAGATTCAAAGTTAAGGTTCCATAGTATAAAAGTTAAGAAATACAAGGACCTAAAGTGTAATTTGACCATGACCTTTCTTCATAGGAAGGAAAGGTTCTTGGAGGACTACAAGTCAGATTTACCCATTGTCATAAAATGCTTATATATCAATTTGTGGCATAGTTATGGAAAAGTTGAAAAGGATGACGATGATGTTTTGGATAGCTTTGATTAATTGAAAAGTGGAATTAAAAATGAAGAAAGAATCCACCAGGGGAAGTAAATAAAAAAGAAAGAAGTAGCTATATCATCTTCATCTTATTCCTTAGCTTGATTAAGCAAGCACCTCCCTATGTGTAAGCACACACCTCCATTGATGAAGCTTTGAAAGCTTATATTTCCATAGGATTCCTAATCTTCTTCCACTCTAATCTTATTCTAGGTAAGTCTATGGTGCAAAAGCTCACTTTTTACCTTCAAGGAATATGGAAATTATTATATCCATTCATATGATTAAATATGGAAAATCATTGAAATCATGTCATTATCTTTGTCTCTGTCTTGTAAGCAAGGTAAAAGTGGGAACTTATCCATCTCTTCAAAGAAGACCAATTCAAGGAATAAAAGAATACACATACATGACCATTCATAGCTTTGGAAAGTTTGATGAGTGTAGTTCATGGTTTGGATGGTTATTTGTCATCCTTATTGTATTATCTTCTATAGTTTATTGTATCATTATTATAGAATTGTTCATTGGCTGATATAGAGCATTTGGTGGCAATACCATATCATTGGAAAGCATTGGTAAGTCCTTTTGTGTTGCCTTGCATCGTGTTGCATTGGCAAGTTCATAGCATTGATAAGATCATTGCATCTATGAAAACCTTGTATTGATAAGATTATTGTATTGACAAAGATATTGCATTTGCAAGGCTAATGTATTGATGAAACTATTGTATTGACAAGGATTAATAGAAGCTAAGGCTCAATTATCTTTCAACAACACTTTACCATTGATGTAACATAAGACATGTAAGTTTCCTTGCAATAAAAGCCCTTGGACACTTTGGCATGGTACATGGTATATTGGGACTATGTTCCATAAGCTACGGCTCAAGGGTAATGACCCTATATTGTATTGGTGATGATGGAGGTTAGGGGGAGATGATGGATGATGGTGGTGGAAGCATTGACTCATTGTTATTACTTTGATACAAGCCATTGCTTTGTGCTTTGAGGTTGCTTAACATGGGCCAAAGTTCCCTATGTCTAGAAGTGATCTTAACGTCCAGTTACCATTTTGTTACAAAACATAAAGTTTAATTGTCATTTTGTAATATTTGAAAGTTTGGTTACCGTTTTGTTTTTTTAACAAAGTTTAGTGACCATTTTGGTACTTTACCCATTATTTTAATTACTTTAGTGAGCCAGGTGGCCATATCGGCCTACGAGCTGGAGTTGAGGGAGACTTTTGATATATTCGATACAGATGATAGGTTTCTTATTTGAAATAGGACTAGATTGATTGAATCTATAAATATAGAGGACTAAATGTGCTATTATTCAAATTTCTATATTTGCAATGTTACCCATGTTAAGTCGGTCGAGTGACCGTTTTGTAACAAAACATGAAGTTTAACTGTCATTCTGTAACTTTTGAAAGTTTGATTATTGTTTTGAGTTTTTATACAAAGTTTAGTTACCATTTAGGTACCTTACCCTATGTCATTCTAAGGACCTTTTAAATACATAGAAAAACTTTTAAAATTAAACATATTTATATCCGACAGATACATGTAACTAATACTCATACATGAGTATGATAACGTAGCTTGTCCTAAGGTGCAATATTTTTTCTGTTTATGTTGAACTAGTACAAGATCATAGATTGCCGCAAATTTTCAAACCCGCGACCCTTTTGCCAATTAACTCATACCCCAGCCATTTGTGGTAGACACTACCAGTATCAAATTGTACAATAAGTTCCTTTTGAATTTTTATTTGGACCTTAAGATCATTCATGTACCATTTCCAGAGTCGCCTCTAAGTTACATTATAATCTTATCTTGAATTTTCTCTCCACCCTCTCTTTCGTCTGAACTTTGATAAACACTTTATGATCGACCTTTTCATATTTCAAGACTAATAAGTCTCCATAAGTCGTCATTAATCAAACCTTATGATTTGTCCTATTCCTTCATGGTTCCTTCATAAAATCAAAGAGGAAACCTTTCGGTTTTCCCATAACTACCACTCTCTCCACCGTGTCTACACTAGGTAAGGGCATTGATGTCCTTTTCTTTCCATTCTTTTTCTCTTTTTGCATCTTTTTCTTTAGTTTAAGTTGTAAGAGTATCCTCACGCAACTCATGTACCACCAATTTTCCCCCCGCTTTCTTTCAACTACAGGTCATTTGTTAACCCCAATTCCTTTTAACCATAGAACAAAAATTATGTGTCAATTGGTGGCATAGTTATGGAAAAGTTGAAGAAGGATGATGATGATGCTTTGGATAGCTTTGATTAATTGAAAATAGGAATTAAAAATGAAGAAAGAATCCACCGGGGGAAGTAAATAAAAAAGAAGTGACTATCTCATAGTCATCTTCTTCCTTAGCTTGATTAAGCAAGCACCTCCCTATGTGTAAGCACACACATGAAGCTTTGAAAGCTTAGATTTCCATAGGATTCCTAATCTTCTTCCACTCTAATCTTATTCAAGGTAAGTCTATGGTGCAAAAGCTCACCTTTGCCTACAAGGAATATGAAAATTCTTATATACATTCCATATGATTAAATATGGAAATCATGTCATTGTCTTTGTCTTTGTCATGTAAACAAGGTAAAAGTGGGAACTTATCCATCTCTTCAAAGAAGCCCAAGTTAAAGAATAAAAGAATCCACATATGTGACCATTCATAGTTTTAGAACGTTTGCTGAGTGTAGTTCATGGTTTGGATGGCTAGGTGTCATCCTTATTGTACTATCTTTTATAGTTTATTGTATGATTATTATAGAATTGTTCATTGGCTCATATAAAGCATTTGGTGGCATTACTCATATCATTGTAAATCATTGGTACTTCTTTTTGTGTTGCCTTGCATCATGTTGCATTGGCAAGTTCATAGCATTGATAAGATCATTGCAACGATGAAAACCTTGTATTGATAAGATTATCGTATTGACAAATATATTGTATTGGCAATGCTAATGTATTGATGAAACTATTGTATTGACAAGGATTATTGGAGCTAAGGCTCAATTATCTTTCAACAATACTTTACCATTGATGTAACATAAGACATGTAAGTTGCCTTGTAATGGAAACCCTTGGACACTTTGGCATGGTACGTGGTATATTGGGACAACAGTCTATGAGCTACCGCTCAAGGGTAATGACCTTATATTGTGTTGGCTATGATGGAGGTTAGGGGGAGATGATGGATGATGGTGGAGGAAGCATTGACTTATTGTTATTAATTTGATACAAGCTATTGCTTTGTGCTTTGAGCTTGCTTAACACAGACCAAAGTTACCTATGTCCAGAAGTGATCCAAGGCAAACAATGTAAAAGACACGTAAAGACATTGACAAGATTATTGAAAGAATGAGCAAGAACAAGGCATGGAAATGAATTCATGACATCGAGCATTGAACATGTATGCATTGTTTATATTGCTTTCATGATAATCTTTGTCATTAACACCATATACATTGCTTACATTATTCTTATGTCATCCATTATTATTGTTATAATGATATTGTAAGGTCACTATCTCACTAGGCAAAGAATGCCTAATGTATTCATTTCTATACATATTTTAGGTTTAAGGACTCGAAAGGGATCGATCGTGGTTGGAGGTTGCAAGTCACACTCTCAAGCCTATTAGTAAAGTCACTCTCCATATAACTCTTAGAATGGTGGCATTTGGCATGAATGTATATTGAATACCTTATGTCTTGGTTATGTATGTTTTATGAACTTCAAGTATGACATGTTTTATTATGGAGCTAATATGCACTTGTTAACTACTTGGACTTAATAGATCAGAAAAAGGATATTATGTTAATGGATGTGTCATTGGCATAAGGCTTGCATTTGCTTGATTATGGATGCATAAATATGATGTGAAATACATGAATTATGTTAATGGATGGTAAATACATGCATAACCATAGCATGTGACTAAAGTAAGACTAGTGAGTTAATAATGGACTTATGACGGTATTAGTTTTTTTGTAGAAATGGCATATTAGGCACCTATATTGTAAAACATAGTAAATGGATTCATTTTGTCATGAAACTTGTCATACAAGAAATTAGATATGCAAGAACATTGTGGGCAAAATTTCATAGACATTGAACGTGGTTTAGGTGCCTAAAATGAATAAAAACCAGGCATAATCTGTCATTACAGGCCCTGTCATACCGATACAGGTAATTGTGTATCGGTACGAGTATGCATAATTTGACTAGGTTAACACCAATTATTGATACGCTCAAAGGCGTATCAGTACAGATTTTTGTCACTGAAATTTTACTATAGCAGCATACCGATACAGGTTGTAGCATATTGGTACATTAATTGGTTATTGGAATTCATGCATTGGACGGGGTACCGATACAGGATAAGCTCGTACCGATCCCTAGCACTATGTGACATCGTATCGGTACGACTTGGTCTGTACCAATCCCTTTTTAATATCAGAATTAAAATATTGTAAGGGCCTATCGAGTACAAGTACTGATACTGGTAATTTAGTTATTAACTAAAGATAAGTTTAAAAGTTTACTATTTAGTCACTAATAATGATAAGGCA
Organism: Hibiscus mutabilis; assembly: GCA_019671005.1. NCBI lineage: Eukaryota > Viridiplantae > Streptophyta > Magnoliopsida > Malvales > Malvaceae > Hibiscus > Hibiscus mutabilis. Next base: position 19,141,105 of record CM033749.1, on the reverse strand, counting down.
AATCGGGTTGTTGATTAAAGTCTAAGTGGCATGAAATTTGACATGTATGGTGAATGATCATTGAATTTCATAAGGGTGCATTGGTTTACAAGAATGGTCTGGTAAATTGTAAATTTTATATTTTGGTCCTTAAAGTATGATGAAGACAAATTGAACATGCTAATATTGACCCATTGACATAGAATTTGACCCCCCGACTTATTATTACTATGAATAATATGTTAGTACTTTTAATGATATTGAAAAATGATAAAATCACTAATTTATAGATTAGTCTCTAAACTTCAAAAATATTGCAAACAGGCCCCTCTATTGATGTTGCATTATATAACATGAATCTTTTGCATCAATGGCCATATTGTAATGGTATTGATATAGCCATACAACATTGTCTCATTGAAAGTAGAAAGAATCTTTGAAATTTTCACCGTTCAACTTTGACATTGTTCATTGTTACATCTCCGACCTAATTTTCTTCTAGGCCGAGGAGGTATTACATTTTGGTATCAGGGCTAGAGTTTAGTCGATTCTAGACTAAACTGATATTTATTGTATTGATATTGTTTGATTACATTTTGCATATGCCACCTAGCAGTTATATTATTGTATATTGTATTGTGACTTGCAACTAACATGATCTTATTGTCTCTTATTATTATCAAGATGTCAAGTGGGGACCTAGGATGTGATGATGATGGTAATCATCATTCTAGGCCTTTTATCGATAAAGGTAAAAAGATCCAGGAAAATACCAAAAATGCCACAACAGCTTAGTAAGAATGTTATCTATGCAAGGCTAACATGTTTAAACAAATGACAACCATACCAAATCAAGATGAGTTCGTTCTTTCCTGAGCTCCTATTGACAAGTTGTCATTGTATGGGGCTTTCACCTTTACTGGTCTCGTGGGCAAGCAATATGAGGTTGCTGAATATTGGCTAGACCATATTGTCAAGATCCTTATGATACAAATTCCTTGTTTCGATGAACACAAGCAATAGTGTGCCCTAGCATTGATTTTCGGTGAAGCCTGAAGAATGTATAACCTGAAACTTTTTTAAGAGAGTTTAAAAAGAAGTATGTCAATGAACATTATATTAATGAGATGACTAGTTGTACATAGACTCTGGCATGTGTATTCTGCCAAAGACAACACACAGTGAATGAAAAAAGCAAACTGGATCGCGTTTCTATTATGGTAAACTAGGCCACTTTGTAAAGGAATTCTTAAAAATCCTTATAGGATTCTTACAATTTCTATATCGACTCGATTTTCAAGAATTCGAGAAGTAAGGTCGGCTTCCTCCAAAAGATCTCAAACTCAAGTCTCGAAACATATACCTGGTAAGAATACTAAATATCGTTAAGTTGAAAATGTTTATCATTGTCATTGTTTCTAATTAAGAGAAAATTCGAGGACGAATTTCTTTGAGGGGAGAGTTGTTATTGCGCATTTTGAGTGCTACACAAATGTGCAAGTGAACACGTCGCAAGTAATAAGTGATGAGTATAGTGTATCGTCTCCACAGGGATTGGTTTGAAGGACTTGGACTCTTAACTCCTTGCACTGAAATAAAAGAATATTTGTGATGATAGATAGTGATAGAAAAATAAACAAATAACTAAAGATTGTAAATGAAAGAAAGTAATCAATAAGAGAATTGGTAGGATTATCAGGATTGAGAGTATGCCGAATGAATTGCTTTGGCAAGTTGAATGCCAGAGGCAAGTGAAATGTCGAAGCAAGTATATTGTCATGGCAAGTAATTGCCTAGGCAAGTAGTTTGTTGGAAATAAGACTCTTCGTGACTAGGGAAATGCAATTACAAGTGGTTGAGTCTGAGTAGGACTCTTCTCGGCAAGTGGTTGCCATGGAAAGTTAATTTTGTGGCAAGTGCGATTTCGTGGCAAGCTAATTATGTCTCTAATGTTCGGTAGAGTGTTCTTCACTGCCTTCATGTTATCTCTAACTTAAAAGGCTGACGCTTGCGCAAATCTTGGTGATACGTCTGTCACACGTTACTTTACCAAGAATGAACACCGTCTTTCCTTGAACTCTTTTTAGCTGCTTGAAATTCTCCCTATCGCCAAGCTCCTTCACTTTGTCACTTTCTGAAAACTTGGTTCAAGAGGGAATTGATTTCCTTCAACTCTCGCAATGTTAGGAAACCTAGATTCAATGCAGTCCGTCGATCTCTATCCACTCTCGTAATGTTTGGAAATTGACTCGGTTGAGGAACCTCCAATGGCTGTCACTTTATTAGAGTGATTCCTTCCCACAAATCACCATTGATCTCGCTCTCCCTTGTGCTATCACCAATTTAGAAATTTGAGTTTCAACAAATGAATCTCACTCAAGTTTTTATCTCTAAACTGCTCAATTTGCAAGAACAAGAATTGAATCAACATAGTGCATTTAACCTTAAACCAAAATCAAATCATCCATACAAAATCCTCTCAAAACCTAATAACCCAAACCATCTAATTTAATTCATGGTCGGGTGAAAAGAAAATACAGAGAAATATTTCCCCAACATGAAGGGTGATATGCGATTACAGCAATGAAGGAAGAGAGGAGATGAACTCCTCAAGATGATCACTCCTCCCATAATCAGCTTCTCCCTTTTAATCTCTCTCACAAACCAATCCTCCCAATTTCCTCTCCCTCTTCATATGTTTCGATCCCCTTTAAATAGGTGTAGATGATAGTTTTTTGCGTGGGAATTTGGTGGAGATAGGACTTCCATTTTGAATTTCAAATGTGGGAGATAATGTAGTTGATAAATAAATAAAATGTGGATTTATCCTTTGCAATTGAATTTGAATTGGGCAGTTGGAGATCCTAACCGCTTTGATCCCTTCAACGCCATGGCGGACTTTGGCAATTGGTTCTGCAATTAATCCTACACACAAACAAGCAAAAGAGCAGTATTCTTTCTACAAAAAAGTAATAAAATGCATGGCCAAGCACATTGAACTAGGAAAATACGAACTTATACATGAATGACTACCAATGCAACTAAAATGAGCTTATGTCTAACAATAATTTGAGTAAAAAGGGTAGGAAAAATAGTACTTTTACACACTTATCACACCCCCAAACTCGAACTATTACATGTCCTCAAGCAATGCGAAACTAACCATCACCTGCCAAGGCATTTACCAAACACAAGCAACTTGCATACCTAACTTCAATCCTCAGACCGGGGCACCTAGCATTAATTACCTTTGTGACTTTAGGCAAAATATAGAAAGATTACTCAAAATTCAGTATGATGCAAGTGAAATGTGTATGTAGTCATGTACAAGTTAATCATAGGACTTTCAAGCAAAACCTTAGTTTTATTAACTTGTCGAGGCAAGCGATCTAACTAGAGCCAGTTTCGGGCACCTCTAGCATTTGCAAGATCCCTAAGACTAGAGCCGGATGGGCACCTCTAGTTAAGGTTCATTGTTCATCATTTTTTTGCTAGATCTAGTTTCGGGCACCATTAGCATTTTTTAATATTTCCTTACCTAAGGTTCACTAGGTTCTCCTAAATTAACAAGTCATAGTAGTGTTTATTAAATCTGTATCACAATGAAATCCTAAGCAACTTTCCATGCTAAGCCTCGAGTCAAAAGTTCTCTTAACCTAATGCCATGGCAAATAAATCATCATCAGATATCACAATAGGTTATTAACAAGTTTAGTCAGGCAAACTATCATCGCAAGCGACACTAACTAAAAAAATGAATGCAAATGCAACTAAACATGAAACAACCAAGACAATCCCCCCAAACTCGAGGAAAGTATTGTCTTCAATGCATGAAAACAAAACAAAAAAATGCAAATACAAATGCTAGTCAGAGAGGTCCTCACCTCTAGCTCGTGATTTCCTGGTGGCCATGTGCTTAACACGCTTTCTAGTGTGTGTTGGTTGCTGTTTTGCTGGTGGTGCAGAGGTTGAAGCTTCAGTCTCCTCTACCCCCTCCTCTGGCTCACCCGTCGTATCGGCTTCTTTAAGTGGTGAAGATTTACGCTTTGTTGGTTTTTGTGGTAGCTCATCCGATTGTAGAGACATCAACGGTGTGGAAGTGGTGTCTTTAGAATCTGCAGGATCAACAGATGGTTCAATTTGCATAGGTTCAGTCACTGATTTCTTACCTTTATCCTTAGCATTAGTTATCGTGGCAGTTTCCTTCTCGACTGGGCCAGACTTGCCAGCCTCACTTACCGTGGCAAGTAACTCTTTAGAGAACACGGGGAATGGTACTTGGCAATCGGGGTACTTCTCCAAGATGATTTGTGCTAGTGCAACATCCCAATCCTTGATATACCGTAGGAGCTGCATCTCTCGCTCCTTCAGGCGCTCTAACTTTTCCAACAAAGGGCGTACTAGATCGACCACCCCTCGAGAACTTGCCAAGGCAAACTCTTTTGGTGTAGTGTCTTTTGCCGCGGCATGTGCACTTTCCAGGGAAACTGGAACAGTTGGTTTTGGTCGTGGCATTCCTTCTTGCATTACTCGCATGTACTGTGCCTTTGTCCACCCACTCCGCTTAGGCAGTCGTTCATTGGTTGGCTCAATTGGTACCTTTTCTTTCTCACGCAAAAATAGATATTAAATTCGGAAAATATAAGGCTCCTATATCTTTTTTACTACATGCATAAATTTCATTCACAATTATTTGCCCAACATTGATAACACGCTTGTGAAGAATAGAGTGCAATAATAACAATTGAGACAACGAAACAATGGTGTTGCGTGTGGTAGGCATTAAACGAGTCTTAATAAAACTATTCCACGACTTAGCTTCAGTTTTTAGCATAATGTGATTTACCGTTCCCTTGAGTTCTCCCTTGTTCCATTACGTTCCTTCTAAGGTAAGATCCTTCAAAATATGGTCCATCTTCTTGCGAGTCACATTGTCCACGAACTTTGCATGTTCATCTTCTTTGAAAAACAAACTATAATAGGCGTTGATGGTAGTAGCGTCGAGGAGAATGGCCCTACCACGTACAAATATGACTGGTTATCTGGACTAGAAATATGAGAGTAAATTTCTCTTACCCATGAGACGTTTACTCCGGCCGGTTGTTCACAAACGGAGAAAAATTTCATCCATGGTGAACTTACGGTATGATGGTTGTGGCGTGCGTGAGGGACAAATTTCATCCATGGTTTTGAGGCTTGTAGATATTATTTCGATTCAAGAAGAAAAATAAAAGAAAACTCCAAGTTTTAACAACAGAGAAAAAGAAGTGGGAAGAAGATGAAGTGAATATGAGAGAGTAAATGAATGAGAGAGATAGAAGGCTGGCGTTATAATGGTGAAGTGAATGATAAGTGATGGAAAGGTGAAAGGTTGAATGATGTCTCACCAATGGGTGAAAAAGCATACAATGATGGTGAGGGGAAGAGTGGTGCAGCCAGGGTAGAGAAAAAGATGAAATAAATCTAGGGTTTGAACAAAAACTTCTTCAATTCTTCTCCAATTTAAACTCTTGACCTAAAAAAAGAAAAGATAAAGATTAAAATAAAATAAAATAAAAAGAAAAATAAAAGAATGGATAAATAAAAAGAGAAGAGATTCAAATTTAAAATTCAAAAAGAAATAAAAGAAATATAAATAACCAAAATTAAAATTTAAAAACACTAAACAACCTAACTAACCGAAAATTTTAATAACCAAACTAAATAAGAAAAACCCCAAAACAAAAATAACAAAAATCCAAAAATAACAAGTCTAAAAATAACTAAAAAATAAAATGAAAAACCCTTAGCGATAGCATTTTCATGCATCTCCCAAGGAGATTGTGAACTTGTCTCTCTCAACATGGCTTCCAACATAGTGCTTTAATCTTAACAACTGCTCATCCGAGAATGTGTCATGAATCTCCACGTGGTCATCATCTTTGTTGATCCCTTCAAGTCTGGATAAATGATTAGCGACTTGGTTTTTTGCTCCTTTCCTGTCCTTAACTTCTACATCAAACTCTTGTAAAAGTAAAATCCATCGAATTAAACGAGGTTTAGCATCTTTTTTAGAAATTAAGTACATAATTACTAAAAGATTAGTGTGAACAATTACCTTTGTGTCGATCAGATAAAGCCTAAATTTGTCAAATGCAAATATAACTGCCAACAATTCATTTTCCGTATTAGTGTAGTTCAATTGAGCACCGTTAAGTGTTTTGCTAGCATAATATATCACATGGAAAGTTTTACCTTTTCATTGACCTAAGACATATCCCACTGCCTAGTCACTTGCGTCACACATTAGTTCGAACAACAAAGTCCAATCTGGTGGAACAACTACAGGTGCAGTGGCAAGCTTCTGCTTTAGCTCTTCAAATGTCATGGCACAAGATTCTTCAAAATTGAAAGCTCTATCCTGTTCAAGCAAATTACACAGGGGTTTAGAGATTTTAGAAAAATTATGAATGAACCTTCTGTAAAAACCTGCGTGCCCAAGGAAACTTCTGATTTCTTTGACTGAGTTTGGTGGTTGCAATTTTTCAATCACGTCCACTTTTGCCTTGTCCACTTCTATGCCCTTGTGTGAGACCTTATGACCCAACATGATACCTTCATTCACCATGAAATGACATTGCTCCTAGTTTAACACTAGGTCAGATTCTTCACATCGTGTCAACACTTTGTCCAAATTGCCAAGGCAATTATCAAAGCTGTCCCCAAAAATTGAGCAGTCGTCCATGAAAATTTCAAGGAAATCCTCCACCATATCTAAGAAAATTGCCATCATACACCTCTGGAAAATTTCAGGTGCATTGCATAGTCCAAATGGCATTCTCCTAAATGCGTACATGCCGAATAAGCAAGTGAAGGTGGTTTTCTCCTAGTCTTCTAGAGCTATGGCAATCTGGCTATAACATGAGTATCCATCAAGAAAATAATAAAAAAGTTTTCCTGCAAGACGATCAAGCATCTGATCAATAAAGGGTAACGAAAAATGATATTTCCTAGTAGCCTTATTTAACTTACGATAGTCCATGCAAACTCTCCATCCTGTGATAGTCCTAGTAGGAATAAGTTCATTGTTTTCATTACTTACCATAGTCATACCTCCCTTTTTTGAAACATATTGTACTAGACTTACCTAGGAGCTGTCGGAGATAGGGTATATGATACCAGTGTCTAGCCACTTTATGATTTCCTTCATCACGACTTGCTTTATGGCTGGGTTAAGTTCTTTGGGTTTCAATGGAGTTACTGTGGCCCTCCTCTAACAGGATCTTGTGTGTGCATATTGTTCGGCTGATCCCTTTCAGATCTGCTATTGTCCAACCTATTACCTTTTTGTTCAACATTAATACATCGATTAATTCATGTTCATGTTCAGGCTGCAACTTAGAAGAAATAATTATGGGCAAGGTACCGCCCTCTTACAGATAAACAAACTTTAATTGTTCTGGCAAAGGTTTTAATTCTAAAATTGGGGGTTGCTCAATGGAAGGTTTCTCAGGTTTAAATTCTGTAATTGAAAAATAAGGGATTCAAAACTCTTACTTGGTTGATTCATAACCCAATTTGCCTCATGTTGCTCTATAGTGCTTAGCTCGGTCTCTTCTGTCTCTTTTATTTCATAATTATCAAAAGAATTGTCGAGGCAATAGTCCTTTACATCGAAGTTGAATTTTGTCGTGGCTTCTATTGCTTGGCATTCTTCTGGATTGTCGGCATCCTTGAACGTTTTGAACATTCTGAGTGTGACTTGTTGCTCATTCACCCTCATGGTGAGTTATCATCTTTCAACGTCAATCAAAGTTCTCCCTGTTGCTAAGAACGGTCTCCCAAGAATGATGGGTGTAACTCATCTGTTTCACAGTCCAAAACAATAAAATCAGTAGGAAAAATAAACTTATCAACTCTTACCAGAATGTCTTTGATTTTTCCCTTGGGATGCACATATGATCTATCGGCAAGATACAACATGACTGTGGTGGGGCTCACCTTGCCTATACCCAATGGTTGAAACACATATTTGGGCATAAGATTTATGCTTGCTCCAAGGTCAAATAGAGCTTTTTCGATATAATGCTTGCCAATGAAACATGGTATTGTGAAACTGCCTGGATCTTTAAGCTTAGGGGGCAATTGGTTGTGTAATAGAGCCATGCATCTCTATGTCAAGGCAACTGTCTCAAACTAGCTCAACCTATTACGCTTCGATACTATTTCTTTAAGGAACTTGGCGTAATTCAGCATCTGCCCGATTGCCTCAGCCAGTGGTAAGTTGATGTGGACTTGTTTAAGAATGTCAATGAACTTCTTAAACAGGTACACATTCTTCTGCTTCTTTAGCCTCTATGGAAATGGTGGCGGTGGTCTGACCTCTTTTCCTTTACTAATCTCGTCTGGACTGGTAAGGTTAGATAAACTTGTCGTGGCATATGGAATCGTCGTGGCATTCGCTTTTGAAGACTCTTCTTTATCAGTCAACGTATGCTCATCCTCCTCAGGTTCGATAAGATCTGTACCCACCTTTGCTCCACTTCTGGTAGTGATTGCTTTACACTGCTCATGGCCTAGACCTTATGCAACCTCAGTATTGTTGGGAAAGGTTCCCTGTGGCCTCGTGCTTAGGGCTTGGGCAAACTGTCCAACATGAGTTTCTGAAGACTTAATTGTTGCTTCTTGACTTTGCATCTGAATTTATGTCCTGTTCATAAAAGAGTCAGTCTTTGTCTTGAAATTGCTAGTTTCAGCCATATAAGATTTGGTTTTAAGCATGAAAGCATTGAGAGTGATTTCCAAAGAACTAGCTGTTGATTGTTGCTGTGGTAATTATTTATGTTGCCGTGGCATGTTCTGTTGGAATCCTGATACTTCAGTATTCTGTTAATATGCATTGTTGTAGCCATTCTGCTTATTCCATGAGAAGTTTGGATGTTGGTTCCATCTCAGATTATATGTGTTGGAATATAGATTGTTGTTTCTGTTGTAGTTTACAACGTAAAAACTGGTTTCTGGGTTTTGTGGACACTCAGAAGAATCATGGTTATCATTACAAAAATCACAAGATAAATCTACTATCTTTACCTCCTGTGTGTTGCTGGGACGCTACAGATTCTTAACCATATTGGTTAATGCGGCCAATTGTGCTGAGATGGCGTCAGTTGAATCAAGCTCAATTGTCGTGGCATGTCGCCTTGCCTGTCCCCTCCTAGCGGTTGGAAATTAATAGTTGTTAAGTGTTTAAAAGTATTATTCTTATTACCCTTTTTATTATTATTATTGCTAGACTTAGGCTCATATTAGTTGCATTATTAGTCATTCATACATGTTTGCGCCGTTTCCTTGGTGGACAAGCTTGATTTCATATTTTGTGGAAAAAGGTAATGCTTTGGTGTGTTTTTGTGTGTGTGTGCAAAATCACTTGCCAAAGCAAGGCTAGAACCAGTTGTCAGGGCAATGCATGAAGGAGATGTCGAGCTAGTTGCCAGGGCAATGCATGAAGGAGATGTCGAGCTAGTTGCCATGTCAATTTTTGACAAGGAATAAGATGATAAGGTAGCCAAAAACGATGACTAGATAAGCCCAAGATGACGTGGAGCAAAGCTAAATCCCAAAGGAGTTTGATTTCCATGAAGAGGTCAAAGAGAAATTAAATCCCAATAAGGTAGGAGAAGTTCTAGAAGGAATTTAAATATAATAAAGAATTATATTCTTTAAAGATAATTTAATTCCAACTTAACTTCCTCCTCAAAAAAACTTTGACCTAGCCCTATAAATTAAAGACCATGTCATCAACTCCAAGGGGGGAGAGAAGAGAGAATTTTCGACAAGATCAAAAACAAGGGAGATTTCGACAAAGCTTCATCCATTCTTCATCTTTTTCTTCCTTGTTCCATTAGGTTTATGCCAGGAATTCTTTATCTTGTGTTTCTTTGGAACCTAGCCATGAACTAAATCTATTTGGCTAAGGTTATTGTCTTTTGTGGTTGTGAGAAACAATTGGATTTTGTTTAGGTAATAAAAGTTTGCACTTTCAATTCAAGGTTTACTCATTCTTGGTTCTTATTCTTGTTTGCGAGTGAATTGGGAGAGGATCTTGTAACTTCATCTATTTATCTAATATTAGGAGAGTTAGATTCAAGAAACGAATGAGTATGATCTTTATTCAATCTATTGATGGTAATGATTAATCCGGTTTAGGAATAAGTTAAGGATTTCAAAGGCTAAGAGGAGCGCAAGATTGGTTGTTGTTCACCCTTGATTCACAAAGGGATGTATTGTCAAGGCATGCACAAATAGCTAGAGTTTCGACTTAGGGATAAGAAGAAACCATTGAAGAATGCTCTGCCGAACCTTGAAGTTGCTGCCCAGCCGCCCAAGTAGTTGCCCAGCTTGTCGCCCAGGCAACAATCGATTAGTTGCCAAGGCAACCCTGCTGTGCAAGTTGCCCTTGAACTCTTTTACCAAGACGATCCTATCGGCTATCACACCTCAACTCACGATAACCTGGCCTATTCTCTCTCATTTGATTACATATTCTTTTACTTTATTGCTTTCTAGTTTAGTTGTTAGTTAAAACTCCTACAATCTTCTACTTGTGTTCTTTTACTTTTTACAGTGCAAGAGATTAGATTCTTGAAGTGGCACCAATCCCTGTGGAGACGATATCTTTTATACTATAACTTGCGACGTGTACACTTGCACAATTGCGGAGCGCTTATTACACGCAACAAGTTTTTGGCGCCGTTGCCGGGGATTGGCAATAGCGACTTTGTTTTTATTTTCTTGCACTTTTTTTTCTTGTTTAAGATTCAAAGGGTTAACAAACTTTGGTTTTGCATTGGTATATGACCAGGGCGAGACCGATTACACCAGAATATCCCTTTGATCCAGAAATCGAACGAACGTTGCAAAGACTCAGACGAAGGTTAAGAGTAGCAATGGCTATTCAAGACGGCAATATGAATCAAGATGTTCTAGCAGAAGGAGGAGTGATTCTTGCACGAAACAGAACTATTCGAGACTATCTTGAAGAAGATCTTGAAGGACTTAATCCAGGAGTTGTCACACCTGAAATTGAAGCTGACCACTTTGAGTTAAAATCGGTGATGTTCAATATGATCAACATAATTGGTCAATTTGGCGGCTCAGCAACTGAAGATGCACGACAAAATCTTAAATCTTTCCTTGAGATTTGCAATTGATTCAAAATACAAGGAGTCACCCCTGATGTTTTACGACTAAGATTATTCCCCTATTCACTGAGGGATAGGGCAAAAACATGGTTAAATAGTATTCCTGCCGGATCAATAGGATCTTGGACCGATCTTTGTCGTGATTTCCTTGCTCGATCTAATCCTACAAATTTGACTGATAAGCTTCGTAACGAAATTACTTCTTTTCGGCAGGCAGATGATGAATCCATGTACAAGGCTTGGGAGCGATATAGAGAACTTCTACACAAATGCCCCCTACACAGATTCCCGGTGTGGACACAAGTAACAATGTTTTACAACGCTGTGAATACACCAACAAGGATGATGCTAGATGCCTCGGCAAACGACATACTCCTAGATAAGTCACCGGAGGAAGCAATGCAAATTCTAAACAGGCTTACCAAGAATGATTATCAATTCCCCTCTCCTAGAAGAGGAGGAGTTAGACGCCAAGCCACAATACATGAACTGGGATCATCAGACTCAATTTCGGCACAATTGGCCACTCTAACTAAGATGGTCCATAACATGCAGAAACTAAACAACACGCAGGAAGTCAAGGTAATGGATTCCTTTTGTGAGTTATGTGGTGGTAACCATGATTCTTCTGAATGTATGCAAAATCCAGCTTTTATGTGGGGAATTACAACCGGAACAACAGTGTGATGTCCAATACATACAATCCAACTTTGAAGAAGCACCCAAATTTTTCATGGAGTAATCCCAACAATGCTCTAAACCAGAACAATCAGAATGCACGAGCATCAGGATTCCAGTAGAATATGCCACGGCAACAGTTGCCATAGCAACAACCGACAACATCTAGTTCTTTGGAAAATTCTCTCAATGCTTTTATGTTGAAAACTGAATCTTATATGGCTGAGAATAGTAACTTCATAAAAAGAACTGATGCTTTTATTAACAGGACCGAGATGAGATGGCAAAACCAAGAGGCGACAATCAAATCATTGGAAAATCAAGTCGGACAATTTACTCAAAATCTGAATACTAGACTGCAAGGAAGTTTACCTAGCGATACTGAAGTCACAAGAGGCCATAAGCAATGTAAGGCGGTCGCCACTAGAAGTGGCCAACAACTTAAAGAGGCTCAAGCTCGCTCATCAAACAAAACTCCACAAAAAGATCAAGACTAACCCAGTGGCAAAACCTCAGATGCTGAACCAGGAATTGCCACGGCAACCAGCGATAAGCATGCCTCGGCAACCGGTGATAAGGATGCCTCGGCAACCAACGATAGGCACACCACGACAACCCTAATTGACAATGCCTCGGCAACTCCAATTGCCCCGGCAATGTCGTCAATTAGGTTCCAGACCAACGAAAGGATTGAAGATATCCGACTTCCACCACCATTCACACAAAGGTTGAAGTGACAAAAGCAAGAATATCAATTCAAGAAGTTTCTTGATATCCTCAAGCAAGTCCACATCAACTTGCCATTGGTCGAAGCAATTAAACAAATGCCGAACTATGCCAAGTTTCTTAAAGACATTGTGTCCAAGAGAACAAGGCTAGGAGAGTTTGAAACAGTTGCCGCAACAGAGGGATGCATGGCCATGTTGTACAATCGCATGCCACCCAAGCTGAAGGATCCCAGAAGTTTCACAATACCCTGTTCCATTGGAAACCACTATGTCGGGAAAGCATTATGCGACCTTGGAGCAAGTATAAACTTGATGCCTAAATCAATTTTCCATAAAATAGGAATCGGGAAGGCAAGACCTACAACAGTTATGTTACAGCTAGCCGACAGATCCTATGTGCATCCAGAGGGGAAAATTGAAGACATACTAGTAAAAGTTGATAAATTTATTTTTCCCGCTGACTTTATTGTTTTGGATTGTAAAGGATACGAACATGCACCTATCATTCTCGGGAGACCCTTCCTAGCAATAGGGAGAACCTTGATTGATGTTGAAAAGGGAGAACTCACAATGAGGGTGAATGACCAGCAAGTTAAACTAAATGTGTTCCAAACCCTAAGGCATGCCGATGATCCGGAAGAATGCCAACTTCTCCATGCCACGATAGAGTTTAACTTCGACGAGGAATTTAGTTACCTCGGCAACTACATTGTCGATCAATAAGAACCTGAGGAGTATGAAGAACCGATCAATGAGGAACAACAAGAAGAGGCAAATTGGTTAGTCAATCGACCAGGTACATACTTTGAACCACTAGATTACTCAGGTAAGGAAGGTAAAATCGAAAAGCCCTCTATTGAACAACCACCGATTCTTGAGTTGAAATAGTTGCCAGAGCAACTAAAATATGTTTACTTGGGAACCGATAATACATTGCCTATAATTATTTCCTCTAAGTTACAGCCTGAGCAGGAAAAGAAGCTGATCAAAATGTTGATGCTACACAAGAAGGCAATGGGGTGGACAATTGCCGACTTGAAGGGAATTAGCCCGGCAGTGTTCATGCACAAGATTTTGTTGGAAGATGATCACAAACCTTCGCTTGAGGCCCGAAGGAGACTGAATCATGCCATGAAAGGGGTTGTAATGAAAGAAATCATCAAGTGGCTTGACGCCGGCATTATATACCCTATCTATGATAGTACATGGGTAAGTCTGGTACAATGTGTACCGAAAAAGAGAGGTATAACGGTGGTAAGTAATGAAAACAATGAACTCATTCGAACCAGGACTGTGACCGGTTGGAGGGTTTGTATGGATTATCGAAAGCTAAACAAAGCCACTAGGAAAGATCACTTCCCATTACCCTTTATTGATCAAATGCTTAACCGTTTTGCAGGTAAACCCTTTTATTGTTTTCTTGATGGTTATTCTGGTTACAATCAAATTGCCATAGCACCAGAAGATCAAGAAAAGATAACCTTCACTTGCCCATACAATACTTATGCTTTCTGAAGGATGCATTTTGGATTGTGTAACGCCCCGACAACCTTCCAAAGATGCATGATGTCACTCTTTTCAGACATGGTCAAAGACTTTCCTAAGATCTTCATGGATGATTTTTCCATTTTTGGTAATGACTTCGATAGTTGTCTCAGCAATTTAGAGATGGTATTGGCAAGATGTGAAGAAACCGATTTAGTCCTTAATTGGGAGCAGTGCCATTTTATGGTAGATGAAGGAATAGTGCTCGGCCACAAGATTTCATCCAAGGGAATTGAAGTAGACAAAGCAAAGGTGGACGTGATTTAGAGATTACCCCCACCAAGTTCGGTTAAAGGAATCTGAAGCTTTATTGGACATGCAGGTTTTTACAGGAGGTTCATTCATAATTTTTCTAAAATTACTAAACCCTTGTGCAATTTGCTTGAACAGGATAAAGTCTTCAATTTTGATGATTCTTGTGCCCAAGCATTTGAAACCCTAAAGGAAAAGCTCGCCTCGGCACCCATTGTCATTCCACCAGATTGGACGCTACCTTTTGAGCTCATGTGTGATGCAAGTGATTTCGCGGTAGGAGCGGTCCTAGGCTAACGCACAAGTAAGACCTTTCATGTGATATACTACGCTAGTAAAACTCTTAATAGTGCTCAAGTGAATTACACAACAACGGAGAAAGAGTTACTAGCTGTAGTTTTCGCATTTGACAAGTTTCGATCCTATTTGATTGGTACAAAGGTAATTGTTCATAGGGACCATTCGGCAATTAAGTATTTATTTGCCAAAAAGGATTCCAAACCCCGTTTGATTCGTTGGATATTACTTTTACAAGAATTTGATATTGAAATTAAGGACAGAAAAGGAACAGAAAATTAAGTGGCCGATTACTTATCACGTTTAGAACGGAATAGGGAGGAGGACGCGGATTTAGAGATATGCGATGCATTCCCGAATGAGCAACTTTTAGTTGCCTCAGCAACCATGGATGCGCACGCCTCGGCAACCCCTAACGCCTCGGCAACCATGGATGCACATACCTCGACAACCCTCGATGCCGCGGCAGCTCTTGACGCGCACGCCATGGCAACCATGGATGTGCATGCCTCGGAAACCATGGATGCGCATGCCTTGGCAACCTTCGACGCCGCAACAGCTCTTGACGCGCACACCTCGGCAACCATGGATGCTCATGCCTCGGCAACCCTCGATGATTCAGCAACTCTCGACGCGCACGTCGCGGCAACCACTGATACGCAAGCCTCGGCAACCATGGACGCGCACGACTCAGTAACCCCTAACACCTCAGCAACCATGGATGCGTATGCCTCGGCAACTCTTGATGCGCACGCCTCGGCAGATGCGTATGCCTCGGCAACCTTTGACACCGCATCAGCTCTTGACGTACACGCCTCGGTAACCATGGATGTGCACGCCTCGACAACCCCTAACGCCTCGGCAACCATGGATGCGCATACCTCGGCAACCCTCGACGTCACGGCAACCACTTATACGCACGCCTCGGCAACCATAGATGCGTATGCCTCGGCAAATCTAGACGCACACGCCTTTGCAATCTTGGGAGCAGTCACCACGGCAGCACATGCCTCGGCAATACCCTGGTACGCGGATTTAGTTAATTTCCTTGTTTGTGGTATTTTACCTTATGGCCTTACTCACCAAGGGAAGAAGCGGTTCCACCATGATGCTAAGCATTACTTTTGGGATGAGCCTCTTTTGTTTAAACAATGTGTAGATTAGGTTATACGCCGATGTGTCCTGAAGAACAGCAGCAAAATGTACTCCGGCAATGTCATTATTCACCCTATGGAGGACATTTTGGAGGAACTCGTACCGCGGCCAAAGTTTTGCAATCTGATTTGTATTGGCCAACACTGTACAAAGATGCCCAAGAGTTTTACAACCAATGTGATCGTTGCCAGAGGACGGGCAATATCTCTAGACGACATGAGATGCCGCTCCAAAACATCATCGAGGTGGAATTGTTCGATGTATGGGACCTTTCCCATCTTCATTCGGCAACCTCTACATTCTACTTGCCGTTGACTACGTGTCTAAATGGGTTGAGGCAGCTGCAGTTCCTAACAACGATTCCAAGACCGTGCAACGATTCTTGCAGAAAAATATATTTACATGGTTTGGGATGCCGAGAGCAATTATCAGCGATGAAGGCAAGCATTTTGACAACAGACTTATTGCCAAGATGTTGCAACACTTCGGTGTATCTCACAAGATTGCCACGGCATATCACCCACAAACCAATGGGCAAGCAAAAATTTCCAACCGGGAATTGAAAGGTATACTCGAGAAAGTTGTAAAGCCCTCTAAGAAAGATTGGTCAGTAAGACTAGGTGACGCACTTTGGGCATATAGCACTGCATTCGAAACACCCTTAGGTATGTCCCCCTTCTGACTTGTCGATGGCAAAACATGCCATCTACCGGTGGAAATCGTTCACAAGGCATATTGGGCAATCAAGACCGTGAATATGGATTGGGAAAGTGCCGAACAAAAGCGTTTGTTGGACCTCAACGAGATAGAAGAATTCCGTGCACTCCCCTATAACAATGCACGAATCTACAAGGAGAAAACAAAGCAATGGCATGACAAGAAACTATTGTCGCGGCAATTCATGCCAGTGCAAACTTTTCTCGGGAAAATTGAAATCAAGGTGGTCGGGACCATTCGAAGTTGTCAAACCATTCTCCCATGGTGCCGTGATAATCAAGTCCATCACTAACAAACATGAATTCAAAGTTATTGGACAAAGATTAAAGCACTACAACGGTGCCCATATGGAACGTAACAAAGAAGTGGTCATCATAGGAGATGCATGAGAATGCTCTCCTTTTGATATTTTCTTTTTATTTTTCTTTCTATTTTTATTTTTATTTTTTCGAACTATTTTTTTTTCGGTTATTTGTTCTTTTTAGGATAGATTTATTTATTTTCTTTAAGATTAAAACTACATCTTTCTTTCATATTTATCTTTTTAAGTTTAATAATTTCTTTACACATCTTTATTTATTTTCTTTTATTAGTTTATCTTTAATTTTAATCATTATTTTATTTGTTTTTGAATTTTAGGAAAAGAGTTCAAGATAAAGGGGAATTTTGATTCAAGAAGGAAACTTCTTCAACAAGGAAATTAATGGGCTGAATATAAGGCTTATATAAAGCCTCCAACTTACCCTAAATAAACCCCCTAGTCGTCACCCTTCCCCTAAATCGAAACCCCTTTCCTCTTTATTCCAAAATTAATCCCACCCACCATATTTACTACCTATCTTTTTTATATAACCCATCACCCTTAACTTCCAAGAAACATATTTCTACTTTTCATCTTGCAACTCTTTAGTTTCATTTTCTTTGTTTTTACCAAACTTACAACCAAGATCATCCATGGCATCCAAAATTGAATTTTTGGTTCATCCAAGTTCCTCCAAAGAACCAAGATACAAGAAGTTTGCTACACCGGTGGTTCAAGAAAGATTTCACTCCAAGTTTGAAAGCCAGAAGATTTGCGAAGAACAAGGCTTTGAATACTCCAACTCTCATCAAGATTTCGGCCTTGAACCATTCATCTTCAAAAGGATTACACATCAAAAGTGGCAAATCTTTTGCCATCAATCGGAACCGGGTAACATCTCATGGGTAAGAGAATTCTATGCTCACTCACCTAACCCAAATAATCCTTATGTTTTTGTTCGTGACAAGGCTATACTCATAAGCCCCGAAAACATCAACACCTTTTACAGGCTCTACGTTGAGAAAGACGAGCATCAAGCCTTTGTTGATCAACTCACGCCCAAGCAACTCGACAAGGTGCTTCAAGAACTCACTCTATCAGGAACTCAATGGAACAATGGTAAATACAAGGGCACGGTAAATCGCCTTCGGCTTAAACCCGAGGCAAAATTATGGAATAAGTTTGTTAAAACTTCTTTAATGCCCACCACACACAATACTACCGTTGATACACCTCGTCTTTTGCTCATACATTCTATCTTGCATAATCGCATCATTAACATTAGAAAAATTATTTGTGATGAGATTTTTGTATGTAGCTCAAAAGACAAGGGTTCTCTTTTCTTCCCTTGCTTAATTTCTAATCTTTGCAAGGAGATGCATGTCCCAAGTGAGTCCACTAATGAAAAGGCCCTACCAAAGTCCTGTTGGAATCGAGCACAAATCTGAAAGCTAATGGGAGAGGCACCGGTAAAATCCTCAATGCCTCCAATTGCCGCGACAAGCCCTGCCACCTCGGCAACGCCTAATGCCTAAGCACCTAATGCCCGAGCAACTCGGCCATCAACCCCGGGACACTTTGAAGCACTCTTGCAACCGTTGGTGAGCCGCCTTAGAAAAACTGAAGACCAGCAACTAATGTTCATGCGGTACATGAAGGATCACAACAATGCCATCACCCAAGTCATCCTGGAAAAGTACCCGGACAGTCGCGTACCATTATGTAGGTTATGTTGCCTAGAACTCCAGATGGGCCACTTGTGGCATTAGCTTTTAAGTTGGAGGAAGGGAGGTTTGGTCAGCTAACATATCTAAGGTAATGTTGTTGCATCATTTTCCATCGTTGTAGTGTATGGGTATTTGGCACTTATGATAATGGTAATTTATATTTGTGAAGAGTTTATGAGGGCGTGGTTCGAAAGGGTGATTTTATCGTCAACATAAATACATGAAAGAAGATTAAGGTAAGTTAATTTTTTGTTTCATGTTCATTTTTCATCCCTTTCTTGAGCTTCCATGTTGTGTGATCTTTTTGGGCAACACAGGGTTCCATTTTCGTCAATGTGAAACTGCACATCCCATTTGTTAGTGTGGAGGTTTTATTTGTTGCGTCTTTTTGTAATGGTATTAGTCTTGAGCTAAGAAGAGTTGAATTTAGATGGACTTCCACGGATATTACACTAAAATATGATTTTGGTTAGTATTTTATGATTTTTGATAGAAAAGAATATCAGTTAAAATTTTGAAAAGCTGTTACTTTTGATGTATGCTCATTTATTTCCTCACATGCTAGTTAATTTCAGCCAAAATATGCACGGTGATTGTCCATAGAAATTGGGTTTTTTTTATTACTTTTAATGTTTCATATATTTTATGATTATGTTAGGTTACAACATGTGTTGTTATTGGTGTTCTGGTTTATGTGATACACTTCCATGAAGCTGAAATACTATTGTTTTTTATTTCTAATGCAATTTGTTTGTTTCACCCTTTTCCCTTGCTGTATAACTGCTAACCTAATCTTTGGTGTTCAGTGTGCAAGCTAAATATTTATCATTTTGTCCCAGGTACCTCGCTTGGTTCGGATGCATTCTAATGAAATGGAGGTTAGACTTTTCTTGACATCAGTCTTGGTAATTATGTGAATGGTTGGATCTTTGAATAGTGGTTTATTTAATATTTTTCCCTTGGAGTTTTTGTACTCAGGACATTCAAGAGGCACATGCGGGACAAATAGTTGCAGTTTTTGGTGTAGAATGTGCTTCAGGTCTTACTTCTCACTTTTCATATTCCTGCACGAGTGCAAGCCTTTTATTTTTCAACGTTTAATTTTTTTTTCAAGGAGCTTGACTACACCAGAGCAATAAACATACCAAACCGATTGTTGGTTAAGTATATGAAGCTTGTTTTACCTTAAACAAAAAAGCCTGGAAAGCTTTCAGAATTTTGTGATAATGTATGGCTGTGTTTCCAGGTGACACATTTACTAATGGGTCTGTTAAATACACCATGACTTCTAGGAATGTCCCTGAGCCAGTGATGTCATTAGCCGTTCAGCCGGTTTCAAAAGATGCTGGAGGGCAAGTTAGTGCTTTCTTGTCCCATATAAATGCTCATTTGCATGCAGTTATTGATCTCATTTGGTGCTAGCTAATGGTGAATCTTGTTTCCTTGAATTAGTTCTCGAAGGCATTGAATCGTTTCCAGAGAGAGGATCCTACATTCCGTGTGGGTTTGGATGCTGAAAGCGGGAAGGTGTGATATCGAATATTATTTTCAATGATTCTTATACTGCTCTTTTCCGTTATGGGTTAACTGTTTTATGTTACAAAAAATTGTTATAATTTTTTTTGTAAACTATTACTTGGCAAGGTTGTCTAGTATTTTCTACCTTGTTCGATGACATGATCTGTTGATTTCTTGTATTGATAGGTATGTCGAACCATTTACACCAGGGTCTCCAATTAAGTTTGAATTTGAAAACATGATTGTTGGACAAGTATTCCATCAAATTTTATTCCTGCTATTGAGAAGGGTTTCAGAGAAGCTGCAAATTCGTGAGTGTATATCTTTGGTTTCCATGTTTCTGAAACTCAAATATGGAATGACTAAGTTTACATGTTTTCAGTGAATAATTTGAGGTTTTGCCCTTATATTTTTATGTACAGGGGTTCATTGATAGGACATCTAGTTGAAAATATCCAGATTGTTATAACTGATGGTGCTTCTCATGCAGTAGATTCTAGCGAGCTTGCATTTAAGTTAGCTGCTATATATGCTTTTAGAAAGTTGTGTCTAACGAGCTTATTATGATCCGCTGTGAATTGATTGCTTCTTTTGATTTTCCTAACTATTATTCTTTCTGGCACACTACTGCTGGGTTTTCTTATTTTGACTTGTGAAACAGTGTTATAGTGCTGCAAGGCCTGTGATATTGGAACCTATAATGTTGGTTGAGTTAAAAGTACCGACAAAGTTTCAGGGTACAGTAGCTGGTGATATTAACAAGTTAGCCGCTGCCTTTTTCCTTTAGTGGTTTTTGGACTTGGCAATTCTTTGATCTTCAGCCTTTCTCATCTGAATTCCTCCATGTCTATGTCTAGGAGGAAAGGTGTTATAGTTGGAAATGATCAAGATGGAGATGATTCTATAATTACTGCCAATGTAAGTAAAAAATTTACTTCTCTTGAAAGCTTTTGGCTTAGCTGATTTTTTTACTTCAGTGTCTGGATCTTGTTGATCTTTGTATTGGATTGAAAAAATCCTGGAATCATGATGGATAAATTTTGACTTTGCTTTAAGTTTGCCCGAAAAAAATGAATTATCTTGTTACCCTTAAACTCTGGTTCATCTTGTTGATTTTCTGCGCCTTAGATTGAATCAACGCTTTAATCATTGTGCATGATTCATTAATCTTGAAAAGTACATGATATTTGTAGACCTTCAGATTGTCTGACATTTGAGCATCAGTGTCCTGGACTCGTGGTTGTTTAAAGGGATAAAGCAACATTTTTGTCCCTGAACTTGACAATTTTCCCTGACTTGGTCACTAAACTTTTTTTGGTACACATTAGTCCAGGAACTTGACAACTTTTCCTAACTTGGTCCCTTTGGTCTACATTAGCTCAGAACTTGACAACTTTTCCAGCTTGGTCCTAAACTTGGTTATTGTCTCGCATCTTTTAGTCCTTAACGAGATCCGAGTTTAGAGACAAAAACTGTTTAGGGATTTAAGTTGGGAAAATTTTCCAAGATCAGTGATTATTTGGTCAAAAAGAAATTCCGGGACTAACTTGGGAAAACTTGTCAAGATCAGGGGCTAAATGTTGCTTTATCCCTTGCTTAAATAAAATTATGTTCAACTATTCTTTGATGTGGGGTGCATACTGTGTATTTCATTCTTGAGCTATGCTATTCATGTATAAACTTGATTTGCCATACATGCCAGTGCTGTCATAGCGCTATGCTCCTTTCTCTTTTCTCCAGATAGCTGAAAAATCATTTTGTAAGTTATAATTGTATTTAAGAGATAGAGTTTTATTATGTAAATAGAGTTTTATCTTGTAAATGTAACTAGAGTTCTAGATAAAGTCTTATCCTAAGCATAGAGATAAGAAGTAGAATTTGAATCTAGGATAACCTCCTAATTGTAGTTGAATTCATTCACCTAAGTCTTTAAATAGACTTTGTACAACATTGTTTTAATCATCAATTACTGAGAACTTTTTACTGTTCATCAGATTCTGTATTTTCTTCTTCCTTTAACGCAGAAACTTATTTTCTTCACTACAATATTCTGTTTTTTTCCCTTAAAGCTGGAGAGTTGCTTTTCTACATGGTATCAGTCTAGGAATTGATCCCTCAATAAAAAATCGATGGCTTTTCCTTCCGCATCTTCTGGCGCTAATTCATCGGCAGATCTTACTTAAAATTGTTGGTGATTTTCCAGAACTCTCGGGTGCAGCAATCACTTGCCATCGATTTGGAGGCCAGATTCCCTTCCTGGTTTTTAGCTACACAGGATAATTCAGCATGAATTATCTACTCAGGAGCCTCTGACCATATGACTGGTAATAGGGGTTTGTTTTCTACATTTGAATCTTCCTGTTCTCAACAGTCTATTAAAACTGCAGATGGGTCCGTATGCCCTATACAAGGGGCTGGTTCTGTTCTTCTCAATAAGAATATAATGCTTACTGGTGTGCTTTTTGTACCGAATTTGAAATGCAACCTACTGTCTGTAAGTAAGCTTTCTAAGGATTTACAGTGTTCTCTGAAGTTTAATGATGATAGTTGTATCTTACAGGCAATGGACTCGAAGAAGATAATTGGCAAGGCTAGATTGAAAAATGGGCTCTATACCTTTTTTGGCAACCCACCCTTCCGATCTCAAGCTCTTTCTAGTGCTACCTCTTCTATAAAGCAATATGATGAAATAATCGTATGGCATTTTCGGTTAGGCCACCCAAATTTCTATTATCTTGCAAAACTTTTTCCTCATTTATTCATTAATCAAAAACCACAGTTGTTCAAATACCATGTTTGTTCCCTTGCTAAACAAACTAAAGTTTCTTATTTACCATCTTATAAAGCTTCTAAACCATTCTCTTTGATTCACAGTGACATTTGGGGTCCTTCTAGAGTGAAGCGTATTAATGGATATAGGTGGTTCATTTCTTTCATCGATGACCATAGCAGAACAACATGGACTTACCTAATGAGAGAAAAGTCTGAGGTTGAGTATATTTTAAGAGGTTTTATAACATTATAGAAAATCAGTTTGACAGTAGAGTTCAGATATTTCAGTCTGATAATGGGAGAGAGTATTTTACTACTTCATTGGGGGAATTTTTTAAAGAAAAAGAGATTGTCCAAATTAGCTCTTGTGTGGATTCACCACAACAGAATGAGGTTGCTGAGAGAAAGAATCGACATTTACTAGAGGTCACTAGATCCTTATTGTTTTCTAGTAATGTCCCAAATTACTTGTGGGGTGAAGCTTTATTGACTGCCACTTATCTCATAAACAGGATGCCTAGTAAAGTGCTTAAGTTTCACACACCTCGGTCCGTTTTGTTGTAGAGCTATCCAAGTTTTAAACCCATGTCTTCTATACTTCCTCTTAAAATATTTGGATGTATTGTGTTTGTGCATAATATTGATCCTTCTCGATCAAAATTGGATCCTAGGTCCTTGAAGTGTATTTTAGCGGGTTATTCTTCACTTTAAAAAGGCTACAAATGTTACTATCCTCCTACAAAACGATTTTTTGTCTCTTTGGATGTGACCTTTGAACAGGAACCTTATTTCTCAAAGGCTGCAATTCAGGGGAGATTTCGAAAGAATTTCAACCTTTTCATATTCCACAGGTATATTCACCCCTAATTCCTTCTATACCATCAGATTTTATTTCTACTCCCTCCAATGATAGAACATCTTTCAAACATATTATACCTGCTGATCCCTCTACTCCAGCACTTGTTTTTTCACCATCAGCCTCCCAAAACTCTATTTCTAAAACTATTCAGACCCCTAAAAAACTCAGTGCTTACACTAGAAGGAAGAAAGTCATTCCTGAGATTGTTTTTCAATCTGACACTTGCCGAGAGTTGGAAATGAGTCCAGATGCTGCTGAGGATATTGGAGGTAACGAAAATTCTTCTTCTTTAATTAATTTGGAAGATTTACCTATTGCTAAAAGAAAGGGGGTAAGGCAGTGTACTAAGTATCCCATTCAGAGATATGTTGCGTATGGTAACTTAATGCCATCTTTTAAGGCTTTTACAGCTTGCCTTGATAAAGAAGAAATCCCTACAAATATAGAAGATCGTTGAAGGATCCAAGATGGAAGTAAGCTGTTGAAGAGGAAATGCATGCTCTTGTAAAGAATGGCACTTGGACTATCACAGACTTACCAAAAGGCAAGAAAGTTGTTGGCAGCAGGTGGATTTTTGCCATTAAATACAAGTCAGATGGGAGCATAGAGAGATTTAAGGCTAGACTTGTGGCCAAGGGTTTTTCATAAACTTATGGTATTGACTACAAGGAGACTTTTGCCCCTGTAGAAAAGCTAAACACAGTTAGAGTGCTATTGAGTGTTGCTGTGAACAAAGATTGGGGTCTTCACCAGTTAGACGTAAACAATGCCTTTCTAAATGGTAAGTTGGAAGAAGTCTACATGAAGATGCCACCTGGGATGGAGCCCAAGCTAGACTGTCAGAAAGTTTGCAGGCTTGAAAAGTCCCTTTATGGCCTTAAGCAGTCACCAAGGGTTTGGTTTGATAGGTTCACTAAAGTCCTTGTACAGAATGAGTACAAACAGTGTCAAGCAGATCACACACTGTTTGTAAAGGTATCTTCTAATGATAGAAGAGTCATCTTAATTGTTTATGTTGATGACATTGTGATGACAGGGGATGATGAAGATGAAATCAAAAGTTTGAAGAACTTATTGAGTAGGAATTTCGAGACTAAGGACTTAGGAAAACTAAGGTATTTTCTAGGTATGGAAGTTGCCAGATCCAGTAAAGGCCTAGTGATAAACCAGCGGAAGTATGTGTTAGATTTACTCTCTGAAATTGGTATGTTGGGGTGTAAACCAGTTGAAACTCCAATGGCAACTGATCTAAAGTTAAGAGGAGAAGAGGTGGGGGCTGAAGTTGATAAAAATCAGTTTCAAAGGCTGGTAGGGAAACTCATCTACTTGTCCCTAACCAGACCTGATATCTCTTTTCCCGTAAATGTAATTAGTCAACACATGACTAATCCTAAAGAAGGGCACTTAGAAGCTGTATACAGAATTCTGAGATATTTGAAAGGTACACCAGGCCACGGTTTAATCTTTAAGAAAACTGAAGAAAGAACAGTCAAAGTCTATACAGACTCAAGTTGGGCTAGTGAACTTACTGAAAGAAAGTCGACTAGTGGTTATTGTTCGTTTGTATGGGACTATCTAGTGACATGGTGAAGCAAGAAACAAACAGTTGTTGCAAGGAGCAGTGCAGAGGCAGAATATAGAGCACTAGCATTAGGAATCTGTGAAGGAATGTGGCTGCTTAGACTACTAAAGGATTTAGGAATGAAACAAGATGAGAAGTTCCAAATTCTTAGTGACAACCAACCTGCCATCCAGATTGCTAAGAATCCAGTCCATCATGACCGAACTAAGCATGTGGAAATCGACAGACGCTTTATTACTGAGAATGTGAATGGTGGAATAGCAAGCTTGACTTATGTTCCTACAGAACAACAACTTGCATATGTGCTTACTAAAGCACTCTCCAAACAGGTTTTTGATAAGTTTATATCCAAGTTGGGTATATACAATGTATACACACCAGCTTGAGGGGGAGTGTAAGTTATAATTGTATTTAAGAGATAGAGTTTTATTATGTAAATAGAGTCTAGATAAAGTCTTATCCTAAGCTTAGAGATAAGAAATAGAATTTGAATCTAGGATAAACTCCTAATTGTAGTTGAACTCATTCACCTAAGTCTTTAAATAGACTTTGTACAACATTGTTTTAATCATCAATTACTGAGAACTTTTTACTGTTCATCAGATTCTGCATTTCTTCTTCCTTTAACGCATAAACTTATTTTCTTCACTGCAATATTATGTTTTTTTCCCTTAAACCTGGAAAGTTGTTTTTCTATACATTTTATCGTCTTTCCAGGTACCATTGAACAATATGTTTGGTTACTCGACCGCACTTCGTTCGATGACACAAGTAAGACATAAATCAAATCGCAGAAACATCATTTGGGTTTTCCCCCATTCACCTTATCCTCTTGTGGATATGTAAATTTATTTTTCATGTATGGTTGTGTGTGTTCACAGGGTAAAGGTGAATTCACAATGGAATATAAGGAGCATTTACCAGTTTCTCAGGATGTGCAAATGCAGTTAGTAAACAATTACAAGGCCAATAAAGAAGCAGAATAAACGGTTGGGAGGGATGGCTGGAGAACTAGCTGCCATTAGCCCTTGGTAGTCTTTTCAACTCTATAATTTGTTGTGAGATCCATTTTTTATACTTATTTAGGCTATATGTTTGATCAAACAGTAACATTTTTGGAAGAACAATAAGTTTAAACCGTCAATTTCTTGGCCAAGCGTCTGATATAGGGACTTGATATCTGACTTAGTTTTAATATTTGGATAGTGTATCGTATGATTTAATATTAAAACAATAATATATAGTTTTTAATGCAATGACGGATATTCAGTCAGCTTAAAACAAGTACTGTCATTTCTAAGCTTAGTAGTTTTAGTAGGTGGAAAGTATTTCAGTAAAAGTTGGTTTGTTAATTGGTTTCAATATTGATCGATTCCGGTGGTAATTGAAGTTTGCCACGACTTGGCTTTGTACCTAAGTGTTCGTCAAATCATTAGACACTAGGAAATTAGTTAGATGTGTAATAGCTACTTTTCGTCCGGGCCTTAAGCCTAATAGAAAGTTTAAATAAAATTTTAGATCCAAATGTCCTTTTTATTACATTTATTACATTAAATCATTTGATCCAAATACCTACTCAAATTACAAGACCCAATCGGCCCATACTCATTACCTAATCTGAAAACTCTAATACACCAAGAAGCCGTCAGCCGCCTACCTTTCAACTGCCTTTAGCTGCCGCTTCAGCTTCCTACATGGCTCTTCAGCTCTTGTGACCTTTCATTGCTGGCCACGCTAGTTGCCTCGTCGGCAGCCACACCACAAGCCACGTCATGCCTCACCAACGGCCAACCATCACGTCGACAATAAGAATCACATAGATGGTCGCCTGTTTGGCTCCATCTGCTCTACGAGATGATCTCACTCATCAAATGCATACACAAACAGACAAGGGACAATCAGGTGGAATTGCAGACGCGTTTCCAACAATTTCAAAAGTCAGAGATGAATACAAACAAAGAGAATCAACAACCAATAGAGATTTTGCTTTGTTTTTTTAGATGCAAAAATCATGTAATTTTTGGGTATAAGAACCGAAACAAAAAACATTGTAAAGGAGAGATTATTCTGATATCAGTAGAAAAGCAGAAGTATTTTCTTTCTCTCGAGGTATTCGTTTTCTTTCAATCGTTCACACATAGTACAAAAAAAAGGAGATTGGGGTTTGATTTTACCTGAGCATTGCTTAGATTTATATTATGTCAACATGTTCATATATATTATAGTTTTATATTATGTATATATATTATAGTTTATGTTAATATATAGATATTGTATGCGTATATATTATGTACAATATATTTATATTCTATACATTAGTACATATATTATATATATTATATTATATTATTTAGGAAAATACTTGGATACACAAGAGTTTTAGATTAGGGTTTAAGGTTTAAAATTTAGGGTTTAGGGTGCTAGTGTTTAAATTTTATAAAAGGGGTGTGTAATTTTTTTACACAGCTTGTGTATCAAAATGTAACCCTATTTTATTTATATTCTATATGTTATATATATATGTATATGCTTAATAATATATATGTTATTTTTTTATTTATTCATTTAATCATGCCTTGTGTTTATTTTAGCCATTATCTTGTTCATGCATAAATATTTTGTAGCATTTAGAATTAGGTCTCAAAATTTCGATATCCTACTAAGAGTGTCATCCCGAGTCTTCGAGTGTCATCTCATTTTCTTATCGTAAATTACGAGGATTTTTATATTTGAACGGTATTGTCATGCATTTAGGGATTAACTATTAAATTTAGCCGAATTTTCATTTTTTTCTTAATAATTATGATTCGAACCCTTAGGTACCAAATTTTAGGCATGGTGTGGGTGCGAACCCTTCCCCACACGTAACCGACTCCCAAACCCAATTTTCCTCTAGTTTCTTTTTTGGTGTTCGGTCTACCTAAACCAAGTGACCGGTGGTGACTCCCTCAATTTTATTTCAAAACCCGATCTTTTTCAAAAAATTCCCCAAAATAAAATATTTAGACAAAAGTGAAAACTTTTGAATTTCGCATTTTTTAAAATTCCTCCATTTAAAACTTTCAAATTAGTCGCTACAACATGGAGACTCCGCTGGGAAACTTTTTTTAGAGAGTCAAACTTTAGTTGGGTTCGTATCGTATTTACTAAGAAAAATTTAAATTCGGTTAAATTTAATGTTTAATCCCTACTCTTGTTTGTTTACCACATTTATTTATCCGGTGTTTGCTATAAATTTTCATTCATGCATGAGCTATCTGAGCTCCGTCCCTCGATAAGGGGGAGTGGTCATTTTCTTTCGTAGGGTATTCACTTCTGTTTGGGATTGTGATTCGCTTTCGGGATGCGATTCTTATATTTCGTGGGGTCCTCACCTCCGTATGGTATAAGGACTCGTATCCTCTCGAATCGATATTCTAGCGACAGTTCGGGTACCTTTTACTCTAGAACCTAACCGCATATAATAAACCGTAGAGCCTACCTTTTAGAGCCATACCAAAAATCTTTCCGTTAGGTGGTAACCCTGTTAGGCTTTGTTTGATTTATTTATGCTTTTGTTTGCTAGTTATATGCCATGTATATATTCTTATTGCTTTAATCTTGGCTTTTACTGTTATTCAATTTATTTAATTTATCTATTTGATTATCTTCACCGTACTAACACATTTGTTTTGATGTTTGATTTTTTTTATGCATCACATTGGCATATTAATTTCATTCATTTGTATTGTAGTTGCATGACATAAATATAATATTTTAATTAATTATTTTTGCATTGCACCGACATAAGGTGTTGATTCACGAATGGTCCCTAATTTAAAAAGTGTTCATAATTGGGAGAAAATCTAGTACCCTAGATATCAGTAGAATGCAATATTCAAGAATTGCAAGTAAATCCCACACGCTCTCAGAAGTTGTTTCACGGGAACCATTTTTGAATCAGTACCTTCGCATTTAAGGCACACACCTTGCATTTATATGCATTCATTGTCAAGATTTTGAGACTAATTCTTGGGATATTCCGTGACAATGATACTGTATAGAACAAAAAGTCAGCCGATTCAACACCCCTACAGAACTCAACACAAAATCAAAATGGTGAATGAAGACAGATTAGAAAGAATTGAGCAAACTCAAAAAGACTTGCAACCAAATTTGACTAAAAAATTGGGGGATTAGTTAGCTAAGACCCAACAAGATTTGGGGGAACAGTTCAAGAAATCTCAACAAGATATGCTAGACAAATAGCATAATGCTAGGATTTAAGCTTCCCGAGCAAGGAGAGGCTCCTGTTGTAAATCCTGTTGCAAATCCCACTGACGGGAGCGAAGGTCCTACTTATCCTCCAGGGTTTACCCCTACTCATGCTAAGGTTCAACTCGACCCTCATGTAGTACTTTCTTGAGGGAAGTCACCACTTCATCAGGCTGGCACCTCTTTCCATATAAATCTATCTTCTGCATCAGAAGTTAAGCCCGAGGGAAATCAAGCTTAATATTTTGTCTTAGAGATAGACCAGTTAATCGAAATTGAGAATCCAAAAATTGAGACTTCAAAAAAGATCGAAGACCATTGCAAGCAGCTCGAAGAGAAAATGGAAGCTATGGAAGTAGTGGACACTTTTATCGGAATTGATACTAATGAACTTATCATTGTCCCGGATTTGGTGTTACCCCTAAGTTCAAGGTCCTAGAACTTGAAAAGTATGATAGGAAGAGTTTCCCTCATCCTCACCTTACCATGTTTTGCCGAAGGATGACGAGATATGGTAGAAATAACAAGTTGTTGATCCACTGCTTTTAAGATAGCCTTTCGAAATCTGTCGCCCGATGGTATAATCAATTGAGTCAACATCAGATCAAGTCATGGAAGGACTTGGCCAAAGCTTTTCTATAAAAATACCGTCATGTCAGTGATATGGTGCCAGATCGTTGGACTTTACAACACATAAAGCAAAAGTCTAATGAAAGTTTTAGGTAGTACGCCCAACGTTGGAGAGACGTAGTGACACAAGTTCAACCACCACTTGGTGAGAAATAGATAGTGGTCATATTTATTCAAACCTTGGAGAGCCTAATTTTGGATCGCCTTATAGGTAATGCAACTACCAATTTTGCGGATCTAGTACTATCTGGTGAGCTTATCGAGAATGCCATCAATAATGAAAAGATTGAAAGTGGAGAAAGTTCATCCCACAAGAAGTCATCATCCGGAAGAAAAGATATCGAGGTGAACTTTTCTGGTGTTTACAATGCCAGCTATACAAAGCCAATGATGGTTGTACAATATAAAGCCGTATCAAATGCTCAAGGTTCCTCAAGCCAAGATTCAGGTCAGAAGAAGAATACCGAGAATATAGAGTTCACTCTAATACCGATGTTATATAGGGAATTATACCAAGAGCTATTTAATAATCATTTGGTAACACCTTTCCACCAAGGACCACTACAACCTCAATTTCCAAAGTGGTATGGTTCTAATGCACATTGTGATTATCATGCGGGACAAGTTGAACACTCGATCAAGAACTACATATGCTTTAAAAATATAGTGGAAAAGCTTATCCAGTTGGGGTTTTAAAATTTAAGGACCTCGTGGGACCAGCTACGATCGAAAATCCCCTACTAAATCATGAAGATGGGTGAATGTCAATTCTGTAGAAAGCAACCGAATAGTCAAGACGAAGGTTTTTGAAGTTATATCTCCACTCAGATGGGTTTGGAAGAAGCTATTCGATATGGGTTTGATCAGCCAAGGAGCAACGATAGCCGAGGGGCATGTCGACCCCTATTGTGAGTTCTATACCGAAGATGGGCATGCTATCCAAGACTGTTGTGAGTTCAAAGCTATAGTTCAAGGCCTGATGGACAACAAAAAATGAATTATTTGAGGAAGTCAAAGAATCTAAAAAAGAGATATTTGAAAAATCTGCCCTCGGGTTCATGTCCGCATCTACTCTAGTGGCTCTTGGAGCCTTGGAATCTGTGCCTCCTAAAAGAGACCATCACGTCAAAAAAAGTCCCCAATGTTTGAATTTGGGGCAAACATTGTTGTCAAGAATGACTGCTTCGGTTTAGGCTATAAGCCTAAGGATGATGAGGTAAAAAATAGCCAAGAGAAGTTCGGACCAATGCCTTTTCCTCTTCTAGATGAGACTTTCGTGTCAAGAGGATTTGTCTATCCAATCAAGTAGTTTGAGATACTGTTTGGGAACACAGTTTGGAAGACGGATGAGAATGATACCAAAGAGGCAACAATTGAAAAAGCCATAGAGAGCCTAAGCATTAACTTGTCACCAGAGGAGGATGTCGAAGAGGAAGACTTGTCAGAAACTCAGTAGGTTTCCATGTAGCTTTTTAATTTCTTTGAAATTAATGCTTATGAATCAATCTCACTTGCTTAAGCCTGAAGGCAGTGAGATTTTTTTGTAAGGGCCTAAGTCTACATGTTTAAAATTTCAAGGAAAAGATGCATCATATTTTGTGTCTCAACTCTTTTTTCATTTTGTATATATATTTGTCTATTAGGTCCTGTATATCAATTGCACAAGGAATATTAATTTCGACTCGAAGGTTGATTTAAGCATCCTGTGTCTAGCGGAAATCATAAGCTGCAAAGATAACAAACATGTGACTTACATTCTGATTTATTTTGGTGAATTAATAAGGATGACTCATGGGGCAATTAATGTGTTTGGGAGAGTGACGAAGATCTTTTGCAAAAAAATGAAAAATGAAAAAAGGACAAGATAAGAAAAGAAATCTCGGGGGCACTCTGTTGTAACCGTAAGGTTGAGTTCCTATTAAGGTAACTATGCTCCATCTACTCTATATTGTGGCTTCATGAGTGATTTTCAAATCCTGATAAAGTTAAATGACAAATGAGATGAAATTCTGAGGTAAAAAAATAAAAAGGCATAAAAATGCACTTCAATGTTCGAAACTTGGTAAAAAGGCATTTTGGGATAATAGTGTGGAAACTTTTGGGGCACTCTGCTGAAGTGATAGGCTAAATAAGGTAGCAATGTACCATAATCAAAAACCTTAGCTTCATGAGTGATGGTAATATTTTCAAATCATGACAATGATAAGTAGCTCGGGATTTTGTTGTATGCTCTATCATTTATTTCAAGCGAAAGGGATGTGATGAGTTGAATTCCCCAAAAAGAAAGAAATACGACAAATAAATAATAATTTTAAAGGTAAAACCTACAAAAGGTAGTTCCAAATTGGTTAAAGGCCAAAGTAACTCAGAAGGTACTTTACATCTTCAGATATCAACTCAACTTTCAAGGTCTCCTAGAAACAAGATATGCTTAGGGCAATCCCCGGTAAGTCACATCAGTTTCGCTTCTGCACTTGATATTTAGGGCATCTAATCTAGCTTGATATATTCATAATCTAAAAAGAAAAATCAAGTTTTCCCTAATAAGCATCTCACATTGAAATGAGAACATGTAGACTAATATTTGTAGTGAAATAAAAGATTTCTCCGCATTACTTCATAAAGAGGTTTAAAAGTACATGGACCAATAGCAAATGTGCCCTATGATTGCACAAAGACTATTTTGACTAAGGAAATCACTCAAAATTGGACCTTTGCCTAGAGAGGTGATATTTTAGAAGACGGTCGAACCCATGAGAGGTTGGGGCATCATTGCATACAAGATGGCAAGAACCGTTTAATAAGTCTGCAAGCCAGAACTTGAAGAAAAAACAAGACCAAGAACTTGATATGGCCAATAGAAGTCAGGGTATCTCTTTGAAAGCCAAAATTGATGAAAAATGAATTCCATGTCACATTCAGTAAAGCATTATGCATTTAGATTCAGTGCATACATTGCATACATTACACATAAAGTTAGGTGCATTCATGCTAAGCATATTTACTTTGCTCATACACATGAAAACATGTTCAAAACAAAAAGCCTCAATCATGGAGGATAACACCAAATGGTGAACCCTAAAAATGGAGGAATCCAAGCCAAAATAAAGGAGTTGAAACCTCAAGATAAAAGATAACAATGAAAAAATTCAAAACTTTGAACGAACAGTTACTAACTAATGTTTGCTTTCTTTTTTAGATCTTGTTTCTCTGTCAGTGGTGTAGCAGATCAAAATCTTTTTGCAGATCTTGCCTCTCTGTTAGTGGCATAGAGGATCAAAACCCATTTTCAGATCTTGCCTTTTTGTCAGTGTTGTAGCTTGATCAAAACCTTTTTTTTTCAGATCTCTATCTCTATGTTAGTGGTGTAGTGGATCAACCTTTTCCTTTAAATCTTACCTCTCCATTAGTGGTGTAGTGGATCAAATCTTTCTTTAGATATCGTCTCTCTATCAGTGGTGTAGATGATCAAACTCATTTGCAGATTTTGCCTCCCTGTCAATGGTGTAGCAGATCAATCTTTTTCTACATATCGACCTTTTTCTTCAAATCTTTGTCTCTCTGCCAGTTGTGTAGCGGATTAACCTTTTTCTACAAATCAACATTTTTCCTCATACCTTGCCTCTCTGCTAATGGTGTAAGAGATCAAATCTTTATCTTTAGATTATGCCTCTTCGTCAGTGTTGTAGCTTTATCAACTAACTCTCAGTTCATGCCTTTTTGTCAGTGTTATAGCTTGATCAAAACTAATCTCCAGATCTTGTCTCTTCCTCGGTGTTGTAGCAGATCATCTATTATTTCTAGATCCCGCCTCCTTGTTAGTGGTGGAGCGAGTTACCCCAATTTATCGATTCTACTTCTTTAAAATCGGTAGAGTGAATCAACCAAATCCCAAATATATCATTTCATTTAAACTTTTATGTTTTATAGTTTTAAATAAAACAAGTGAGAACTTATTCTAAAACAATGACTTCAACTTTTGCTAATCATATCTTTTTAATAAAAGGATGAAGTAGATGTGTCAACTAGATATTATCTTGCTGTCGATGGTGTAGTGGATCAACGAATGGCTTCTATTTCTCTGAAAGATGGATCAGCTAGATCTAGAAGGAGTTGTGCCAAGAAAGAGAAGTTTTAACTTGACCGAATGAAAATAGCTCTATTCCCGTTTCACAATAATGAGCAAAGTAGGGCAGCTGTAATAGATAATTTTCATTCGGGCCTTAAGCCTAGTAGAAAAACCTAAATGTTCTTTTTATTGCATTAAACCATTTAATCCAATCACCTACCCAAATTACAAGACCCAACCATAGCTATTTCCTAATTTGGAAACCCCAATACACAAAGAAAACACTAGTCGCCAACCTTTCATCTACCTCAGCCGCCGTTTTAGCTCCCTACATGGCTCTTAAGCTCCTGTGACCTTTCATTGCTGGCCATGCCAGTTTCCTCGTTAACAGTCGTATATCCAGCCACGTCACGCCTCACCAACGGCCAACCACCACGTTGACATTATGGACCACATAGATGGTCGACTGTTTGGATCTATTTGCTTCACGAGATGGTCCCTCACTCATAACATACAAATACAAACAGACAATGGGACAATCAGGGGGAATTTTAGACTTATTTCCAATAATTTTAGAAGTTAGAGATGAATACAAACAAATAGAATCAACAACCAATATGGGATTTTTCTTTGTTTTTATTTTAGATGAAAAAATTATGTAATTTTCGTGTATAAGAATCGAAGCAAAAAAACATTATAAAGTAGAGACTATTCTGATATCAATAGAAAAGCAAAAGCATTTTCTTTCTCTTGAGGTATTTGTTTTGTTTCAATCGTTCAATATAGCACATAAAAGGAGATTAGGGTTTGATTTTACATGAGCACCGCTTAGGCTGCCGACCATCCTAGGGTCTCCTAATGATGGGTGGGCCTTTCTAGTGATAAATCCCTTGGCTTCCAAGGCCATTCGTGTAACACCCTGAAAAACTAGTCTAGTCGAAATAGGGTTCTAGCAACCGAAAGTTCCATATCGGGAAGGTCCAAATATTGCATTGACTTTAATTGTGTGGTCAATTATACCATATTGGACTTTAATTGAGTCAATTTATAGAATTTGGACCTAATTGAATTCTTTTAAAATAATATAGTGACTAAATTGTAAAAATTGAAAGTTTGGGGGCAATAGTGCAAAGTTTGGAAGTTGAGGGACTACCCTCATAATTATCCCTTTTGGAGGATAATTCGCCTCCTTGCTTCATGTGAATCCAAGTGAAATTGTAAGAAAAGATGACAAACGTGATGATAATTATTATAGTTTTAATTAGACAAAAGATGGGGAAAGGATAGATATTATATTTTAAGCTTACCCTTAGGGGAGGGTAAGCTCCTCGATGTTGTTTTAGGGAGTTAAAAGGAAGTTGAAGTTTAATGTTTCATTGAAATACAACCCATCGAGCTTTTCTTCAATCCTATTCATCTTTTCTTTATCTTTCATAAAGCTTAACCAAGCACCTCCATTGTCATCCCCTACCTCAAGCTCAAGCTAGTTCAAGTTTTCTTTGATTTCTCAAAACCGCTGAATAGCCATCGTATTGGTAAGCTAAAGCCCCCAAAAAATGCATCGATTCCATGGATGGATTTTGAGTAATTTTGTATTGAAAACTTGGGCTTAATAGTTTGAGCCCATATATTGCAAGCTCAAATCCATGGAAGTTTTGTTAGCTAAAAGCTACTAAAAGTTTAGATATTGATTTTGAGTTCATATTATTGATTTTAACATCTCCTTATTGTTTTTACCTAGGTCAAATGTTGGAGAAAGGAGGACCATCATCTCCTTCGAAAGCTAGGGACAAAGGGATTGTCATCCGAGAGCCTTGAGAGCTTCAAAAGCTAATGTGAGTGTAGTCAGAGTCTTGGGAATAGGCTAGGAGCCTTTTCCCGACCTATTGGATATTGATTATTGTATTGCTAACCTTTCGTATTGAGGATATTGCATAAAACATCATTGGAGTCCATATTGGTAAGTATTGGTGAGTATTGCATCGAATCATTGTTCATAGCATTGATACTGTTGTCATCAGAATCATTAAAATATTGTCATATATAAATAATGATCATTGGTTATCGCATATTGCTATTGAAACATCATATTGAATCATTGTCAACAAAATATTGCTATTAAAATATTATTATTGGATCATTGCTATTGGATTATTGATATCAAATCATTGTTATGGAATTATTTAGATTGATCCATTTCTATTGAATATTGTTACTAAAACATTATACCGAATTATTGATATTGAAACATTATTATTAGGCTATAGTTATTGAACCTTGGATTCGAGTGGACTTTGGATACAATGGGCATGCCATAGAATTCATGAGCTCATTGGTACAGGTGGCTACGACCTTTATTGTGGTGAGACACAGGTATGTTATGTTTTGGTCATAAAGGTGAGGCGGTGGGACGAGACCACTATTATTTTGGCGAGGCATAGGAATTCGCGTATCTACAACATCAATCAAAGGAAAACCTATTGCTATTTGATATTGCCTAAATATTTATATTTCATTTTTTATTTCCATTCCATCTGTAACACCCCAATTTTGGGCTTAGCGATTTTGAGGTTTGTTAGATGGTCCGGTGGACCAAGTTAGAGATTCGAGTTGGATTCGGGACCGTATATTATTTGGTAAGATAAAAATGTGGAAAAATAGTTAAAAATCATCTTTTATTATATAATATTTTTTGTGGAATCAATTTTAGAAAAAAGAATTTGGAAATGTGACATTTTAATTAGTGACCAAAATGTGATTTTTGAAAACTGTTTTTAAAGATGACTACAATGAAAAGGATCAAATTCTTAGAATCTTTAAGGAGCTATATTACCAAGGTTTTTCTGATGATTTCTCCCTTAATTTAAGATATTTTAACATGTGTTTTAAAGATAATTAAAACGGGATTTTAGTTAAAAAGTTAGTTAAGCTCATTAAAGAAAATTCACGTAACTTTTCTCTCAACTTTTCTCTCCACTCTCTCCTCAGCCAAACACTCAAGTTTTCTTCAAAATCCAGAGGTGAGGAGTCTTTTAACTTGTTTCTATGATTGATAATGATTTGATTAACATTGTTTTGCAAAATCTCATTTAAATCTTGTGTTTTCTTAGCTTTTGTCAAA
This sequence comes from Hibiscus mutabilis, assembly GCA_019671005.1. Taxonomy (NCBI): domain Eukaryota; kingdom Viridiplantae; phylum Streptophyta; class Magnoliopsida; order Malvales; family Malvaceae; genus Hibiscus; species Hibiscus mutabilis. The sequence continues at coordinate 19,103,741 of CM033749.1, read as the reverse complement.
TCAATTGAGGGAGAAATCTCCCAATAGGGGTAAGGTCCCTGATCTCCTTTATTGTATGGTTCTTTACTGAAATTCCCAAGTATTTTATCTTTGATTTATAGTTTGGAAATTGATTTTTATGTTATATCAATGTTTAATTGAGTTATTTTTAGAATATTGATGAGATATTATAATTTTCGAAGTGGATCTGTTTTTCCAGTGTTTGAGTTGGATTTAATATATGTGTTGGTTGTACTTTGATGTTGATAAGTTGTTTTTATAAATAGAATCCTGAAACTCTTGAATCTCTCATTAGTTAGGTTGTTAGATTTGGGTTTTTGTGGTGATATTCGAGTTTAATCTTTGCTGGAAGTAAAAGGATGTTAGGAAAGGGTTTTTATATGTTTCTTGATGTTAATTGAAGGCTTGTATTGTTTTTTTATGACTGGGTTAAGTTTTGGAATCGTTTGATGACATTTTCGGTATGTTTCAGATGGTGTTGAGTGGGCATCTTGGGAGTTACGGGAGATTGTTGTTGGGAAATGGTTTGAATGCATTTTAATGCATTTGCCCTCTGGTTTTATGTGTTTAAAATAGGGGATAATTAAGGGGACAAAGCGTGACGTGTTTGGTGGCTTGCCGAGAGCTTGTTTCGTGTTGGCAAGAAAGGCGAAGCGTATCGGTGAGTGGAAACTAGTTTTAAATGCTTTAAAAAGGTTTGAAAAGGTTGTTGGGAGTTTAGGGTAAGCGTGAGACACTTACCTAAGCTCGGAAATAAGTTTCCCTTATCTTGCTCTTGAATATCGGCTTGGATATGAGCATGTTGTTTGCATGTTTTGGTAAAAAACATGGTATGATTTACTTACTGGTAATGCATGATTTTGACTACATATGCAAGGGATTGAAAGTATATATTAAATGCTATTGAGCAATGGTTTTCATTTCGGTTGGGAATGGTGTTATTGCATTGACAATAAGATTTGCATATGTGTTTTTTATGAGATGCATTGTAAAACGGTAAGTAAATGGTTTTGTAAATGATATATTGGCTATGTGACATGGTGAAAACAATCGGATATAGTTGGCATGCCATAGGATTAAAAGTGCACTATAAAATATGAACAAAATCGATCGTGGCCATGGGTCCTTGAGGTATGGCAGTTTAACTAGGCCACTCGAACTGTTGGGACATCTTTTGGGGCATGCAGTTTAACTAGGCTACCCAAATTGATGGTGATCTTGCGGTTTAACTAGGAAAGGTCGGTACTGTTGCGGTTTAACTAGGCAAGGGTGAAATCTCGCAGTTTAACTAGGCGAGGGTGTCAAATCTTGCGGTTTAACTAGGCAAGGTTTGGGGTATCATGCGATTTAACTAGGCATGGTATGAGAGATCCGTGTATCCGTTATGTGTAAAGGATAGAGGTAGTCTATCCTGGTTACTATAACTGGCAATATATGAAAAAAATCATTTGTTGATTCTTGTATTAAATGCTTTGGGATTTAAGAATGATTTGATTAAAATGCTTTGGGATTTAAGAATGAGGTGCTATTGATGTTATGATTATCATTATGTTTTGATTCAGTTAGAATCATGAGGAAGTGCTTGGTAAGTAAGCATGTTTTGGGAAAAGCAAGCATATGTTTTTTAAAAAATGTAAATGCATCATTGTTGTGAGCATCCTCACTAAGCATGTGTGCTTACGCTCTCTTTTTCCTAATGACGCAGAGCATTAAAGTTCGGGGCACCAAAGCCAAGGTTTGCATGGATCCAAGAGATAAACTACTTTGAGTAGGAACCCGGTTTCTATTTCCGGTTAATAAGGCAATGTGTTCGCCAAGGTTTTTGTGGGGTGTAATCCTACTTTCTTATGGATTCTGAATATGTTTTCTATGCTGGGTTTTGAGGATGGTTGTTGTTGCTAAGCTTGATGACAATATTTGATAGTAGTTGTGGTTGAATGATGTCTTAGGTATGCAACTAAAGCTCCATTGATGATTGCCTTATTGTGATGGTTTGAGCAAGTTTAATATGCTATGAGGAGGGTGTTGTTATGTTGCCTATGTTGTGAATGGTTTAGTGGTGCATTTTCAGACGTTTGGCAAAGTGATTTAGGAAGCATGCCTTTAGAATATCTTTGAATGGGTTGAAGCCTTTTTGGGTTGCTGAGCTTATGATGTTTAGGTTGCCTTTGCGTCTATGTAGAGTTGTATGAAAGGTTATAGCTTAGTGAGGTGGGTTATTTCTGAGATAAGCTTGTTAAACCATCCATTTATGAGCATTCAGGTCCAGACGTATCGGTACGCGTGTTCACGTATTGGTACGGGAAACCATTTTAGTCTTGTGGTATTGGTACTCGAGATAGGCGTTGCGATACGAGAGTACATAATTAGAGTAGCGTACCGATACAAGGGTTCGCGTATCAGTACGAGTAGGCTGATTTTGGCTTAGGGGATCAGTACACGGGTTTGAGGATCGGTACGGGCCTTCAATTTTGGTAAGGCATATCAGCACGCAGGGTCGTACCGGTACAAGATATGGCTACTAGAATTTTTGGAAATTCAAATGTAAAGGGCATACCGATACTCGAATAGGAGTACCGATACCCATGGCTATTAAGTTAGTTAATGGCTTTTGTAAAGTTCTGTTTTCTTTCGTTTTAGTACCTGAATCTTGTTTTGTCAATTATTTATGCATGGATGATCATTTGAGGCTGATATTTGGCATATAAGCATGAAATGAACCTAATTTAAGGTTGGTAACTTAAAAGTGGAAAAACCCTTTTAATTTGCTGAATTTACATTTTGGTCCTTAAGTTGTATCGTAGCCAATTGGATATCATTATGATGCCCGATTGAGATAAGTGCTCACCTTTGAACAGTATGATCATGTAAGATAACGTTCATGCATCTAGATCAGATAAAAGAAAAAAAATGAGCGAGTTTTAGTTTTAATCATCCCGGTTTACTTCGGTAAATCTAATGTAGCTTGCTCAGTTCGGTCTTGCGACTAGGCCTGGTCGAAGGGGTTACATTTGTTGGTATCAGAGCCAAGTTTGCAAAAAGTTGGGATGTTGTTGCTTGTTTAGCTGATGTTGTTGAACTGCACGGTGATTATGTATATGTTCGGTGATAGTTTGTTGTATTATTGGGGTTGGATTGGGGACACATTGCCTATTACCGAGGATTTTAATTGCATTTTAAAGTGAACTTGGATTCTTTGCCTGATGCTAGCCTAACTCTAATGTGTTTTGATGCTTTTGTTAGCATGGCTCGACGTGAGACACGGTCCATGGATAATACTGCCAAGGTTGGTCAGAATAATGAGACAGGGGAGAATCTCCCTCATGTTTTACCTTCTCCTTCTTTTGTGGTTCCTCTAGTTGATGTTGGGGCGGGTGAAGCACCCCAAGTTCATCAAGTGCCAGTATATGGTGATTTGACTCCGTTAGTAAATGCGATAATGAGAGCTTTTTAGGCAGCGATGGCTGGAGTGCAGACGCAGGCACCGACACCTACTATGGTGGCAAATCAAGGTTTACCCTTAGAGCATTTGAGGAGTTTAGGAGGTGTGGAGTTTCAAGGTTTGTGCCCTGAGGTAGCCGAGGGATGGCTGGAAAAGACAATCCGCATTATGGATCAGATGGGATGCAACAAGGAGCGCAAGCTGGGTCGCACTGTATCCCTGCAGCAGGGGGATGCATACCATTGGTGGGTGACCACTATTGCTGGTGTTCCTGAGGCGGATGTTACTTGGGAGTTCTTTCGGAGGGATTTTAAGAGGAAGTACCTTGGTGCTCAGTACTTGGATACGAAGAAGAGCGAGTTTATGTCGCTGTCTCAGAGAAGCATGTCTGTTGCTGAATATGAGGTTGCTGAATATGAGGTGAGGTTTATCCGGTTGAGTCAGTATGCTCCGGAGTTGGTTCCAAATGACCAACACAGATGTGATATGTTCTGTTATAGACTTGTAAAGGACATTAAGATGTACCTCGTGGCTGCAGATTACACAAATTTTGATGTATTGGTCAACCGGGACAAAGATATCGAGCAGTCTTTAGGTGCACCAGTTCAGGCTATAGGTAAGAACTTGGGTAAGAGAGTGGTGGACTCTAGCTATTCTAATAGGCAGAATAGGAGATTCAGGGACAAGAGGCATAAGCCAGACAATAGGCATGGTGGTGGAGTTGGCCAAGGTGCTTAGGGAGCTCGTGTTACACCAGAGTGTGAGCGATGCGGTAGGCGTCATGTGGGTATGTGTTGGGGTAACACTAGAACATGTTGGATTTTTGGATCATCTAATCACCTGAAGTGTGATTGTCCTTGGGCTACGAGAGATGTACCAGTGCAAGTTACTGCACCAGCTAGGGGCCGAGGCCGTGGCAGGGGTAATTTTTAAAGGTGAGAGGATGGTCAGAGGGGTATGGCTCATGCTACAGTAGTGAGACCTAAAGGTGGTGGACCGGCTCGGGTCTTTGCTCACCGTAAGGGTCATAATGACATGGATATGATCACATGTACTTTTACTTTGCAATCCTTGTCATTGTTATCCTTGATTGATTCGGGGTCTACGCATTCATATATCTTGAGTGAACATGCATCCTTGCTGAATGTTCATGTTGAGATATTAGATGATGGTATGTTGGTCACAAGTTTTTTTGGGGAGACAGTTACAACAAGAAGGTTGTATCGGCAATATCCCTTGGTGGTGTAAGGTCACGAGTTTGCCGCAGATCTGATGGAGTTGCCATTCCATGGTTTTGATGTCATTTTGGGTATAGATTGGTTGAGTGAGCATAGAGCTGTTGTGGATTGTGAGTCCAAGAGGATTTTCTTGAGGCTGGCTGACAACTATGAGGTTGTGGTGGTTGGCGATAATGTTAAGTTCCTGTTCAACGTGGTTTCAGCTGTTAGAGCGGAGAAGATGATGTTTAATGGCTGTCAAGCTTATTTGGCTATTGTTATGAATTCAGAAGCCAAGGGTGTTCGAGTGTAGGACATTCAGACTGTTTGTGACTTTCCTGAGTTTTTTCATGAGGAGTTGCCGAGTTTGCCTCTGAATAGAGAGGTAGAGTTTCGTATTCAGACATGCGAGGGTACAACACTGGTGTCCATTGCTCCTTATAGGATGGCACCGAAAGAATTGAAAGAGTTAAAGTCACAGCTTCAGGAGTTGCTGGATCATGGGTTCTTTCGACCAAGTGTTTCTCTGTGGGGTGCGCCTGTTCTCTTCGTGAAAAAAAAGATGGTACGATGCGTATGTGCATTGATTATCGTTAGTTGAACAAGTTGATGGTAAAGAACATGTACCCGTTACCGTGAATCGATGTTTTGTTCGATCAGTTTTGTGGAGCAGCGGTGTTTTCCAAGATAGATTTAATATCGGGGTATTATCAGTTGAAGGTTAAGGATGTGGATGTGTATAAGACCGCGTTTCGTATGAGGTATGGGCATTATGAGTTTTTGGTCATGCCCTCCGGTTTGATAAATGCCCCAGCTGCATTTATGGACATGATGAATAGAGTGTTCCATGAGTATCTTGATCAGTTTGTGGTGGTGTTTATAGATGATATTCTCGTGTACTCCCGTACCGAGGAAGAGCATGTTCGACATCTGCGAATTGTATTGCAAGTGTTGAAGGATAATCAGTTATACGCCAAGTTGAGCAAATGCGAGTTTTCTATTCTCAATTGGAAGCCACCTAAGTAAGTATCGGAGGTGCGAAGTTTTCTTAGGTTGGTTATTATCACCGTTTTGTTGAGGGGTTTTCGAGTATTGCAGCTCCGTTAACCAAGTTGTTACAAAAGAATGTTTCGTATGTGTGGACGAAGAAGCAGCAGCATAGCTTTGAGAAGTTAAAGGAAGTGCTGACACATGCTCCTGTGTTGATTTAGCCTGAATCTGGGCAGTAGTTTATGGTTTATAGTGATGCGTCGTATGTTGGCTTGGGTTATGTGCTGATACAGGATAGGAAGGTTGTGGCCTTTGCATCGAGGTAGTTGAAAGTTCATGAGCGCAGTTATCCAACTCATGATTTGGAGCTTGCGGCTGTGGTTTTCACTTTGAAAATTTGGCGACATTATCTCTATGGTGAGAAGTGCATGATCTTTACTGATCACAAGAGCTTGAAGTATTTGATGTCCTAGAAAGATTTGAATCTTAGGCAACGTAGATGGTTGGAGTTGCTTAAGGATTACAACTTGACCATTGAGTATCATCCTGGTAAAGCCAATGTAGTGGCGGATGGATTAGGTCGTAAGGTTGCGGTTGAGCTCCGAGCTATGTTTGCAAGGTTGAGTGTGATTCGGGAGGGTGGTTTGCTGGCAGAGTTGCAAGTCAAGCCTACGTTATCGCAGTTGATTAAAGCTAAGCAACTGTTTGATGATTCCCTGGTTGAGAATGTTAAGAACATAGCGGATGGTAATCCGACAGATTTCCATTTTGATGATGATGGAGTTTTGTGTTTCAAGGGTCGAATAGTGGTGCCAGATGATTTGGAGTTGAGGCACACTATATTGGCGGAAGAACATTATAGTCCTTTTTCTATGCATCCTGGTAGTGTTAAGATGTATCGTGATTTGAAAGAGGTATACTACTGGGTTGGGTTGAAAAAGAATGTGGTTGAGTTTGTGTCCAAGTGCATGGTATGTCAGCGGGTCAAGGCTGAACATCAGTTTCCATCCGGGTTGTTGCAACTGCTAAAAATTTTGGAGTGGAAATGGGAGAGATTCACCATGGATTTTGTAATAGGGTTGCCGTTGGCACCGGCTAAGAAGGATTCTGTATGGGTGATTGTTGACCAGTTCACAAAGTGTGCACATTTCTTGCCAGTGCATACAACGTATACCTTGGACAGGTTGGTAGATTTGTATATAGCAGAGATTGTGCGCTTGCATGGTGTACCTAAATCCATCGTTTCGGATAGGGATCTGAGGTTTCTGGAAAGGTTTTGGAGGAGTTTGCACCAAGCCTTAGGTTCGAGATTGAGTTTTAGTACCGCGTATCATTCTCAATCGGATGGGCAGTCTGAGCGGGTTATTCAGGTTTTGGAAGATATGCTGGGATGTTGTTTTATTGAGTTCCAAGGAACCTGGGAGAAGCATTTCCCTTTAGTTGAGTTTGCTTACAACAACATTTATCAGGCGAGTATACAGATGGCACCTTATGAGGCGTTATATGGCCGGAGATGTCGCACGCCCTTATGTTGGGCTGAGCTGAGGGGGAAAGCATGTTACCCTACCAGATGTGTTGAAAGACACGGATGTGAAGGTCAAGCTTGTCTGCTACCAGTTGAAAGTGGCTACAGAACGACAGAAATCTTATGCGGATTTGAAGCGTAAGGAGGTTGAATATGCGGTGGGCGATCGCGTATTCTTGAAGGTGTCACCGTGGAAAAAGGTGATGAGATTCAGACGTAAGGGTAAGCTCAGTCCGAGGTTCATTGGACCATACGAGGTTATTGAGCATGTGGGTCTGCGGCATATCGGTTGAGGTTGCCTCCCGAGCTGGAGAAAATTCACTATGTGTTCCATGTTTCGATGTTGAGGAGATATTGGTCAGATCCATCGCATATCATGCAATGGAGGATGTGGAGTTGAGATCGGATCTAACCTTTGATGAGGAACCAGTAGAGATCCTCGATACCAGTAAGAAGGTTCTTCGTGGTAAGACAATATAGCTCGTGAAAGTCTTGTGGCGACACCGAGGTGTTGAGGAAGCTACTTGGGAAAGCAAGGCGGATATGAAGGAGCAATTTTTGCATCTGTTTTCTCCAGGTAATTTCAAGGACGAAATTTCTTAAGTGGGGGAGAGTTGTAACACCCCAGTTTTGGGCTTAGCGGTTTTGAAGTTTGTTAGACGGTCCAGTGGATCGAGTTAGAGATTCGAGTCGGATTCGGGACCGTATATTTTTCGGTAAGATAAAAATGTGGAAAATAGTTAAAAATCATCTTTTATTATATGATGATTTTTGGTGGAATCAATTTTAGAAAACGGAATTTGGAAATGTGACATTTTGGATTAGTGACCAAAATGTGATTTTTAAAAACTATTTTTAAAGGTGTCTAAAATGAAAAGGGTCAAATTCTTAGAATCTTTAAGTAGCTATTTTACCAAGGTTTTTCTGATGATTTCTCTCTTAATTTAAGATATTTTAACATGTGTTTTAAAGATAATTAAAATGGAATTTTAGTTAAAAAGTTAGTTAAGCTCATTAAAGAAAATTCACGTAACTTTTCTCTCCACTCTCTCCTAAGCCAAACACTCAAGCTTTTTCAAAATCCAGAGGTGAGGAGTCTTTTAACTTATTTTTATGATTGATAATGATTTGATTAACATTGTTTTGCAAAATCTCATTTAAATCTTGTGTTTTCTAGCTTTTGTCAAATCAATTGAGGGAGAAATCTCATAATAGGCGTAAGGTCCGTGATCTCCTCTATTGTATGGTTATTTACTAAAATTCCCAAGTATTTGATCCTTGATTTATAATTTGGAAACTAATTTTTATGTTATATCAATGTTTAATTGAGTTATTTTGAGAATATTGATGAGATATTATAATTTTTGAAGTTGATCTGTTTTTCCAGTGTTTGAGTTGGATTTAATATATGTGTTGGTTGTACTTTGATGTTGATAAGTTGTTTTTATCAATAGAATCCCGAAACTCTTGAATCTCTAATTAGCTAGGTTGTTAGATTGTGGTTTTTGTGGTGATATTCGAGTTTAATCTTCGTTGGAAGTAAAAGGATGTTAGGAAAGGGTTTTTGGATGTTCCTTGATGTTAATTGAAGGCTTGTATTGTTGTTTTATGGATGGGTTAAGTTTTGGAAATGTTTGATGGTGTTTCTGGTATGTTTCAGATGGTGCTGAGTGGGCATCTTGGGAGTTACTAGAGATTGCTGATAGGTAATGGTTTGAATGCATTTTAATGCATTTACCCTCTGGTTTTATGTGTTTAAAACATGGGATAATCAAGGCGATGAAGTGTGACGTGTTTGGTGGCTTGCCGAGAGCTTGTTTCGTGTTGGCAAGAAAGGCAAAGCGTATCGGTGAGTGGAAACTGGTTTTAAATGCTTTACAAAGGTTTGAAAAGGTTGTTGGGAGTTTAGGGTAAGCGTGAGACACTTACCTAAGCTCGAAAGTAAGTTTCCCTTATCTTGCTCTTGAATATCGGCTTGGATATGATCATGTTGTTTGCATATTTTGGTAACAAACATGGTATGGTTTACTTACTGGTAATGCATGATTTTGACTACATATGCAGGGGATTGAAAGTATATATTACATGCTATTGAGCATTGGTTTTCATTCCGGTTGGGAATGGTGTTATTGCATTGGTAATGAGATTTGCATATGTGTTGTTTATGAGATGCATTGTAAAACGGTAAGTAAATGGTTTTGTAAATTATATATTGGCCATGTGACATGGTGAAAACAATCGGATATAGTTGGCATGCCATAGGATTAAAAGTGCACTATAAAATATGAACAAAATCGATCGTGGCCATGGGTCCTTGAGGTATGGCGGTTTAACTAGGCCACTCGGACTGTTGGGACATCATTTGGGGCATGTAGTTTAACTAGGCAACCCAAATTGATGGTGATCTTGCGGTTTAACTAGGCAAGGTCAGTACTCTTGCGGTTTAACTAGGCAAGGGTTAAATCTCGCGGTTTAACTAGGCGAGGGTATCAAATCTTGTGGTTTAACTAGGCAAGGTTTGGGATATCATGCGGTTTAACTAGGTATGGTATGAGAGATCCGTGTATCCGATATGTGTAAAGGATAGAGGTAGTCTATCCGGGTCACTATAATTGCCAATATATGAAAAAGATCATGTGTTGATTATTGTATTAAATGCTTTGGGATTTAAGCATGAAATGTTATTGATGTTATGATTATCATTATGTTTTGATTCGGTTAGAATCATGAGGAAGTGCTTGGTAAGTAAGCATGTTTTGGGAAAAGCAAGCATATGTTTTTAAAAGAATGTAAATGCATCATTGTTATGAGCATACTCATTAAGCATGTGTGCTTACGCTCTCTTTTTCCTAATGATGCAAAGCATTAAAGTTTGGGGCAGCAAAGGCAAGGTTTGCAAGGATCCAAGAGATAAACTACTTTGAGTAGGAACTCGGTTTCTATTTTCGGTTAATAAGGTAATGTGTTCGCCAAGGTTTTTGGGGGTTGTAATCTTGCTTTCTTATGGATTCTGAATATGTTTTCTATGATGGGTTTTGAGGATGGTTGTTGTTGCTAAGCTTGATGTCAATATTTGATAGTAGTTGTGGTTGAATGATGTCTTAGGTATGCATCTAGACCTCCCTTGATGATTGCCTTGTTGTGATGGTTTGAGCAAGTTTAATATGCTATGAAGAGGGTGTTGTTATGTTGCCTATGCTGTGAATGGCTTAGTGGTGCATTTTGAGACGTTTGGCAAAGTGTTTTAGGAAGCCTGCCTTTAGAATATCTTTGAATGGGTGGAAGCCTTTTTGGGTTGCTGAGCTTATGATGTTTAGGTTGCCTTTACGTCTAGGTAGAGTTGTATGAAAGGTTATGGCTTAGTGAGGTGGGTTATTTCTGAGATAAGCTTGTTAAACCAGCCATTTGCGACCATTCAGGTCTAGGGTATCGGTACGCGTGTTCATGTATCGATACGGGAAGCCATTTCAGCCTTGTGGTACATGTACGCGCGCTAGGCGTTGCGATACTGGAGTGCATAATCAGAGTAGTGTACCGATACACGGGTTCGCGTATCGTTACGTGTAGACTGACTTTGGCTTGGAGGATCGGTACACGGGTTTGAGGATCAATATGAACCTTCAATTTTGGTAAGGCGTATCGGTACGCAGGGTCGTACCGGTACGGGATATGGCTACTAAAATTTTTGGAAATTTGAATGTAAAGGGAGTACCGATACTCGAATAGGAGTACCGATACCCATGGCTGTTAAGTTAGTTAATGGCTTTTGTAAAGTTCTGTTTTCTTTAATTTTAGTCCCTGAATCTTATTTTGTCAATTATTTATGCATGGATGATCATTTGAGGCTGATATTTGGCATATAAGCATGAAATAAACCTAATTTAAGGTTGGTAACTTAAAAGTGGAAAAACTCTTTTAATTTGCTGAATTTATGTTTAGGTCCCTAAGTTGTATCGTGGCCAATTGGATATCATTATGATGCCCGATTGAGATGAGTGCTCACCTTTGAATAGTATGATCATGTAGGATAACGTTAATGCATCTAGATCAGATAAAACAAAAAAATGAGTGAGTTATAGGTTTAATCATCCCGGTTTACTTCGGTAAACCTAATGTAGCTTGCTCGGTTTGGTCTTCGGACTAGGCCGGGTCGAGGGGGTTACACCATCGTTTATTGTTATTATATTGAAAATAAACTTGGAGATATTGTCATTTTGTTGTTATTGATGTTGTTGGAGCATGATTTAGATGTAGTCATTACATTTTGTACCGTTTATGACTACCTCACTAGGCAAAGTATGCCTAATGCATTCATTTTCCATGCATTTCAGGTTACCAAGGTTTTGAGTTGAAGATCGGGGTATCGAATTTTTTGGCAAGTCACGAAGTTGTTAAGTAAAGTATGTCAACCTTACAAACTCCTAGAATGGTGGCATAATGGTTGTATAAGTTACTTTTGACCATACGGATGCATGTATACCGTGTATGCGTTTGGTATGTTTAAAAAGCTAAAATAGGACTTTTGAAAATGGGTTAAGAGTGGTTAATAAGCATATTTGGCCTAAATCAGGGAAAATATAGTAAACGGATTCATTTGGCTATGCTACTAGGTTTAGGCTAAATAAACTTATAGGTAAAATTTCGTAGAATTTGGACTAGGTTTGGTTGGGTAAATGGCTAATAAACCAGATAAAATTGTCATTACAAACCCTGCCATATCGATACGGGTGGTAGTGTATCGGTACGGGCTTGCATATTTCGGCCCAGGTTAAAGGGCATACAGGCTTGATCCGTACCGGTACATGTTTTAGAATTTAGAGTTTTAGTTATAATTGGGTATCAGTACAGGTATAGGGCGTACCGATCCCTTCTTTATACAGATAGCTTCGTACCGATATAACTATATGCATATTGGTATTTCTTTACGTCATTGGAATCTAGATTTTGTGTTAAGGCCCTGCCTATTGATCCCCCGTATTAGTACATGTGTTGTTTCAAAACATGTTCTATCTACATTGGAACAAACTGAGATTTTGGGTTAGCCTAAGCGTATTGATACGGTAAGACCCGTATTAATACGGTCCTTTGAATTTGTAAAATTATTAAGTCTTACTGAACATAGCGTATTGGTACAGTAGGATTTGTATCGGTACGACCCTATATTGCAATAACTAACTTACTAAATTCAGCTAAGGCGTATCGGTACGACCAAGCGCGTGTCGATACTCATACCATTAAATCTGTTAATAGGGTTAAAAATGAATTCTAGAACTTTATAGTTTGGTTATTAAATATTGTAAGGTTAAATTGAACTAGAAAATGAACTCTGATCGATATGAAAGTTATTGATACACTGTCTATAGCTCAAATTACATTGTGGTAGGCTTAATTCCTAAAGTGGACACTTAATTTATCAAAATTATAGTTTAGTCTCTAAAACTTGTAAAAGTTTAAAAATTGGCCCAAGATAGATAATTTCTGTATCGTACCGAACTACCAATCTTAATGTACTGACTATCGTATCGCATTGAACATCGAATCTCATCAATTACTGATTATCAAATAAAATATTACATTATATATCATTTTGTTCATCGATAACATATGCTGACCCAGATTCCTACCAGGCCAGGAATGGGGTATTACATTTGTGGTATCAGAGCTAGAGTTTAGTCAACTCTAGGACTAAACTATAATCTGTTGTGTTGTTATTGCATTGCATAATGCCACCTAGGAGTTATTTATTGTATATTGTGACTTGCTGACTAACCCGATCTTTTTACTTATAGATGTCTAACTCTAATGAGGCTCGTATAGACAAGCATGTTACCGGTTCCTCGACGCATGGCGAGGAGATTAGGTGGAGAGATCCTCTACATCTGCAGAACCCTCCAGCACAAAACCCTGAGTCGAAGGTACAAACTGCTCAAGTCAAATGCTATCAGAACATGGCTGACATGTTCAAGATATTTATGACATCGATGAAGGTTGAGCAGACTCCCCAACCTTCCACCACTATTGTCCAGTATACCCGAGCTCCTATTGACAAGCTATCTCAGCATTGAGCTTACTCCTTTACAAGTCGGGATGACGATGACCCCGAAACCACTGAGTATTGGCTAGATAGCACCCTAAGAATTTTGACCAAACAATTGCAGTGTTCTGATGATCATAAACTCGAGTGTGCCCTTGCGTTGCTGGATGATGAGGCACTCTACTGGTGGGAGACTACCATTCTCACAGTTCCAGATGAAGTTGTGACATGGGAGTTCTTCCTACGAGAATTCCAAAAGAAATATATCAATGAGTTCTACCTCGCTGAGAGGCATGACATCTTCCTCCATCTGAAATAAGGTGGACGACCTGTGGAGTAGTACATCCATGATTTTTGTATGTACTGCAAATATGGTGATGAGCATATGAAGGAGGAGGAAGAGAAATGCAGAATGTTCATCAATGGACTGAATGATGATCTGCGCCCTATGTTCACTCCATTGGGCAATACCAATTTCCAGGACCTTGTGAACATGGTCAAAGCCACTGAAGCTACACAGAGAGCCCAGAAGACTGGTGGGTCAGGAAAATTTGAGAAGAGATATCGAGACAAATCTTGTCCTCCAAAGCCTTCCAAGAAAAGGAAGTATCATGGCCCAAAGCAGAATGTATACTCCCAGCCCTTCTGATATGGGAATATTGCAGGACCTCAGACTATGACCCAATCTTTGGCTAGGACTAACTCCATTTATAGCACTGGTGGTTCTAGATGAGAGACACCGCTTCTTGTTTGCAACTTTTTCCAAAATAGACATACTGTAGGACAGTGTCATAAGAAGTCTGGGGCGTGCTTTTATTGTGGCGAGATGGGCCATCTTATTCGTGAGTGCCATAGAAGTATTGCTAGATCTACCACTACATCAGTTGTGTAACACCCCCTACCCAGTCTAGGAAATAAACTGGTTTAGGACGTGTTACCAAACAAACATACAAACATACAAACAACAAAGATAAACATTCAAGTCATACCAGCAAATATAAAGACCATTTCTAACATTTCCAGGAACTAAAATTTCCATTTGATCACATGGGTAACAAAAGGTTAAAATCATAGCAAGACAAAACAACTTGGTAGAATTCAAGTCTTTCAAAAGCAAGACACCTTTGGGTTCTTATCTTATAAATTACCATCTTTTGCTATTACCAAATTAGATTTATCCAAACGTGGCATTTTAATCTATGTTTACAACATAATTTATTATATACCAATCGAGACAAGGAGATGGACCATGATTGCATACATTAGGAGAACGAGGTTCGAACAAAACTTTGAACATAATAGATTCACTATCGACAATTTCATAGGATTCAAACAAAAGATGATTTAACCAAAGCATAGATAATTCAATGGTCCTTACAAGGGTTTGAACAATAGACAACCATGTTAAGCTTATACAATTATTTGATACTGTAACATCCCTTTCTCGTATCTGTACACCGGGTATGAGTCAGAAATGTTACGACTTCTTTAATAAAAAATTAGGGTAATTTAAAATTTTTAGAAAAAACTTCTCAATGGTCACCCATTCTCAAATTTCTTTAGCCCAAGCACTCTTAACTTTATTTAAAACCGACATAAATTATTTATTCGAGTTCCAATCATAAGTCAATTATCTTAGTATGCAACCCATCGCCAAAGTTATTCTTAACCTTGAATCTTTCCAGAAACGCCAATTATCTTGAAACCATAACGAGCTTTAAAGGCCAATCACAACTCAAATAGGTTTAGCAAGTATACATTCCACTATAATAATTAAACCTTAATTAGGATGTCATTACTGTGATTACCTGTTGAGCTTTCCAATTTTGATGCAATACTCTTCTCACTCTCATCTTGATTTACCTAATTGTGTACAACCAAACACACGCTAAGTACGAACTTAGTGAGGCAATAAAGGAAGTAATAACAATTATTTAAAATTTATTCCATTTTATGGCTACATTTATATAGCATAATATATGCCAATGCATCAACTTTCACATTGCATTAGTAATTATTTACTATATACCAATGTCATAAGATTTTCATGCTTGTCTGTTTATCATAATATGCCTTATATGCATAAATGCATGTTGATCACTAGATAAGTATGCCTTCATATTAATCATATATCAACATAATATAAACCAGATATAAATTTCTTACCAATATACTTGCCATATGATCTGAGAGTTCACATACTCCCTAACCTGTTTACCATTTATTATCCATTTTCTTATAGCCCAAACTAAACCTTGAGGACCCTGGGTACGTGAGTCAAATATGCACCGAAGTGCTAATAGACATAAGGTCATCCCTACCATCCGCACAGTTATAGGGCTGTGCTAACCATCCACACGTTTATAATGTCGTGCTAACCATACACTAAGTGTCCTTTATATACACTATAGTGCTATCCCAGATACCCGAATATGCAGCGTGCTGCTAGACTCTATGGCATGCCAACTATACCCTGTCCCTCAATGACTTATTTGGGCATAATTTTCGTATTTATTCCATCCATGGCAACATATATCAATATAATTGAACATTGGGCAGTTCATACCCAAAATAACATTCATAGTATACCACTATATATAACTAGTGATCCATGCATTTGCGTTCAAACTTTGACATATTTAAAATATGTCAAATATATGATCAATGACATAAATATTATGCCAATATATAAACCAGGTAGACTTATCACAAGTCTTACCAATGATGTATAAAACATCCATGTATCATGTTATGTATACATTGCACTCACCTGAGCCAATTATTAGCATGCCTCACTAAATTCTACTCGATCCTTTCCTTTATAGAACCTCGAACCTTCTTTAAATCGGACTTGACTTCATTAATCACATGAATAAGATAAAATAGTTGTTAGATTCAAATCTAACAATACCTTAACCATGCTGTCTAATATAATCATTCGAATATAAAATTTCCAAATTTTTTTCCTTTCTTCCTTGTACCGTTCAAAAACTCATTATAGTCCTTAGTGACCAATTTGAACTTCCAATAATTCTTCCGAGCTTGCTAACTACCATTTAAATACAAAATGTTTCAAATTCCATTTTCTGACAACTTGCGCTACCTTCAAAGATTTACTTATACCAGGCAGAATACATACTGGATCTTAATTTCCTTTCTACTAGAGAAACTAGATTCAATAATAGTTCTAGCGGTACAAGCCACATAAATTAATAAAATCTACAAAATTATGAAAATTCTTCAAACTCCCGTCAAAGATTTGTCCTGACCAAAACTGCTCTGTAAATTTTCTGACCTTCATTCGATTAAAAATTCATATTTTTTAACTCGGAACTCAAAATTAGTTTCCATTTGTTGGAAACGATACTAGACGAACAAATCTTTACAACGGTATAAAATTCATCATCTAACCATTTTTAAGAATTTATGGTGAATTTTCAAAGTCACTGCTAAAATTCAATCTTCTACATAGCTTTCCATAATAAGCTTCTAATTTGTACTAACTTCTTATTTTTCTACTTTTCAATTTAGTCCCATCACTTGCTTCAAACCACCAATTCATCATCCTCTTCATCAATTAATTATTTAGAAAATAATTCCCTCTAATTTTCTTTCTTTGCCAAAGTAGTCACTAAAATGCAAAGGTAAGGATTCAACATCGGTTTAGCCTTCTAACATCAATTTCACATCTCCAACATCATTAATTGCATAAATACACTCTAATTTCATAAAATTCTGATTCAGTCCCTTAACTTTAAAGCTTGCCGAATTGGTCCCTATATATTAGATCATTAATCAAACATCACAAACCCTAAGTTAGACTCAAATCCATAAACCCTAATCTTCTCCATGCAAACCAAAATATGTAGGGTTTAAATCCTAACTCAATAACATGATTTTAACATCATATAATCTTGATTCCAACTTAAATTCAACCATGGAATCATAAAATTTCAAAAGCCCCAATTTTGTTCATAAACCCTAATTTCCTTCTCATGTAAAATTTGCATCAATCAAGCATGTATTCCACGAATTAATAACATCAAAAGATAGAGCTTGAAGAGTAGAACAACTTTGCAGTTCGAAAGATTACCTAAAAATTGAGCTTCGGGGCTTGAATCAAACTTGGAAAATTTTCTTCCTTTTCCCCCAAATTTTGAAAGTTGAAAGATGAAGAAGGCTTCATCTTTTTGGCCTTTCAATTTTGAATTGCTCCAATTATGCCACTTGTATTATATAAATGAATTTTAAATTTATTCAAATAGGAAAATTATAAGAAGTGCCTTTTTATCCAACGATTGAGATTGATCTTATCATCAATCAAGAGCTAAGATTTAAATTTTTAATTTTCTTCTTCCAAAAATGGCCTTTGTAACTTTAAATATTTCAAAATTGCCATCCCTACCAAATGACCAATTTGCCCTCAAACTAGTCTTTATTTACTAGTTTGTTTCAAAATTGCCATTCCATTATAATATAACTAAATTAGTTCCTTCTCAACCAACCACTATTCCATAAATACCATTTTATGATTTTCCATGGCTTATGGAACAGCCTCTGAAATTTCAATTCAATCTGATTTCCCAATATTCACAAAATACTTTTACTACGATTTTATCTTTACCGAGCTATCGGATCTATTTCAAAAATTCTATATTTCCATAATGTTCCTCATATCATCATCCTTCATCCAATGATCTAGATTTATTCTTGAGTTAATACTTTACCAACTTTGCCCTTGTGATTTTCCAAAATTACGATCTTGCTATTTTTTATCCAACGGCTCATATTTAGCATGGAAAATCATCCAAGGGTTCATATTCTTCCAACACAAAGAAAATATATTAGACATGTAAAATGACATAATCAACTTTGGCTTATCATCCTTCAAAATATCCTGGATATTTGATTCGATCCGATTATATGAATATTTTTCTAAACTTTATTGCTTTATAGCCATTAATACAAACTCCGTACGAAAAATTTGAGTAACACAGAAATGTCACTCTTGGGGGTAAACTATTCATTTACGAGATCAAAATACATAACTTTTGAAAATTACATTTTGGTCCCTAAACTTTTCCAAAGTTTACACTTTAACCACAAAACTTTCAAAATTCTCATTTTGGTAACTAGCAAAAAATTGGGATATTACAGATACGATTCGAATAACACTTAAGACATCCCAAAAGCTATCAATAACGGGGCATACTTTTAGAACATAAAATTTGCTTCAAGTTACACTAGTTTTTATATCATAACATAATTGTAAATTCATGCTTGCTTAACACACTTATCCTGACATCATTCAAAAACTCAAGCACCAAAGAAATCACTTTTTTTCTCCATGTAATTCACTTAACTAAGTTGTAAGCCTTTATTTCATAACAATTCTTTATATCGCATTCAAATCACTTAACCTAGGAGTTCTTAAGTAACTTTATGAACTTACTTCTTGACCTTTGTGATCTCGTCCAAACTCTCAAGATAACTGGAAACAAATTTACCCTGAAATATTTGAAAGAATAAAGTAAGCAATTGCTTAGTGAGGTAGCTTAATTAACCAAATGCATGAATCAATAGTTTTATGATATAACTCTATTCTTTCCTCAAGTCAAATGTATCTAGGTAAGTGTTGCGCGTAATAAGTGCTACGCAATTGTGAAAGTATACACGTTGCAAGTTATAGTATAAAAGATATCGTCTCCACAGGGATTGGTGCCACTTCAAGAATCTAGTCTCTTGCACTGTAAAAAGTAAAAACACAAATAGAAGATTATAGGAGTTTAACTAATAACTAAACTGGAAGGCAATAAAGTAAAAGAATAAATGAGATCAAATGAGAGAGATAGGCTAGGTTATCGTGAGTTGAGGTGTGATAGCCGATTGGATCGTCTTGTTAAAAGAGTGCAAGGGCAACTCAGTTGCCGTGGCAACTTGCACAACGGGGTTGCCTGGGCGACTAGTTGGGAAACTACTTGGGCGTCTGGGCAACAACCTTCAAGGTTCGGCAGAGCATTCTTCAATGGTTTCTTCTTATCTCTAAGTCGAAACTCTAGTTACTTGTGCATGCCTTGATAATACATCCCTGCGTGAATCAAGGGTGAACAACAACCAATCTTGCGCTCCTCTTAGCCGTTGAAATTCTTAACTTATTCCTAAGCCGGATTAATCTTCACCATCAATAGATTGAATAAAGATCATATTCATTCGTTTCTTGAATCTAACTCTCCGGATATTAGATAAATAGATGAAGTTACGAGATCCTCTCCCAATTCACTCGCAAACAAGAATAAGAACCAAGAATGAATAAACCTTGAATAGAAAAGTGCAAACTCTTATTACCTAAACAAAATCGAATAGTTTTTCACAACCACAAAACACAATAACCATAGCCAAATAGATTTAGTTCATGGCTAGGTTCCAAAGAAACACAAGATAAATAATCCCTAGCGTGAACCTAATTGAACAAGAAAGAAAAAGTTGAAGAATGAAGCTTGTCGAAATCTCCTTGCCTTAGATGCTTGTCGAAAATTCTCTCCTCTTGCTCTCCTTTGGAGTTGTCGAAATTCCTCTAATGTATAGGGCTAGGTCAAAGTCCTTCTTTGAGGAGGAAGTTAAATTGGAATTAAATTATCTTTAAAGAATATAATTCTTTATTATAATTATATTCCTTCTAGAACTTCTCCTATCTTCTTGGAATTTAATTCTTCTTTAATCTCTTCATGGAAATCAAACTCCTTTGGGATTTAGCTTTTCTCCACGTCATCTTGGGCTTATCTAGTCATCAATTTCGACTACCATATCACCTTGTTCTTTATCGACAATTGCCCTAGCAACTGGCTCGGCGTCTCCTTCATGCTTTGCCCTGGCAACTAGCTCTAGCCTTGCTTTGGCAAGTGATCCTGTACATACACACAAAACACACCAAAGCAGCATCTTTTCCCACAAAACTACCAAGTTATGTAATCAAGCTCAACGATGGAAGGAAACATGGATTAATGCATGAATGGCTAATTATGCAACTAATATGAGCCTAAGTCTAACAATAATATGAGTAAAAAAGGTAAGAAAAATAGTACTTTTGAACACTTATCACACCCCCAAACTCGAACTATTGCTTGTCTTCAAGCAATGCAAACTAATAATTACTTGCCAAGACTTCAATTTTCACAAACTTTGAACTTGATTTCAATTCTTAGAACCGGGGCACAAAGTATGATTGGCTTTTCATTTTTCAAAAAACTTAGAAGTTACTCGGAATCAAACTATAATGCTTGTGAGTGTGTGCGGAGTTGTGTGCAAGTTGATTTTTCGGATTCTATGCAAACAAGAGGTTTTCAAATTAATTCTTTGGGTTCTTTTTAACATGTTTTAACTAGAGCCAGTTTTGGGAACCTCTAGTGTTTTTTTAGTTTTTTTAAGTTAATTTATTCGACTAGAGCCAGTTTCGGGCACCTCTAGCGATTAATTTTTTAACACATGCTAGAGCCAATTTCGGGCACCTCTAGCGATCAAATTTTTTAACACATGCTAGAGCCAATTTCGGGCACCTCTAGCATTCACTTTTTAGCACATGCTAGAGCCAATTTCGGGCATCTCTAGCATTCATCCAATTTTTATTCTAATCCCCCAATTTGTTTAATTATCAACCTAAGTTCACTAGAATTCCTTAAATCAATCAAACCACAACAGTGTTTCATCAAATTTAGCATCATAGTAAAATTATAATTTTTTCCATGGTTATCCTAGAATAAAAATTCTATCAATTAAGTGCATTGGCAAAGTCATCATCGGATATTCATCAAATCTAGGCAATTCTTGTTCCAACTAAAGGCATGGCAAGCAATTTATGTATCCTAAATGTAATACTTAAGATGAATGTAACTAAACATGGTAACTACTAATAATAATCGCCCCCCAAACTCGAGTGAGGCATTGTCCTCAATGCATGCATTAAAGAAAAATAAAAAATAATGAAAAATAAAATGCAAACGAGGACTTACTCCAAGAGTTCATCATCGTGGATGATTAGTTTCCTTTTGGTCGGTGTCTTGATTCTCTTGCTTGAACGCGATGGTTGTTTTCTTGTTGCCGGTGGTGGAATCGATCCTCGTACGGGGTTGTCCTCATCGTCCTCTTCATCAATGTCATTGGCTTTTCGCTTGGAGGATTCAATTGGTGCGGTTTTTATTGGTGCAATGGAGGACTCGTTTGAATCTGAAAAATCAGACAATGATTCTGTAGGAGTTGATTCGGGCGTAAGTGCTTTACCTTTGGCATTTGCAGTGGTTGCCGGGACGTCTTTAGCTTTGGTTGCCGTGGCGACTGCTTAATTGGTTGTCGAGGCAAGAATCTTGGCAGGAAAGATTGGGAACGACACGCGATTGTCTGGGTACTTTTCTAGGATGAATTGGGTGATGGCATTGTTGTGCTCCTTCATGTACCGCATGAACATTATTTGCCGGTCTTCAATTTGCCTTAGGTGGCTCACCAATGGTTGCAAGAGTGCTTCAAAGTGTCCTGGGGTTGATGGTCGAGTTGCCCGGCGTTAGGTGCTTGGGCATTAGGGATTACCGGGGCGGCAGGAGTTGTCGCGGTAATTGAAGGCCTTGAAGATTTTCCCGGTGCCTCTCCCATTAGCTTTCAGATTTGTGCTTGATTCCAACCGGACTTTGGTAGGGCCTTTTCATCGGTTGACTCACTTGGGACATGGATCTCCTTGCAAAGATTAGAAATTTAGCAAGGGAAGAAAAGATAACCCTTATCTTTTGAGCTACATACAAAAATCTCATCACAAATAATTTTTCCAATGTTAATGATGCGATTATGCAAAATAGAATGTATGAGCAAAAGACGTGGTATATCAACGGTAGTATTGTATGTGGTGGGCATTAAAGAAGTTTTAACAAACTTATTCCATAGTTTTGCCTCGGGTTTAAGCCGAAGGCGATTTACCGTGCCCTTGTATTTACCGTCGTTCCAATGAGTTCCCGGTTGAGTGAGTTCTTGAAGCACCTTATCGAGTTGCTTGGGCGTGATTTGATCAACGAAGGCTTGATGCTCGTCCTTCTCAATGTAAAGCCCGTAAAAGGTGTTGACATTTTCGGGGCTTATGAGTATGGCCTTGTCACGAACAAAAACATAAGGATTATCTGGGTTAGGTGAATGAGCATAGAATTCTCTTACCCATGAGATGTTGCCCGGTTCTGATTGATGGCAAAAGATTTGCCACTTTTGATGTGCAATATTCTCGAAGATGGATGGTTCAAGGCTGAAATCTTGATGAGAGTTGGAGTATTCAAAGCCTTGTTCTTCATAAATCTTTCGGCTTTCAAACTTGGAGTGAAATCTTTCTTGAACCACCAGAGTAGCAAACTTCTTGTATCTTGGTTGTTTGGAGGAACTTGGATGAACAAAAAATTTAATTTTGGATGCCATGGATGATCTTGGTGTGAGTTTTGTAAAAACAAATAAAAGAAAAGAAAATAAAAGAAACTAAAGAGTTGCAAGATAAAAAGTAGGAATAGGTTAAGGGTGATGGGTTTTATAGAAAAGATAGGTGGTAAATATGGTGGGTGGTATTAGGGGAAGACGAAAAAAAAGGTTAGGGGGAGGGTAACAGCAAGGGGGTTTAATTAGGGTAAGTTGGAGGCTTTATATAAGCCTTAGATTCAGCCCATTAATTTCCTTGTTGAAGATGTTTTCCTTCTTGGATCAAAATTCCTCTTTATCTTGAACTCTTTTCCTACAATTCAAAGACAAATCAAATAAGGATTAAAATTAAAGATAGACTAATAAAAGAAAATAAATAAAGATGTGTAAAGGGATTCTTAAACTTAAAAAGATAAGAAAAAAATAAATCTATTCTAAAAATATAATAATAATCAGAAATAATAAAAAATAAAAATAGAAATAAAAATTAAATAGTTCAAAAGAATTAAAAATAAAAAATAAAATAAAAATAAAATATCGAAAGGAGAGCATGCTCATGCATCTCCTAAGGTGACCACTTCTTTGTTACGTTCCACATGGGCACCATTGTAGTGTTTCAATCTTTGTCCATTAACTTTGAATTCATGTTTGTCAGTGATGGACTTGATTATCACGACACCATGGGAGAATGGTTTGACAACTTCGAATGGTCCCGACCATCTTGATTTCAGCTTTCCCAGGAAAAGTTTTAGCCGAGAATTGAATAAGAGAACTAGTTGCCCTGGCATGAATTGCCGCGGCAATAGTTTCTTGTCATGCCATTGCTTTGTTTTCTCCTTGTAGATTCGTGCATTGTTATAGGTGAGTGCACGAAATTCTTCTATCTCATTGAGGTCCAACAAACGCTTTTGTCCGCACTTTCCCAATCCATATTCACGGTCTTGATTTGCCCAGTATGCCTTGTGTTCGATTTCCACTGGTAGATGACATGTTTTGCCATAGACAAGTCGGAAGGGGGACATACCTAAGGGTGTTTTGAATGCAGTGCGATATGCCCAAAGTGCGTCATCAAGTCTTAATGACCAATCCTTCCTAGAGGGATTTACAACTTTCTCGAGTATACCCTTCAATTCCCGGTTGGAAATTTCTGCTTGCCCGTTGGTTTGTGGGTGATATGCCGTGGCAATCTTGTGTGATACGCCGAAGCGTTGCAACATCTTTGCAATAATTCTGTTGTCAAAATGCTTTCCTTTGTCACTGATAATTGCTCTCGGCATCCCAAACCGTGTAAATATGTTTTTCTGCAAGAATCGTTGGACGGTCTTGGAATCGTTGTCGGGAACTACAGCTGCCTCAACCCATTTAGACACGTAGTCGACGGCAAGTAGAATGTAGAGGTTGCCGAATGAAGATGGGAAAGGTCCCATAAAATCGATCCCCCATACATCGAACAATTCCACCTCGATGATGTTCTGGAGTGGCATCTTATGTCGTCTAGAGATATTGGCCGTCCTCTGGCAACGATCACATTGCTTGTAAAAGTCTTGGGCATCCTTGTACAATGTTGGCCAATACAAACCGGATTGCAAAACTTTGGCCGCGGTACAAGTTCCTCCAAAATGTCCTCCATAGGGTGAAGAATGGCATTGCCAGAGTACATTCTGTTGCTCTTCTTCAGGGACACATCGACGTATAACCTGATCTGCATATTGTTTAAACAAAAGAGGCTCGTCCCAAAAGTAATGCTTAGCATCATGGCAGAACCGCTTCTTCCCTTGGTGAGTAAGGCCATAAGGTAAAATACCACAAACAAGGAAATTAACTAAATCCGTGTACCAGGGTATTGCCAAGGCATGTTCTGCCTTGGCGACTGCTCCCAAAATTGTCGAGGCGTGCAAATCAAGGGCTGCTGCGGCGTCGAGAGTTGCCGAGGCGTGCGTATCCATGGTTGTCGAGGCAACTAAAAGTTGTTCATTCAGGAATGCATCGAATATCTCTAGATTCGCGTCCTCCTCCCTATTGCGTTCTAAACGTGATAAGTGATCGGCCACTTGATTTTCTGTTCCTTTCCTGTCCTTAATTTCAATATCAAATTCTTGTAAAAGTAATATCCAACGAATCAAACGAGGTTTGGCATCCTTTTTAGCAAATAGTTATTTGATTGCCGAATGGTCCGTATGAACAATTACCTTTGTCCCAATCAAATAGGATCGGAACTTGTCAAATGCGAAAACTACAGCTAGTAACTCTTTCTTCGTTGTTGTGTAATTCACTTGAGCACTATTAAGAGTTTTACTAACATAGTATATCACATGGAAGGTCTTACCTGTGCGTTGGCCTAGGACTGCTCCTACCGCGAAATCACTTGCATCACACATGAGCTCAAAAGGTAGCGTCCAATCTGATGGAACGACAATGGGTGCCGAGGGAAGCTTTTCCATTAGGGTTTCGAATGCTTGGGTGCAAGAATCATCAAAATCGAAGACTTTATCCTGTTCAAGCAAATTGCACAAGGGTTTAGTGATTTTAGAAAAATTATGAATGAACCTCCTGTAAAAACCTGCATGTCCAAGAAAGTTTCAAATTCCTTTAACCGAACTTGGTGGGGGTAATCTCTCGATCACGTCCACCTTGGCTTTGTCTACTTCAATTCCCTTGGATGAAATCTTGTGGCCGAGCACTATTCCTTCACCTACCATAAAATGGCATTTCTCCCAATTGAGGACTAAATCAGTTTCTTCACATCTTGCCAACACCCTCTCTAAATTGTCGAGACAACTGTCGAAGTCATTACCAAAAATAGAAAAATCATCCTTGAAGATCTCAAGGAAGTCTTCGACCATGTCTGAAAAGAGTGCCACCATGCATCTTTGGAAGGTTGCCGGGGCGTTACACAATTCGAACGGCATCCTTCAGAAAGCATAAGTATCGTATGGGCATGTGAAGGTTGTCTTTTCTTGATCTTCTGGTGCTATGGCAATTTGATTGTAACCTGAATAACCATCAAGAAAACACTAAAAGGGTTTACCTGCAAGACGGTCAAGCATTTGATCAATAAAGGGTAATGGGAAGTGATCTTTCCTAGTGGCTTTATTTAGCTTTCGATAATCCATACAAACCCTCAAACTGGTCACAGTCCTGGTTGGAATGAGTTCATTGTTTTCATTACTTACCACCGTTATACCTCCCTTTTTTGGTACACATTGTACCAGACTTACCCATGTACTATCAGAGATAGGGTATATAATTACGGCGTCAAGCCACTTGATGATTTCTTTCATTACAACCCCTTCCATGGCATGATTCTGTCTTCTTTGGGCCTCAATTGAAGGTTTGTGATCATCTTCCAACAAAATCTTGTGCATTGACACTGCCGGGCTAATTCCCTTCAAGTCGGCAATTGTCCACCCTATTGCCTTTTTGTGTAGCTTCAACATTTTGATCAGCTTCTTTTCCTGCTCAGGTTGTAACTTAGAAGAAATAATTACAGGCAATGTATTATCGGTTCCTAAGCATGCATATTTTAGTTGCTCTGGCAATTGTTTCAACTCAAGAATCGGTGGTTGTTCAATAGAGGGTTTTTCGAGCTTACCTTCCTTACCTGAGTAATCCAATGGTTCAAAGTATGTACCTGGTCGATTGACTAGCCAATTAGCCTCTTCTTGTTGTTCCTCATCGACCGGTTCTTCATACTCCTCAGGTTCCTCTTGATCGGCAATGTAGTTGCCGAGGTAACTAAATTCCTCGTCGAAGTTAAACTCTGTCGTGGCATGAAGAAGTTGACATTCTTCTGGATCATCGGCATGCCTTAGTGTTTGGAACACATTTAGTTTAACTTGCTGGTCATTCACCCTCATTGTGAGTTCTCCCTTTTCAACATCGATCAAGGTTCTCCCTGTTGCTAGGAATGGTCTCCCGAGAATGATAGGTGCATGCTCATCTGCTTCACAATCCAAAACAATAAAGTCAGCTGGAAAAATAAATTTATCAACTTTTACTAGTATGTCCTCGATTTTTCCCTCTGGATGCACAAGGATCTGTCGGCTAGCTGTAGCATAACTGTTGTAGGTCTTGCCTTCCCGATTCCTAGTTTATGGAAAATCGATTTAGGCATCAAGTTTATGCTAGCCCCAAGGTCGCATAATGCTTTCCTGACATAGTGGTTTCCAATGGAACAAGGTATTGTGAAACTTCCGGGATCCTTTAACTTAGGTGGCATATGATTGTGCAACATTGCCATGCATCCCTCTGTTGCGGCAACTGTTTCAAACTCTCTTAGCCTTGTTCTCTTGGACACAATGTCTTTAAGAAACTTGGCATAGTTTGGCATTTGTTCAATTGCTTCCACCAATGGCAAGTTGATGTGGACTTGCTTTAGGATATCAAGAAACTTCTTGAATTGATATTCTTGCTTTTGTCGCTTCAACCTTTGTGGGAATAGTGGTGGAAGTCGGATATCTTCGATCCTTTCATTGGTTTGGAACCTGATTGACGGCATTACCGGGACAACTGGAGTTGCCAAGGTATTATCAATTGGGGTTGCTGAGTCATGCTTATCACAAGTTGCTGAAGCATCCTTATCGTCGGTTACCGAGGCATGCTTATTGTCGGTTGCCGCGGCAATTCCTGGTTCAGCATCTGAGGCTTTGCTGCTAGGTTCGTCTTGATCTTTTTGTGGAGTTTTGTTTGATGAGCGGGCTTGAGCCTCTCTAAGTTGTTGGCTACTTCTAGTGGTGATCGACTTACATTGCTCATGGTCAGTTCCTCTTGCGACTTCAGTATCGCTAGGTAAACCTCCTTGTGGTCTAGTATTCAGGTTTTGAGCAAACTGTCCGACTTGATTTTCTAATGATTTGATTACCGCCTCTTGGTTTTGCAATCTCATCTCGGTCCTGTTAATAAAAGCATCAGTTCTTTTTATGAAGTTACTATTCTTAGCCATATAAGATTCAATTTTCATCATAAAAGCATTTAGAGAATTTTCCAAAGAACTAGA
Organism: Hibiscus mutabilis; assembly: GCA_019671005.1. Taxonomy (NCBI): domain Eukaryota; kingdom Viridiplantae; phylum Streptophyta; class Magnoliopsida; order Malvales; family Malvaceae; genus Hibiscus; species Hibiscus mutabilis. The sequence goes on along the minus strand of CM033749.1, from coordinate 19,076,102 downwards.
TGTTGTTGGTTGTTGCTGCGGCAACTGTTGCCGTGGCATATTCTGCAGGAATCCCGATGCTTGTGCATTTTGATTGTTCTAGTTTAGAGCATTGTTGGGATTACTCCATGAAAAATTCGGGTGCTTCTTCCAAGCTGGATTGTATGTATTGAACATCACATTGTTGTTCCGATTGTAATTCCCCACATAGAAGCTGGATTCCGAATTTTGCATACATTCAGAAGAATCATGGTTATCACCACATAACTCACAAAAAGAATCCATTATCTTGACCTCATGTGTGTTGTTTGGTTTTTGCATGTTCTGGACCATCTTGGTTAAAGTGGCCAATTGTGCCGAAATTGAATCTGATGATCCTAGTTCATGTATTGTGGCCTGGCGTCTAATTTCTCCTCTTCTAGTAGAGGGGAATTGATAATCATTCTTGGCCAGCCTTTTTAGAATTTGCATTGCTTCCTCCGACGACTTATCTAGGAGTATGTCGTTTGCCGAGGCATCTAGCATCATCCTTGTTGGTGTATTCACGGCGTTGTAAAACATTGTTACTTGAGTCCACACAGGGAATCAGTGTAGGGGGCATTTGTGTAGAAGTTCTCTGTATCACTCCCAAGCCTCGTACATGGATTCATCATCTGCCTGCCGAAAAGAAGTAATATCATTACGAAGCTTATCAGTCAAATTTGTAGGATTAAACCGAGCAAGGAAATCACGACAAAGATCGGTCCAAGATCCTATTGATCCGGTATGAATGCTATTCAACCATGCTTTCGCCCTATCCCTCAGTGAATAGGGGAATAATCTTAATCGTAAGACATCGGGGGTGACTCTGTGTATTTTGAATGAGTTGCAAATCTCATGGAAAGATTTAAGATGTTGCCGTGCATCTTCAGTTGCTGAGCCGCCAAATTGACCAATTGTGTTGATCATATTAAACATTACCGGTTTTAACTCAAAGTGGTCGGCTTCAATTTTAGGTGCGATAACTCCTGGATTAAGTCCATCAAGATCTTCTTCAAGATAGTCTCGAATAGTTCTGTTTTGTGCAAGAATCACTCCTCCTCCTGCTGGAACATCTTGATTCATATTGCCGTCTTGATTAGCCATTGCTACTCTTATCCTTTGTCTAAGTCTTTGTAAGGTTCGTTCGATTTCTGGATCAAAGGGATATTCTGGTGTAATCGGTCTCGCCCTGGTCATATACCAATGCAAAACCAAAGTTTGTTAGTCCTTTGAATCTTAAACAAGAAAAGTAAAACGAAAGTGCAAGAAAATAAAAACAAAGTCGCTATTGCCAATCCCCAGCAACGGCGCCAAAAAATTGTTGCGCGTAATTAGTGCTACGCAATTGTGCAAGTATACACGTTGCAAGTTATAGTATAAAAGATATCGTCTCCACAGGGATTGGTGCCACTTCAAGAATCTAGTCTCTTGCACTGTAAAAAGTAAAAACACAAATAAAAGATTATAGGAGTTTAACTAATAACTAAACTAGAATGCAATAAAGTAAAAGAATAAATGAGATCAAATGAGAGAGATATGCCAGGTTATCGTGAGTTGAGGTGTGATAGCCGATGGGATCATCTTGGTAAAAGAGTGCAACGGCAACTCAGTTGCCGTGGCAACTTGCACAATGGGGTTGCCTAGGCGACTAGTTGGACAACTACTTGGGCGTCTGGGCAGCAACCTTCAAGGTTCGGCAGAGCATTTTTCAATGGTTTCTTCTTATCCCTAAGCCGAAACTCTAGTTACTTGTGCATGCCTTGATAATACATCCCTGCGTGAATCAAGGGTGAACAACAACCAATCTTGAACTCCTCTTAGCCGTTGAAATCCTTAACTTATTCCTAAGCCGGATTAATCTTCACCATCAATAGATTGAATAAAGATCATATTCATTCGTTTCTTGAATCTAACTCTCCCGATATTAGATAAATAGATGAAGTTACGAGATCCTCCCTCAATTCACTCGCAAACAAGAATAAGAACCAAGAATGAATAAACCTTGAATAGAAAAGTGCAAACTCTTATTACCTAAACAAAATCCAATAGTTTCTCACAACCAGAAAACACAATAACCATAGCCAAATAGATTTAGTTCATGGCTAGGTTCCAAAGAAACACAAGATAAATAATCCCTAGCATGAACCTAATTGAACAAGAAAGAAAAAGATGAAGAATGATGCTTGTCGAAATCTCCTTGCCCTAGATGCTTATCAAAAATTCTCTCCTCTTGCTCTCCTTTGGAGTTGTCAAAATTCCTCTAATTTATAGGGCTAGGTCAAAGTCCTTCTTTGAGGAGGAAGTTAAGTTGGAATTAAATTATCTTTAAAGAATATAATTCTTTATTATAATTATATTCCTTCTAGAACTTCTCCTATCTTCTTGGAATTTAATTCTTCTTTAATCTCTTCATGGAAATCAAACTCCTTTGGGATTTAGCTTTGTTCCACGTCATCTTGGGCTTGTCTAGTCATCAATTTCGACTACCATATCACCTTGTTCTTTGTCGACAATTGCCCTGGCAACTTGCTCGGCGTCTCCTTCATGCATTGCCCTGGGAACTAGCTCGGCATCCCCTTCATGCATTGCCCTGGCAACTAGCTCTAGCCTTGCTTTGGCAAGTGATCCTGTACATACACACAAAACACACCAAAGCAGCATCTTTTCCCACAAAAACTACCAAGTTATGTAATCAAGCTCAACGATGGAAAGAAGCATGGATTAATGCATGAATGGCTAATTATGCAACTAATATGAGCCTAAGTCTAACAATAATATGAGTAAAAAGGGTAAGAAAAATAGTACTTTTTTACACTTATCATATTCATAGGGTTCGAACTTATCATTATTTCTAGGACTGTCAGATCCATATAGTGTAACGACATTGATCGAATACAAGTCATCAAGGGCATAAGATTGCAAAAAGAATATCATTATTTCTTGATCCAACTATGCACAAATATCACTTAAACATTAGGTACTTATTACACAAGTAATTTGGTGATTTATTAGTTTAATTTATGGATTCATGATTCTTCTTAAACAAGGCACCTCTTTAAAATGGTGACTTGTCACATAAATTATCAAACATGGCATCTCATTCACATAGTTACTTATCACGTAAGTTATCAAACATAACATGTACAACATAGCTACTTATCACATAAGTATCAAACATAACATGTCATAACATAGCTATTTATCATATAAGTATCAAACATAGCATCTCATACACATAGTTACTTATCACGTAAGTTATCAAACATAACATGTATAACATAGCTACTTATCACAAAAGTATCAAACATAACATGTCATAACATAGCTACTTATCACATAAGTATCAAACATAACATCTCATACACATAGTTACTTATCAAATAAGTTATCAAGATAATTCATTGGTTTAACTTGTAAATTAATTATTTTGTCTTTATCAAAGCTTTGAGAATAAAGTAACAGTCTAGGTACACGAAGCCCCAACCAATTGTCGCCAAATAAAATGATACTCGTAGTACCGGTTAATCACTCCCACTGTCGCCAAGTAACCACAACACTTCCCTCCTACTGTCGCCAAATAAGGACCGTAGTCCAATCTAAACACGAGCTCTATGGACTCTATGACATGCCAACTATACCTAAGACTGACTCGAGACCAAGCTTTCACATTTATCTTATCTTATTAGAGATAGATTGAGCACAGCTCCATATCAAAATATCATATTAACAAAGCTTATTGCCCCTTTTATTTTAGGCATGTGTTCACCTCATGTGAATTTCTCAATACAATTTTTCTCATCTTATTCGAATAGCATATCTCATTCGTATCAGAATCAGAACTAAACATAGATTCATAGTCAAAATATCAAATGGCAAGACTTATTATTTATCATGTCAATCATTTACATAATTCATGTATAATTCTAAGTTTGATGATTTATCTAGTTCAAAAGTTTGCATAGCAAAATTTCATTTCAAGCATGTGTCAATCTCAATATGAGCATAAAAACCAATACAAACAATTTGCCTTTTCACAGACCAATTAGGATTTAGATACTTACCTCAATCCAAGCATATTCCACCATAGCTTAACTCAAAAATAAGATAACACAACTTAAAATTTACAAAAGATCATCGAGAAGGTTTTAAGTCTATCCCGAGACTTTAAACTACACTCACAGTTTGTTCCAAGCTAATTTTGATCTTAAATCGCAACCCCTTTTTGCTTATCTACACCTTGATCTACCTTAGTCCTCATTCCATAAATTCCTTCTTGGTCTAAATATAACAAAGTGTACAATCATATATTAGAACAATTCCTAACAATCATTCACTTGCAAAACAACTCCATTTCTCATGTATACAATCATATAAACACAAAACAATCCACTAATATTCTTGAGTATGAAAAACATTCCAAATTTTCATATGTTCACATAAACATTTTTAAAACAGTCCAATGCACTTCTACATATATAAAACTGTCCCCAATACGTAGGTATATAATAATGTAAACACAACCAAGACACAAGCATTCCGAAACCGTCCCGAGTTCATAGATACACAATTATGTGTGCATAAAATCGTCCATGATATCTATAAACATTCAAAAACAGTCACTAATGCACACATATATATATATATATCTACACCAAACAGTCAACAAATGTTCATGTATATGCAAAACAATCCCATTAAATTACATCCCAAAACAGTCTCTATTTTTAGTTTTTTTATAAAAATAGTCTACTTAATCACAAATCTGTCCATTTTTAATTATTAAAACAATCCTTATGTTTTTAAAAACATCCCCTTCATTTTAGATTTATGAAACAATCCAATATGTACTCAAAACAGTCCTTTAACAACCCTTAAACTGGCAAAACAACTCTTCCTTTCTTTGAAAATAGTCCCTAAAACTTCACAATTCAGACCCATGTTTTTAACAATTAAAAAACATTTGTCCATTCTTTTCCTTTTAAATGCAGTCCAAACTCTTCTTTAATTGTGTAAAACAGCCTAATATATTCTTATATACAAATATGCACAAAACAGTTTCATATGCTTTCCTATGTATCCAAAATAGTCCATTATTCATGTATATATATATATATATATATATATACATCAAAACAGAACAATCCCTAATTGGATTTTTTAACAAGCAATGTCATCAAATCCTAGCTCCAATTGAACTATAAGATCGAGTAATGATCCATTTGAATACTTGAATTATTCAAATCGAATTAAAATTCATTATCAAGCAATCTATTATCTTAAATATGTCACATAAACACATAGCATGGAAATTTAAGTATGTTTATCATTCGAATGATCAAGAACTTCACTATGAACACATAATCAAGGCTCAAAAGAAGGAGTAAACATAATTTCTTCCCACAAGCTACACGCATAGTTCAACTTAATGCATGAATCATTCAATGATCTAGAGATGGTTCATAACATGGATTAATCATTCAAAACACACTCAAGACATAACATATGAGAGGTTGGCAACCAATTTTTTGAATTGAATTCTAAAATTAGAAGAAATGAAGAGTTTGCTTACTTTCTTCCTTGAGACTCATAATCAAAGGTTTAAAAAAGGCTTGAATCACTCAATCTAAATTCTCAAATTTTCCATGGATAATTCAAGCTTTATCACACTCTCTCTACTACCACTTGAAGGTTCGGTTATGAGAAGCATGAAGGAAGATGATGAACATTTTTTCATCTTTCATTTACCTAAAATGGCCGTGAGTCACCATCTCTACCTCACATTTGCTTTCATCATTTTCCTACAAGTATACATGTCCTTATGCTTAATAAATTTTAACACGCAAACTCAAATTTTAGGCCATCATTCGATTTAGTCCCTTGTACAAAGAGCATCATATCTTTCATTTCTTTCTTTTTAGTCTTATACACTTAATTTAGCTAAGGAAATAAACTGGCTTAGGACGTGTTACCAAACAAACATACAAAGAACAAAGATAAGCATTCAAGTAATACCAGCAAATATAAAGACTATTTCTAACATTTCCAAGAACTAAAATTTCCATTTGATCACATGGGTAACAAAAAGGTTAAAATCATAGCAAGACAAAACAACTTGGTTGAATTCAAGTCTTTCAAAAGTGAGACACCTTTGGGTTCTTATCTTATAAATTACCATCTTTTCCTATTACCAAATTAGATTTATCCAAACGTGGCATTTTAATCTATGTTTACAACATAATTTATTATATACCAATCGAGAGAAGGAGATGGACCATGATTGCATACATTAGGAGAATGAAGTTTGAACAAAACTTTGAACATAACAAATTCATTATCGACAATTTCATAGGATTCAAACAAAAGACGATTTAACCAAAGCATAGATAACTCAATGGTCCTTACAAGGGGTTGAACAATAGACAACCATGTTAAGCTTATACACTTATTTGATACGATCCTAATAGCACTTAAGACTTCCCAAAAACTATCTAGAACGGGGCATACTTTTAGAACATAAAATTTGCTTCAAGTTACACTAGTTTTTATATTATAACATAATTGTAAATTCATGCTTGCTTAACACACTTATCCTGACATCATTCAAAAGCTCAAGCACCAAAGAAATCTCTTTTTTTTCTCCATGTAATTCACTTAACTAATTTGTACGCTTTTACTTCATAACAATTATTTATATTGTATTCAAATTACTAACAAACATCATATCCATAAAGTTCACGACTTCAACATAAGTGACGTAATTCAATAATAATCTAAGATCACCTAGACATAGCAATGGCTTCTAAATACATATGCATTCAAGCAACCATTTCTTTAACATGTCAAATGTTTTAAACATACTCATAAGACATCTATATGTCATTCATAGATAGCAACATGATAATCTAGCTCCCATACACACATGCATACATGTATACTACCAATCATAAGATCACAATAACCCACCCAATCCAAATAACCACCATAGAGCATATTAAGGGCCATTACATACCATGTTAATTACTTAATTAACTTAAATACATATATAACCAGGAAAGATAAATGAATTACCTTTTGCATATATCATGAATATGTGCCACCACCTAGGAGTTCTTAAGTAACTTTATGAACTTACTTCTTGACCTTTGCGATCTCATCCAAACTCTCAAGATAACCGGAAGCAAGTTTACCCTGAAATATTTGAAAGAATAGAGTAAGAAAATGCTTAGTGAGATAGCTTAATTAACCAAATGCATGAATCAATAGTTTTATGATATAAATCTATTCTTTCCTCAAGTTTAATGGATCCATGTAAGTACCAAACTTACTCAAAGACAACCCATCATATTCATAGGGTTCAAACTTAGCATTATTTCTAGGCCTATCGGATCCATATATTATAACGAGATTGATCGAATACAAGTCATCAAGGTCATAAGATTGCAAAAAGAATAGCATTATTTCTTGATCCAACTATACACAAATATCACTTAAACATTAGCTACTTATTACACAAGTAATTTGATGATTCGTTAGATTAATTTATGGGTTCACGATTATTCTTAAACAAGGCATCTCTTTAACATGGTGACTTGTCACATAAATTATCAAACATGGCATCTCATTCACATAGTTACTTATCACGTAAGTTATCAAACATAACATGTATAACATAGCTACTTATCACATAAGTATCAAACATAACATGTCATAACATAGCTACTTATCACATAAGTATCAAACATAACATCCCATACACAGTTACTTATCACGTAAGTTATCAAACATAACATGTATATCATAGATACGTATCACATAAGTATCAAACATAACATGTCATAAAAAAGCTACTTATCATCTAAGTATCAAACATAACATCTCATACACATAGTTACTTATAAGTTATCAAGATAATTCATTAGTTTAAATTGTAAATTAATTATTTTGTCTTTATCATAGCCTTGCGAATCAAGTAAAAGCCTAGTTACACGAATCCCCAACCAACTGTCGCCAAATAAAATAGTGCTCACAGTACCGGTCAATCCCTCATACTATCGCCAAGTGACCACAACACTTCCCTTCTTCTGTCGCCAAATAAGGACCGTAGTCCACCCCAAACACGAACTCTGTGGACTATATGGCATGCCAACTTACCTAAGACTGACTCGAGACCAAGGATTTCACATTTATATTATCTTATTAGAGATAGATTGAGCACAGCTCATTATCAAAATATCATATTAACAAACCTTATTGCCCCTTTCATTTTAGGCATGTGTTCACCTCATGTGAATTTCTCAATATAATTTTTCTCATCTTATTCGAATAGTATATCCCATTCGTATCAGAATCAGAACTAAACATAGATTCATAGTCAAAGTATCAAATAGCAAGACTTATTGTTTATCATGTCAATCATTTACATAATTCATGTATAATTCTAAGTTTGATGATTTATCTAGTTCAAAGGTTTGCATAGCAAAATTTCATTTCAAGCATGTGTCAATCTCAATATGAGCATAAAAACCAATACAAACAATTTGCCTTTTCATAGACCAATTAGGATTTAGATACTAACCTCAATCTGAACATAAACTAGCATAGCTTAACTCAAAAATAAGATAACACAACTTAAAATTTACAAAAGATGTTCAGGAAGGTTTTAAGCCTATCCCGAGACTTTAAACTACACTCACAGTTTGTTCCAAGCTAATTTTGCTCTCGAATCGCAATCCCCTTTTTGCTTATCTACACTTTGATGTACCTTAGTCCTTACTCCATAAATTCCTTCTTGGTCTAAATATATCAAAGTGTACAATCATATATTAGAACAATTCCTAACAATCATTCACTTGCAAAACAACTCCATTTCTCATGTATACAATCATATAAACACAAAACAATCCACTAATATTCTCAAATATGCAAAACAGTCCAAATTTTCATATGTTCACATATACATTTTCAAAACAGTCCAATGCACTTCTACATATATAAAACAGTCCCCAATATATAGGTATATAATCATGTAATCACAAAACAGCCTAAGACACTTACAAGCATTCAAAAACAGTCTCTAGTTCATAGATACACAATTATGTGTGCATAAAATAGTCTATGATATCTACAAACGTTCAAAAATAGTCCACTAATGCACATATATATATATATATATATATATATATATATATATTTGCACCAAATAGTCCACAAATGTTCATGTATATGCAAAATAATCCCATTAAATTACATCCCAAAATAGCCTCTATTTTCAGTTTTTATAAAAGCAGTCTACTTAATCACAAATCTGTCCATTTTTAATTATAAAAACAATCTTTAAGCTTTTCAAAACATCCCTTTCATTTTATATTTATAAAACAATCCAAAATGTACTCAAAACACTCCTTTAACAGCCCATAAACTTGCAAAACAACTTTTCCTTTATTTTGAAATAGTCCCTAAAACTTCACAATTCAGTCCCTTGTTTTAACAATTAAAAAAAATCTGTCCATTATTTTCCTTTTAAAATAGTCCAAAACCTTATTTAATCGTATAAAATAGTCCAGTATATTCTTATATATAAATATGCACAAAATAATTTTATATGCTTTCCTATGTATCCAAAACAACCCATTATTCATGTGTATATATATACATCAAAACAGAATAATCCCTAATTGGATTTTTTTAATAAGCAATGTCATCAAATCCTATCTCCAATTCAACTTTAAGATTGAGTAATGATCCATTTGAATACTTGAATTATTCCAATCGAATTAAAATTCATTATCAAGCAATATGTTATCTTAAATATGTGACATAAACACATAGCATGACAATTTAAGCATGTTTATCATTCGAATGATCAAGAGCTTCACAATGAACACATAATTAAGGCTTAAAAGGAGTATACATAATTTCTTCCTACAAGCTACATGCATAGTTCAATTTAATGCATGAATCATTCAATGATTTAGAGATGGTTCATAAGATGGATTAATCATTTGAAACACACTCAAGACATAACACATGAGAGGTTGACAACCAATTTTTTGAATTGAATTCTAAAATTAGAAGAAATGAAGAGATTGCTTACCTTCTTCCTTGAGACTCACGATCAAAGGTTTAAAGAAAAAGACTTGAATCACTCAAACTAAGTTCTCAAATTTTCCATGGATAATTCAAGCTTTCTCACTCTTTCTACTAACACTTGAAGGTTCGGTTATGAGAAGCATGAAGGAAGATGATGAACATTTTTTCATCTTTCATTTCCCCAAAATGGTCGTGAGTCACCATCTATACCTCACATTTGCCTTCATCATTTTACTACAAGTATACATGTCCTTATGCTTAATAAATTTTAGGATGCAAACTCAAATTTTAGGCCATCATTCGATTTATTCCCTTGTACAAAGAGAATTATTTATTTCATTTCTTTCTTTTTAGTCCTATACACTTAATTTAGCTATCATGATACACATTAGATTAATAGACTTAGAAATCAAGTTAGTAACATTCTTCTAAGCCTAGTTTGGGGTATTACAGGCCAATCCTTCGTCTTCTGCATTGTCCTTCTAATGCAAAGGAGCAAAACAAAGATCGTCTGAGAGACCCAGTGGCTCCACTAGAGCATCGAACAAGCAAGAATCAAAGGCTTCAGCTCATATGTACCATGTGAGAAGCAATGAAGAGAAGGATGATCCTGATATCATTACATGAACCTTTGAACTAAATTCAAAAATTATCTATGTATTGTTTGATCCTGGATCTACCCATTCCTTTATAAGCACCGTGTTAGTGGAACAATATAAGCTATCTTCTGAACCTATTGCATCAAAGATCATTGTAACCAATCCTTTAGGTGATAGAGTCACCATAAGCTTTGTATGCAAACTCTGTCCCTTAATGATTCAAGGGATTCTATTTCTGGAAAATTTGTTGGCATTATCGATTCATGATTTTGATGTTATAGTGGGTATGTATTGGTTCAGTGAACATCAAGCCTGGGTAGATTATTGCAAGAAAAAATTATACCTCCAGGGTCTTAGCAAAAAAAGCATCACTTTAATGAATTCAAGGACTCCATCGTTGTACGTTTTGTCTTTGAAAGCCAGGGATAAACTTCAACTGCAAAATATTGGTACCGTATGTGAATCCCTGATGTTTTCCCAGGCGAACTTCTGAGTTTACCTCCCACCCATGAAGTAGAGTTTGGCATCAAAGTACAACCTAGAATGAACCCAATTTTCATTGCACCTACCGTATGGCAGCAGTTGAGCTTAGAGAGTTAAAGACTCATATTCAAGAGTTGTTAGATAAAGGCTTCATTCGACTGAGTTCTTTACCTTGGGGAGCTCTAGTCCTCTTTGTAAAGAAGAAAGATGGTCCATGAGGTTGTGTATCGACTACCAGCAGTTGAACAAAGTAACCATAAAAAATAATACCCATTGCCAATAATTGATGACCTATTCGATCAGTTTAAGAATTCCTCTATATTTTCTAAGATCAATTTAAGGTTAGGGTACTATCAGATGAAAGTTAAAGAATGTAATGTACCCAAAACTACCTTTTGTACAAGGTACAACCACTACAAATTCTTGGTAATGCCCTTTGGGCTAACCAATGCACCAGCAGCTTTTATGGACCTAATGAATCGGGTTTTTAGACCTTACTTGGATAAGTTCGTAGTGGTATTCATCAATGACATATTGATCTATTCCAAGAATGTTGTCGAACATCGAGACTACCTCCGTATTGTGCTTCAAACCTTCAAAGGAAGCAGTTGTACGCAAAGTTTTCCAAATGTGAATTATGGCTTAATAAAGTTGCCTTCCTTGGTTATATTGTCTCAGCTTCAAGAATTCAAGAAGACCCAAAAAAGTCAAGCTATCCTAGATTAGAAGCCAACAAGAAATGTTGGAAAAGTCAGAAGCATCCTCGGTTTAGCTGGCTATTATAGGAGATTTGTTAAAGGATTCTCTATAATAGCAACCCCCTGACTAAACTATTTAGAAAAGAAACCTCATTTGTTTGGATCGAAGATCAACAGAGAAGCTTTGATCAGTTAAAACAAGTCTTGACTCATGCACCGGTCCTGACCCAACTCGAGTCGAGAAAGGACTACACAGTTTATAGTGATGCTTCGCATCTCGGGTTAGGATGTGATTTGATGCAAGAAGGCAAGGTTGTTGCTTACGTATCGAGACAACTCAAGCCACATGAGATGAATTATCCCATCCACAATTTGGAACTAGCTACAGTTGTCTTTGCACTGAAAATTTGGAGGCATTATCTCTATAGAGAAAAAATGTTATCTCTTTATCGACCATAAAAGCATCAAATATCTTCTGACTCAAAAATAGTTGAATCTTTGGCAAAGGAGATGGATGGAACTCCTCAAAGACTATGATTTTGTCATTAACTACCATCCGGGCAAGGCTAATGTTGTTGCTGATGCATTCATCCGCAAACCTTTTCCATCACCTTGAGCCATTAATGTTTACTTTCATCTTCGAAAACACCATTATCTTGTAGTTGAACTCCAGGTTCAGTCTACCATCATGTTGAGAATTAAAACGTTGTAGAGATAAGATCTCTAGCATTGAGCCCTTGTATCCAGATTGCTTATCAATGAGAATTCTAACTTCATGGTTGATCCTGAAGGATTATTGTTTTTTTGTAATCGGGTCTGTCTACCCAATGATGAGACTCTCTGTACTGACATTCTAAAAGAAGCTCATTCAAATTCCTTCTCTATATACCAGGTTTTGTGAAGATGTACAAAGATCTCCGATAATTATATTGGTGGCCAAGCATGAAGCAAGTCGTAGTTGACTTCATGTCTAAATGCCTCATGTGCCAACATGTTAAAGTTGAGCATCATGCCCCTACCATATTATTGCAACCTATTGATCTACCGCAATGGAAGTGAGAGAAGATCACCATGGATTTTTTTAGTGGTCTTCCCCTAACTCCTGCAAAACATGATGCTATTTGGGTCACTGTAGATCATTTGACTAATTCAGCACACTTCTTACCCGTCAGAATGGATTATGGGCTTCCTAAATTAGCTGACTTGTATATCAAAGAAGTTATCCGACTCTACAAAGTACCAAAGTCTATCATCTCTGATTGAGACCCTCAGTTTGCATCTTGATTCTGGAGAACATTGCAAGAAGCTCTGGGTACTAGAGTTAATCTTAGTACTGTTTTTCACCCTTAATCTGACGGCTAATCAGAAAGGGTAATGCAAATTCTAAAAGACATGCTACATGCCTGTGTTATTGATTTTGGGGGATCATGGGAGAAATCCCTACCTCTTATTGAATTTGCCTACAACAACAATTACCAAGCTTCTATTAAAATAGCCCCATATAAGGTGTTGTACGGTAGACGATGCAGAACTCCTTTGTATTGGTCCAAACTCGGTGAAGGCAAAATGTTAGGCCCTGATTTACTTTAGGAAACTGAAGAATGGGTTACCATCATCTACGATCGTTTAAAGGCCGCCTTCAACTGTTAAAAAATCTTTTGCTGACCTTAGAAGAAGGGAAATACAGTACGAGGTTGGTGAGAAAGCCTTCCTCAAAGTCTTACTGTGGAAGAAGATTATGAGGTTTGGTAAAAAGGGGAAGATGAGTCTCTGATTTATTGGCCCCTTTGAAATCATCGAGAAAGTTAGCCTTATGGCATATCGTTTAGCGTTACCCTTAAAAATAAGTAAGATTCATTATGTTTCCATGTTTTGATGCTTCTTAAATACCGCTCTGACCCTTCACATATTATTTATTGAGTCAGAATTTGTACAAATCCAACTAGATTTAACCTACGAGGAAGAACCAGTTCAGATTCTTGCAAGAGAAGTTAAGTGGCTCTGCAAAAAATCCATACAGTTAGTTAAAGTTCTCTAGAGGAGCCATACTGTTGAAGAAGCTACCTGGGAATCAGAGGAGACAATAAAGCAGCAGTGCCCTTAACTCTTCGATTCAGGTAAAATTTGAGGATGAATTTTTCTTGAGGGATGGAGAGTTGTAACACCCCAAAAACTAGTTTAGTCAGAATAAGGTTCTGACAATAAAAAATTCTATATCAAGAAGGTCCAAATATTGCCTTGACTTTAATTGTGTGGTCAATTATACAATATTGGATTTTAATCGAGACAATTTATAGAATTTGGACCAAATTGAATTCTTTAAAAATAATATAGTGACTAAATTGTAAAAATTGAAAGTTTAGGGGCAATAATGCAAAGTTTGGAAAGTTGAGGGACTACCCTCATAATTATCCCTTTTGGAGGGCGATTCACCTCCTTTCTGCATGTGAATCCACGTCAACTTACAAGAAAAGATGGCAAACATGATGGTAATTATTATAGTTTTAATTAGAGAAAAGATGGGGAAATGATATATATTATATTTTAAGCTTACCCTTAGGGGAGGGTAAGCTCATCGGTTTTGTTTTAGGGAGTTAAAAGAAGGTTGAAATTTAATGTTTCATTGGAATGCAACCCACCGAGCCTTTTTTCAATCCTATTCATCTTTTCTTGATGTTTCATAAAGCTTAACCAAGTACCTCCATTGTCATCCCCTACCTCAAGCTCAAGCCAACACCTTCATAGCTGGTTCAAGTTTTCATTGATTTCTTAACACCGCTGAATAACCCTCGTATTGGTAAGCTAAAGCCGCCAAACAATTCATCGATTCCATGGATGGATTTTAAGTAATCTCATATTAAAACTTGGGCTTAATAGTAGAACCCATGTATTGCAAGCTCAAATCTATGGAAGTTTTGTAAGCTAAAAGCTACTAAAAGTTCGATATTGATTTTGAGTTCATAGTATTGATTTTAACATCTCCCTATTGTTTTTACCTATCTCAAGTGTTGGAGAAAGGAGGACCATCATCTCCTTCGAAAGCTAGGGACAAAGGGATTGTCATCAGAGAGCCTTAAGAGCTTTGGAAGTTAAGGTGAGTGTAGTCAGAGTCTTTGGAATAGTCTAGGTGCCTTTCTCGACCTATTGGATATTGATTATTGCATTGCTAAACCTTTTTATTGAGGACATTGCATAAAACATCATTGTAGGCCATATTGGTGAGTATTGCATCACCGTTACTATTGCCATCAAAATTATTGAAATATTGTCATATAGAAATAATAATCATTGGCTATCGCATATTGCTATTGAAACATCATATTGAATCATTGTCATCAAAATATTACTATTGATATTGTTATTGGATCATTGCTATTGGATTATTGATATCGAATCATTGTTATGGAATTATTGAGATTGATCCATTCTTATTGAATATTGTTACCAAATCATTGTACCGAATCATTGCTATTGAAACAACGTTATCAGACTACCGCTATCGAACCTTAGATTCGAGTGGACTTTGGATACAATTGGCATGCCATAGAATTCATGAGCTCATTGGTACGAGTGGCTACGACCTTTATTGTGGTGAGGCGAAATGTATGTTGTTTTTTGGTCATAAAGGTGAGGCGGAGGGACAAGACCACTATCGTTTGGTGAGGCATAGGAATTCGCGTATCCACACTCCCTACATCGATCCAAGGAAAACCTATTGCTATTGTTTATTAATATTGCCTAAATATTGCTACTGCATTGATTATTGCCATTGCATCATTTATTGTTATTATATTGAACATAGACTTGGAGATATTGTCATTTTGTTGCTATTGATGTTGTTGGAGCATGATTTAGATGTATTCATTGCATTATGTACCATTTTTGACTACCTCACTAGGCAAAGTATGCCTAATGCATTCATTTTCTATGCATTTCAGGTTAGCAAGGTTTTGAGTTGAAAATCGGGGTATTGAAGTTTTTGCAAGTCATGAATTCATTAAGTAAAGCATGTCATCTCTACAAACTCCTAGAATGGTGGCATAATGGTTGTCTAAGTTAATTTTGACCATATGGATGCATGTATGCTTTTGGTATGTTTAAAAGGCTAAAATGGACTTTTGAAAATGGGTTAAGAGTGGTTAATAAGCATATTTGGCCTAAATCGAGGAAAACATAGTAAACAGATTCATTTGGCTTTAAAAATTGACATGCTGCTAGGTTTAGGCTAAATAAACTTACAGGTAAAATTTCGTAGAATTTGGATATGGTTTGGTTAGGTAAATGGCTAATAAACAGATAAAAATTGTCATTATAGACCCCACCGTACCGATACGGGTGGTAGCGTATCGGTATGGGCTTGCATATTTTGACCCAGGTTAAAGGGCGTACCGATATGGCTTGATCCATACCAGTATGAGTTTTAGAATCTAGAATTTCAGTTATAACAGGGTATCGGTGCGGGTTTAGGGCGTATAGATCCCTTCCTTGTACAAATAGCTTCGTACCAATATGGCTCTATACGTATTGATATTCCTTACGTCACTAGAATCTAGATTTTGTGTTAAGGCCTCGCGTACCGATCCCCTGTATCAGTACGAGTGTTGTTTTGAAACATGTTCTATAGAACAAACTCAGATTTTGGGTTAGTCTTAGCGTATCGATACAGTAAGACCCGTATTGATATAGTCCTTTGAATTTGTGAAATTATTAAGTATTGTTGAACATAGCGCATCGATACAGTAGGATTTGTATCGGTACGACCCTATATTGCAATAGCTAACTTATCAAATTTAGCTAAGGCATATCGGTACGGCCTTGCGCGTTCTGATACCTATACCGTTAAATTTGTTAATAGGGTTAAAAATGAATTCTAGAATTTTACAGTTTGGTCATTAAATCTTATAAGGATAAATTGAACTAGTAACCGAACTCCGATAGATATGAAAAGTTACTAATACGCTATCTATAGCTCGAATTACATTGTGGTAGGCTTAATTTCTAAAGTGGACACTTAATTTATCAAAATTATAGTTTAGTCCCTAAAACTTGCAAAAGTTTAAAAATTAGACCAAGATAGATAATTTTTGTATCGTACCAAACTACCAAGCTTAATGTACTGACTATCGTTTCTCATTGAACATTGAATCTCATCAAATTACTAATTATCGAATAAAATATTATATCAAATATTGTTTTATTTACCGGTAACACATTATGACTCAGATTCCTACCAGGTCGAGAAGGGTGTTACAATTCGTGGTGCACTAGATGAGGGTTTAAAAGGGTTTTGATTTATACTATTGATAAACCTTTTGATTTTGATATAACTAAAAGAAAAATGTTTTTGGACTTAAACAAATTTGCAAAAATATTTCAAAAGTCCATTAACTTGAAAAATATGTTTGAAATGTTTTCAAAGGGTTTTTTACATGTTTTTAAATGTCTTTAAACAACCAAAAAGTCAAAAACTAGTTATGAGTACCTATACAGTTTAACCGTATCGATACCCAAATACCCCGTGCTGGTACAGTTTTGTGTGTACCGATACGCCCTTTGATCCCTGAGTTTTCCAAATTCCAGTATCCAAAAACCGTATCGATATAGCCTCAGTCATACCAATACCAATAGGTCTGTACCAATACGCATGTATCAGTACCGGTACCACTATTTAATAAATGCTCAAATAGCTTTTTCTGATTAAGACAGGTACCGATACCGATGTCCCATATACTGATACGCCCTGCTCTAAAACTGCATTTATGGCTAGAATTTATATCCCCAACGGCTCTTAACAACCCCTAATGGCTAGCAACGACCATGAAGTTATTAGAGGGATTAACAAACCTCCCCAAGCATCCATGGAAGAACAAGAAATATCAAGCCAACATTCTATGATTAAGAAAAGCATTTTGTGCTTTTAATTCTCATTTTCTTTGTAGAACACACTTGTGAGCTTAATTGTCATATATGCTCAAGTGTTAGGTTTTGGGTGAGTGAGCTTAATTTGAAAACACACAACCTTGTGAGGTTTTCCTAGTTTGCTATCTTGTTTTCTCCTGTAAAAGAGTGTTTCTCAAAGCTTTGGGGTATAAGCTTTGAGGTTGTAAAGGTTTCCTCTTGAGCCTGTAAAAAGGGAAGAAATTCATAGGTAATTTTGGAAAATACTTAGTGGGAAGCTAAGGTATTGGATGTAAAGCTTGGTTAGAAGCTTAAACCACTATAAATCACATGTATCTATTTTTAAATTCCATTGCTTCCACCACTAAACACATAAAAATGAATTCACCCCCTTTTGGTTGTCTCGGTTGATCGTTCGAGCATCCCAACAACTGGTATCAGAGCTTCGTCTCTACACTGGATTAACATCCTAGAGTCGATCCTTGAAGTACTCAACCTTTCTACATCAACCGAAGTTCATGGCTCAATCCATTGATAGGCCTCCTTTCTTCGACGGTGCCAATACACCTATTGGAAGAATACGATGATGTTTTTCTTAAGAGCCAAAGACTACCGTCTTTGGGATATCGTTCTTGATGACATGTTCATTCCTCAACGAAGCAAGGCAAAATAGAGTGCGAAAGATTGCAAGAAGAAGAAGCTCAATGCAAAGGTATTGCACATTCTCTTTTGTGCACTTCGCCAGATGAATATGCAAATGTCTCTTCATGCGAGAGTGCCAAGGAGATTTGGGACAAGCTTGAAGTCACTCATGAAGCAACAAATGAAGTAAAGGAGACCAAGATTGGTCTTCTCAACCTTGAGTATGAGAACTTCAAGATAGACCAGAAGAAGACATCAAAGCTATGTTTGATCGGTTCTCCATCATAGTCAATGATATTAAAGGATTTTGAGAGATGATCCTAAACGACAAGCTTGTGAGGAAGTTGATTTACTCACTTCTCGATGCATGGGATTCCAAGAAGACCACAATCATTGAAGCAAAGAACTTGAAGGAGCTCAAGCTTGATGAGCTTATGGGAACTTTGCTTACCCACGAGATGATGATATCAAAGGGGAAGGAGAAGATAGTAGAGCAAGGCATTGAAGGCTTGAATGTTTTTCTCTCAAATCCTCTTCAAGAATCCAATAACAATCAAGTTAAGAGGAGAGTGAAGATGAAGAAGAAGAGATGGTCAAACTCTTCAAGAAATTTTCCCGATTCATGAAGTGCCAAAAGAAGAATCAAGGCATAATCGAGAATGAAGAGGAAGATCCCATCATATGCTTTAGATGTAAGAAGCAGAGGCATACCAAGTATGATTGCCGTCATTTCAACATGAAAGGATCAAGCTATAAGAAGAAAGCATTTGTGGCTACATGGAGTGATGAAAAGGACTGCACTGAAAATGAGGTAGCTCACCTATGTCTCATGGCCATCGAAGAAGATTTAAGGGTAACTTCTAATTCATCTACTTCTACTTCATATACATTTGATGAATTACAAGATGCCTATGATGGTTTATTTTTGGAATTTAAAGCCTTATTTTTGAAAAACAATAAATTTATTTCAAAATTAAAAATCTAAAATGATTTGCTTTCCATAACTAATTTAGAACTTGGTGAAAGATTTGAAGCTTTTGAGAAAAATAATTTGGATTTACAAAACTTGCTTCTAAAAGTTCAAGAGGATCATCAAAGGGAAATCATGACCTCGAAAAGAATTTGTTTAACAAAAAATGTTCAAAATGTGAAGTTGGAGGCAGCTCCAAATCAAATTTTGTTAAAGCAATTTTTTTATCAAAGACAATCAAGTTCCCCTAGATTTTTAAATGGAAAATATGTTCAAAATATTTGGGTCCCAAAAGGACTCATTGTTTCAAAAAAAGGAAGACATTGAAAAATGGATTCCTAAGGGGACTAAGTTATTTGGGACTAATGCCATTGGATCCAAAGCAATTTGGATACCAAAAATAAAGATGACATTGCAAAGAAGAAAGGACACTTGGAGAAGGAAGGCTTAACATCCTACCTTGGTTCAAGTGGTAAAATTTATTTTCATGCAAATTGCTTGATCATGCTTATATTGTTTGATTTTGACGTTGATCTAAGCATGTTTTGTATGACTCCTTGTTGTGCATAATTGCATATAGTTAGGGGGAGTCTCATTTTGCATGAGTTACATGTTTTTGGCCTCTATGCTTGATTTCTATGTCTATGGCCATTAACTTGTAATGTTTGGTTGATTTTGGTGAAATCATGCTTTGTATGTTAAAATGTTATGTTTTGAGAAGCATGTGTAGCAAAATATGCAAAATGTATATCTAGGACTTAATAGAGCCTTTGTATAAACTTAAAACTAAGTTGTATGGCCTTTTAATTTGTTTTTGCTGCATTTTTTTTACCAAATTTGTGCCTTTGGTATCGGTACAGCCCATACCGTACTAATAAAGACATCAACAGTACCGATACAGCTTCTACTGTACCGGTACGCACAGTAAAAAAAGGACAATTTGTCTCCTTTTTGCCATGCCTTGTATGCTTATGATTCATATTTCAATAATGACATGTTTAAATTGAATTCTTTGGTTTATTTGCTTTATTTCTTTGAAATTCAATATTTTTATCTTGAATTGTTGGACTAACAATCTATTTGATACTCGAATAATGGGGAGCCTATTTTAAAATTCTTTCATGATAAAATTTTGAAACTCTTTTCTTTATTTTACACCATCAATTGATATCTCTTATCAATTGGTACTTATCTTTCAACAATTGGTGTTTTTGAACTTAAATATGATTTCAAACTTAGTTTTGAAACAATTTTTGATATAACAAAAAGGGAGATAGGTTTGAAAAAATAAATTTTAAAAAGAAAAATGGGGAGTTTTAAATATTTTAAAAATACATTCTCTTTTTCTAAAAATATTTTTCTAAGGGGGAGTTTTCACACACAAAAAAAATTCAATTGGTTTCGTTATATCAAAAAGGGGGAGATTGATAAACCTATTTGATTTTGATATAACTTAAAGAAAATGTTTTTAGACTTAAACTAATTTGCAAAAATATTTCAAAAGTCCATTAACCTAAAAAAATAGTTTAAAATGTTTTCAAAGGGTTTTTGACATGTTTTTAAATAGCCAAAGTGTCAAAACTAGTCCTGAGTACCAAGACAGTTTGACTTGTAACGATACCTAAAAGACCCCGTACCAGTATAGTTTTGTATGTACCGATACACCCTTTTGATCCTCGAGTTTTCCAAATTTCGGTAGCTAGAAACTGTATAGATACGGCCTTAGCCATACCGATACCAGTAGGTCTGTACTGATGCACATGTATCAGTACCGGTACCCCTGTATAATAAATTCTCCAACGGCTCTTTCTAATTAAGGCAAGTATCGATACTAACTTCCCTGTATCGATTTGCTGTGCTCCAGAACTGCCTTTATGGCTAGAATTTATGTCCCAAACGGCTCTTAAAAACCCCTAATGGCTAGCAACAACCATGAAGTTATTAGAGGGTTTAAAAGACCTCTCTAAGCATCTATAGAAGAACAAGAAACATCAAGCCAACATTCTATGATTAAAAAATGTTTTATGCTTTTAATTGTCATTTTCTTTGTAAAACACACTTGTGAGCTTTATTGTCATATATTCTCAAGTGTTAGGCTTTGGGTGAGTGAGCTTAATTTGCAAACACACAACCTTGTGAGTTTTCCTAGTTTGCTATCTTGTTTTCTCTTGTAAAAGAGTGTTTTCTCAAAGCTTTAGGGTATAAGTTTTGAGGTTGTAAAGGTTTTCTCTTGAGCCTGTAAACCGGAAAGAAATTCATAGTGAATTGGGAAAATCCTTAGTGGGAAGCTAAGGTAGTGGATGTAGAGTTTGGTTAGAAGCTTGAACCACTATAAATCCTTGTGTCTATTTTTAAATTTTATTGCTTCCACCACTAAACACCTAAAAACCAATTCAACCCCTCTTAGCTATTGTAACGCTTGAAAATTGGGCCTAGAATTTAATTGGATTTATTAGACGGTTCGAGGGAACTGGGTTAGGCAATACGAGCTAGTTTCAGGAATTAAATCGTATTAGTTGATTTTGGCTAAAATAAAATATGAAAAAATGTCTTAAAATAATTAATTGATATTTTAAGTATTTTGGTAAATTCAATTTGAGGTAAATAAATAAGATTTTGGGACATTTTCGTTTAGTGACTAAAATGAAAAATTTACAAACTATTTTTGGTGACTAAATCGTAAAAGGGTCAAAACTTAGAATCTTTAAGGTGCTATTTGACCAATCTTTTTTATCAGATATTTCCCTTAATTTGGGCTATTTTAAATTGTTTTTAATTGGTTTATTAATAAAATAAAATAGGATTTAATTAAAGGATTTTAGTTTTGCAAAATCACTTCCTCACGTAAATACTTTTCATCCAACTTTTCTCTCAACTTTTCCCAGCAGCCAAAATAAGATTTTCACTCCAAAATTCTTAGGAATCAATTCTTATTGATATCCTTTTTTGTTTCCTAATTGAGTTCTTCAATTCCTATTGCTAAATCTACTTGGATTTCAATCAAACATTACTAATTAAGGGAGAAATTAGCAATTAAAGGCGATTTTCATTTCTCTCCTCTAATTAAGGGTTCTTTATTGAAATTCCCATGTTCTTGATCCTTTGTTACTGATTTATGTTATGGGATTATGATTTAAACATGGATTTGATAATTAAATTGAGATTTGTGTGGAAATTGAGTAAAAACCGATTTGGATCTGTTTTGTAATGATTCTAATTGATTTAGATCTCTCATAAGATGTGTTTTAAGGTTAAAAAGGAAAGGTTAATCAAAGAAATCCTGAAACTATATGATGCTAATTTTCTAGGTTGTTTATAGTTGGTTTTTGATGTGATCTTGGTGTTGAGGTGTTGCTGGAGGTATAAGGACTAGTTTAGAATGTTTTGGGATGTTAATTGATGTTGTTAAGATGTTGAAATCAATAGGTTTTGGCTGGGATTTGTTTCGATGAAGTTTGGTGTTGATTTCAGTTATTTTGGATAGGCGTTTGGTGGTTTAGAGGTAGGCAAAGCTGAGATTGTTGTTTCCTAGGGATTTGGAATGTATGGAAGTGTAATAATCTTCTATTTTTTGGATAAAGCATGGGAATCAAATCCTTTTTCTTTTGGAGACATCACAAAAGCTTCAGAGTCTTGATTGCATATCGACAAGTAGGCGATTGGTTGTCAGTGAGTGGAACTGTGTTTTACCACCTTAAAAAGGTTTTGAAAGAAGTTGTGGGAGTTTAGATTAAGTTTGAAACACTTATCTAAGCTCGGTAGTAAGTATCGGTTGAGCTCTCTCTCGTTTTTGGTTTTGGAAAAAACATTTACAGTTATATGCATGTTTTGAAATCAAAAGATGTTGCAAATGATTATTTGTTGAGCTTTGTGTAAAGCAAATGATTTATGAAAGCATGTTGAGGTTGCTTGAAAACATGTTTTAATGTATTGAGAGAAATGGTTTAATGCATATGTAAAACAGTAAGTTAATGTGGTTTTAACGAGTATATTGGCAAGTGGCTGTGGTAAAAATGTAATCGAATATAGTTGGCATGCCATAGGATTGATAGTGCACTATAATAAGTCGCCTCATGTGTGTCGAGGTGTTAAATGTGTCGTAGATTCCATCATGAGAACCGCAACGGTTGAGGTGGGTAAATGTTCCATTTTTTCCCGCTGGTGGTATTATACATCAAAATCGTTGAGGTGGATAAATGTTTCTTTACTTCGGTTTGAACCGTTGAGGTGGGAAAGTGTGTCGTTGCTCCGGTTGAGGTATGTATGTAAAGTGGTCGTGGGAACCACTTGAGTAATTCGTGTATCCGATGTGTTTTGTAAAAGGTTTGGAACTTGATTGAGTCACTTGAAAGTCAATATACTAGTCGATGTATCATGAGAAATGGATTATGTTTGTATAATGCGGTTTATACATGTGAGACTCTTTAAGCTTGTTATATAGAGATTTTGCAATTTTAGCTTAAGTTGAGGTAGAGATAAAATCCATGATACATGTGTTGTAAATGATTTTAAATGTGCATTTGAAAGAGATTGTTGAAGCATGAGATGATTTTGCTATGAACAAGTAGATTTGGTTTGAGCTAAAATGGTTTTAATTTGCATTGATGATTGTTTTAGTGAATCCCTCACTAAGCTTATAGCTTACGCTCTCTTTTCTCATCAATGTAGAGAAACAGGCCTCTCGGACAACAAGTGTGCAAGGAAGGATCCAAGATTTGTGACATTCAAAGTATGGTTTTATAATGATTAAGTTGTAATAAAAGGCAATGTGACCAAGTTGTGTTTGAGAGGTGTATTTTGGGATACTCCATGTTTGTATAAGTTTGATATGATGTTTTAGACTTGTATGTCGATGAGTGCTTGGTTTTGTGGGGTTGGGAAACAATATGCATGCTTGGGTAGATATCATGCCTATAGGGATTTGTCTTGAGTATGCTATGTTGAGAATGACCTACCTTCCTGCTATGATTGAGAAATTGATGTTTATGACGTTATATTGTAACGCCCAAAAATTGGGCCTAAATGTGGGCCAGATTGGGTTTGTGGTTTGGGAGAACCATTTTAGAGAATTCGACCTGTTTCGGGAAATTAAATCTTAAAAATTGATTTTTTTGGATTGAAATAAATTATGGAAAAATATGGGAAATTACTAAATTAATATTTTAAGTAATTTGGCAAAGTTAATTTTTGATAATTAAATCTGATTTTATGACATTTTGGTTTAGTGACTAAATTGAAAGTATTCAAAAATGCTTTTGGTGACTAAATTGAAAGAGGATCAAAACTTAGAATCTTTAAGGAGCTATTTGACCCCTAAGTTTTTATCAGATTTCTCTCTTGATTTGGGTTATTTTAAGGTGTTTTAAAGGTGGTTTTATAAACAATTAAAAAGGATTTAATAAAAGGAAATTTTGGTTAACTTAATCATTTTCTTACGTAACCACTTTCCATTCAACCATTTTCTCTCTACTTTCTCAGCATCCAAACTATCAAAACCTTTCTAAAAATTCCAGGAATCAATATCTTTTGATTTCTCATTTGTTTCCTTTGATTTCCTTAACTAAATCAACTTGGATTTCATCAAAGCTTTGCCAAACAAGGGAGAAATCAACAATTATAGGTGATTTTCATTTCTCTCCTCTAATTAAGGGTTCTTTATTGAAATTCCCAACTTCTTGATCCTTTGTTGTTGATTGTGTTAAGAAATTATGATTTTAATATGGATTTATTGATTAAATTGAGTTTTATTGGAAAATTGTTGGAAACTAAATTTGATCTGTTTTGGTGATGGATTTAATTGATTTATATCTCAATTTGGATGTATTTTAATGTTGAAAGAGTTGATTAATCAATGTAATCCCGAAACTATGTGAATTGCTAGTTTTCTAGGTTGTGTATAGTTGGTTTTGGCTTGATCTTGTTTCTGTAGTCTTGCTGGAGCTATAAGGATATGTTTAAAGTGTTATTGGAAGTTAATTGATATTGTTAATGTGTTAGAATTATTAGATGTTGGCTGGGCTTTGTTTAGGTAAGGTTTGGTGGTGTTCTTGATGGTTTTAGGAGGGAGTTATGTGGATTCTTGTGAGGTGATGTTGTGCTTGTTGGTTGCTGGAGGTTTGAGGTAAAAAGATGTGTTTTAATCCTCTATTTTTGGTTGGGTAAAGCAGGGGAGTTGAATCCTTTGGCTTTTGAAGATGGCGCAGAAGCTTCGGAAGCTTGATTCGTACATCGGCAAGTAAGTGTTGGATTGTTGGTGAGTGGATGTAACGGCCTGGATTTTTGAATTTGAGGATCAGATCAAATCAAAACACGAGCTTCGTGTATGGGCTGAGTTTATTGGGTTTATAGGAGCCTTTTTTGGGCTCGATCCTTGTTGGGCTTGAGTTATTAGTTTGAACATTGGTTAGGAAGAGTTTAAAAATGGTAGTTTGGTAAAAGCATAATGAAATGAAAATGGGGCTGGTGGTTGTTTAATTTTCTGCATATTGTAAGGGAGTGAGGCTAAAATGTGGTATCTAGGTCGAGGTTGTTACATTTAGTGGTATCAGAGCCTATGTTTAGCCGGTTCTAGGAAAGCCCCAGGGTGGTTTAGAGTCGTGAATAGGTGTCTAGCGAATACGAGCCCGTGTGTCTAAGTTGTACTCTTCAAGACTAGAATCTAGATGGTGTGCCCTGTGTTTGCGTGTGTCACTGGTTGCGACATTAAGATAGATTCGATCGCGGTCGTGAGGGCCATAATGATGGCTAATTCCTTTGGGGATGATTCTGAGATCGAAGTTATCTCAGACGTTAAGCTTGGGCTTATGAAGGAATAGAGGAGTTGAGGGTGTGCCTTCCTCCCATCGATTGAGAAGTAATCATGGTTATGTGTCGTAAGTTACTGCCTTGAGTTCATGGTAAGGACCTCTAGTGGTGAGATTCTACGTGTTGGTAGACGACCCTTATGGAACGGATAAGAGGACTTGCTTTTGATGACTAGTGGTAGAGTGTCGATCGGGGGTCCTATTATTTGTAGTAAGTGAACCTTAATGGTGGGTGCCATGTGATGGGGATGTAACACGCCTGGCAGATATGCGTTTCCATCTAATGTAGAGAGGTACATGATGGTTGTGAGGTCTCAAGTACGATCTTAGTAAACTGAATGCCCTAAGATCTCGAGCAAGGTATGCTTGTTGCAGTTGTTTATAGTGGTGGCCGGAAGGACATCGCGGGTTTTGCGCGAGGCGATGCTTGAGTAAAGCTTGAGAATACGTGGGTGACAAATACAATGGAGTTGTCTTCTAAGTGAATTGATATGATCATGGCCACCGATTGTTGTCCGGTTATGAGCCAGCTTGAGATGACAAGTATAGTGTTGGAAGCTTTGAGGTTTCAGGGGAACCAAACCCAGGGTATGGGAAAGACAAACCACTATCATCTGAATGCAGTTCAGACCAGTTGGGTTGATTGCGTCAGATCGACCAAGGGAGTTGTAAAGAGAGCCATGTTCCTTTAATGGGAGGAGAATTATTGTTACGAAACTAAGTATAGTAGAAGGGGTTGAGAAAAGATGGCCGGATCAATCAGATTCATGGTTAAGAAACACTTAGAGTGATATGAGGATGACATGGAATGGTCTTAAGGAAATGCATACGAATGGTGAGAGACCATAGAGTTAGGACTGCAACCTGTTTTCTCAACATGAGGTGTTCCTTGGGTGAGTCATGAAAAAGGTATGTCAGTGAAGCTCTTATGAAGAAGATGAGGGATCAGTTCTTGCAGTTAATTTAAGGTGTCAAGTAGTGTTAGGTATGAGTAATATTTTTCTACGGTTGAGCTGTTATGCCCAAAGGTTGTTGTTATCGAAGAGTAAAGGTGATTGAGGTTAGATGTGGATTCAAAGTTGACATATTGATGCACGGGACAACAATTTTACCTGGAATATTCTCTGAGCTATTCGTTAGTACGAAGCACTCGAATGACCTTAGAGCCAACATTGAGTCAGTTGAGGATTCTGTAGGTCGTGTTTTGGGGAATCATAACATTGTAAGATTCTTCTCAGGCCTTGAGATGGGATGGTTTTTGCTTTGAGCAAATCAAAAAGGAGTTGCTTTAGATCAGTTGAGGGTTGGTCAGAAATCTAAATTGAGGGTGTTGTAGGGGGCTTATCGATTTCTTCTATAACAGAGAGTGATGATGGTTTGACCTTGGCGTCTTTTCCGTTGGTTCGTGAGCTTTGTGGCTGACATCACCTTGAGGTATGTTTCTTGCTTGGAGAATTTGCTATGAGTGCCAGACATCGGGTCACGTGGCAAAGGACTTCTCAATCGTGGATGAGTATTTATCGGTTCAGTATTTGAGGTTGACTTCTTCTGGGCATAGTCAAGGTTCTTCAAGAAGTGGTGTTGGGTTATTGTCGAAGTATCATGGTGGAGGCCAGATGAGATCTACAGTTAGAGTCGTCACACGAGCTTTTGTTAGACAATATGTTGTTCATGCCAGAAATGACAAGCTTGTTACCGAGAGTGTGTTAAATGATTTGGTCCCATTGTGGTTTTCAGTTTCTTGATGGCAGTTTGATTTCTTATTCTTACCTTGACAGAGATTTTATTGAGCGGGTTCTGTGATAAGTTTCCTCGAGGTTGATATTGGTTTGGTAAATTAATGGATTGGTAAGTGTTGGTAAATAAAGGTTTCACCGTGGGTGGTGTTTATGGGGTGCCTTGGTTTGGTAAATATGGGTTGGTCACGTGATGTGAGGGGTGCCTTGGTTTCCAAGAAAGAATCTCAAAGTTGAGGTTTGAATGAGCTAGTTTGCCGGTATTATGTGTGAATAAATCCTATCTCTTCAGCGTATGTGTTGTGCTCATGTGATGCTAGTTGAAGAGGACCTTGTAGGTTGCAAGACGTCCTTGGTTTGCATAGTTCATGCAAGAGTGAGAGTTTGCGGTTTAGAGCGGTAGACATGCATGTGGTGATCGAGGTGTTCTTCGAGGGTTGAGTGGGATAACCTTTTGATCATAGAGTAATACCCAAGATAAGGGATGTGTTGAGTTCGGTATTAAGCATTCATCACCTTGTGGTATGACAATTACCGAACCCCTAATGTGAGAACTCATTGGTAGAGGAGGGGGTACGAGCGATGTCACCAAGGGGTTCACCTTGGGACATGCTTATGTTGGTACAACGAGATATAGTGGTGTTGGCTGTTGTGGGTCGATGTATAACAATGGAAGGTCAGTATTTGTTTTTCAGGGCTGATGATCTTGTTAATATTGAAGAGTTTTGAGATTCTCGTAAGATCGTTCAGGAGGTTGGTCTCGTAAGTTGAAGGTTAAGGAGAATTAGCATTAAAATTTGGGGTTTGATGCGATGTTTGAACTCTAAGGGCAAGTTGAAGAGTGTTTTGGACTTACAAATGCTTCGACATAATCTTAAGTTCGATGAGTAGAGGGTTGCTTATTTGGGTTTAAGATGGATTGATTTTATGCATGATGACAGTGTAAAGATGTTCCAAATGGCTTCAAAGAAATGTGAGTTTTGGTTAAAGTTGTATGAGATCGAATTTTTGTGTCATAATAAGTCGTGCTAGGAGAACCATTAGGAATCTTGAAGGACTTGCTAAAGTTTTGGCACTAACGCTAGTCAGAAATTGGTGGTTGGGAGTGAAAGAGAGTGTTTGGACCTTGGAGGACATTTTGGTGGTTTGATCCCTAGTAGAGCTTGGTTGTGGTAACAATTTTCTTTTGGAACCGAAGTGGCTTGGCTAGTAAAATAGCTTGATTGTGGATTCGCATCTACTTATGTCGTAGTGGGTTCAAGTAAATAACGCGTTAAGTCTTGTATCAGTTAACCAAGTTTTGAAAGAAGGTTGTATTTTCATGTTAGATGGATGATAGAACATGATTGATAGGGTTTGTTAATCCTGAATACGTGGGTTATGGTGATTATATATGAGTAAGTGCCTTGTGGTATACCTTGAAGAAGTGTTGCCTTATAGACGCAGATGAGGGTTGAGTACAAGACTTCGAAAAAACTAGTGTTGGTAGAGAGGTTCGTTCACCGAGTTGTGACTCATCCGAAGTGAGTTTAGAGTACCGATGTTTGATAATGCTGATGTGATTATCGTTGGTTGATCTGTCTCCAGGTTTAATATGAGTGTTGTTCCGGACGTTGGGAATGTTTTGTTGAGGAGTCTTGTATAAGTTGAGAGTTTATGTTAAGAGTTTTGGTTAGGATGGTGTTGTTGAGAACTTAGGAGTTGTGGGCATGCATGATGGAAATGATGGTTGGATCTTCGGCAGTATCATCTTATTTCCCTGTTTAAATTTCGAGGACGAATTTTCTTTAAGGAAGGGAGAGTTCTAACGACCTGAATTTTTGAATTTGAGGATCGGATAAAATCGAAATACGAGCTTCGTGTGTGGGTCAGGTTTATTGGGCTTATACGAGCCTTTTTGGGCTCAATCCTTGTTGGGCTTGAGTTATTGGTTTGAATATGGGTTAGGAAGAATTTAAGAAGGGTAGTTTGGTAAAAGCATAATAGGATGAAAAGGGGGTTGGTGGTTCTTTAATTTTTTGCAGATTGTAAGGGAGTGAGGCCCAAATGTGACATCCGGGTAAATGGTGTTACAGCGGAATAGTGTTTTACCACTGTTAAAAGGATTGAAAAGGAGTTGTGGGAGTTTAGATAAAGTTTGACACATTTATCTAAGCTCGAAAGTAAGTATCAATTGAGTTTCTCTCGGTTTCAGCTTTTTCAAAATGAAATCTCATGCACATGTTATGGTTTTGATTACTCAATGTATTATGCGTGTTTATAACTGATTTATGATGCAAATGATCATTGATGATTACTTTCGGGAATAGTGTACGATTTATGCAAGTATTTTGAGAATATGAAAAATACATGGTTTAATGTATTTGTCGAAGATTGATTTAATGCATATGTAAAATAGTGAGGTAATGTTGTTTATTGAATATATTTGCAAGTGGCTATGTTTAAAATGATATCGGATATAGTTGGCATGCCATAGGGTTTAGAGTGCACTATAAAAAGTTGCCTCGTGTTTGTCGAGGGGTGTTAAGAGTCTGTAATCTCCAACATGAGAACCGCAGCGGTTGAGGTGGGTAAATGTTCCGTTTACTCCCGCTGGTGGATTATACATTTAATCCGTAGAGGTGGGCAAGCGTGTCGTTGATATGGTTTGAATCGTTGAGGTGGGCAAGTATGTCGTTACTCCGGTTGAGGTATGTATGTGAAGGGGTTGTGGGAAGCACTTGAGAAATTTGTGTATCTGATCAGTTTTGAGAAATGAAATGTTGCTGGTTTTGAGTCACTTGAAAGCCAATATATGAGGTAATGTATCATGTCAAAATGGAATATGTTTGTATAATGATATTTATACATGTGTTACTCTTTAAGCATGAAATAAAGGTGTTGTGGTGTGAAGCTTAAATTGAGGTAGAGATTGAATCCATGATACATGTGTTGAAAATGATTTAAATACGTCTAGGGACCGTATCGGTACGCCTTTATCTTTTAGTGCCGTATCAAAACGCACGTCACCCATACCAGTACGCGGACTGTTATTTCAGTTGGATAAGCATATGTAGTTTGAAATCTTTGCATTTTGGTCCATGTTTCTCAAATGTGCAATTAAATGTGAATGAATGATCATTTTGAGTTTATATTTAACATGAAGTCGTGTAACATGACTAATTGAGTATTAGTAACTTTAATTTTAGGAAAGTCCTTGTAAATATTGGAAATTACGTTTTAGTCATTGTATTGTGTTTTCGAGCAATTGGATGTCGAGATGACGCCCAATTGAGTTGTAATCTTAACCATGACTTGTATGAACACCTTAGGACTCAATAATGCATTTAGATAAGATAAAAGAAAAAATGGACCATTTTAGTTGTAATCTTTTCGTGGTTTATTCGGTAAACCCTTATGTAGCTCACTCGGTTCGGTCTTTCGGCTAGACCGGGTCAAGGGGGTTACATATATGATGTTTATATGATTATTGGAGTGAGTTAGATTGAGCCAAAGTGTCAGATGTTGGACCAAGAGGTCATTACAAGGCTGTCTGTATCGGTAAGAGTTCTTAGGGATCGGTACGTGGGGACCTATCTCGATTTATTCTGGGCAAAAATGCCTAGGCGTACCGATACACCTGGTAACTGTATCGGTGCGCATAGATGAAAAACAAGCTTCGTTTCGGTACACGGGTTGCCATATCGGTACGGCCTTTTGCTACTAGAATTCTAACTTTTTGAGATCACATACTCATACGATATGCTTGAGGACTGTATCGGTACGCCTTTGTATTTTATCCCGTATCGATACGGATAGGGCACTGTACCGGTACGCAGGTCTTTAATTTTATTAAGATGTTTTATGAGGTTTGCTTTCTTTGCAATTTAGTCCCTTTTTCTTGTATATGCAATTAAATGAGTTTGGATGGTTATTTTGAGTTGTGATTTAACCTGATAGCATGAAATATGACTATAAGGATTGGTAACTTCAATTTCATGTAAGTCCTCTTAATTACCTAAAATTACGTTTTAGTCCCTGTAATGCGAAATTAAAAAATTGGATGTCAATTCAATGCCTGATTGAGTGTAAATCTTTAAGGTTTGTCTCGACAAACCATAATATAGCTCGCTCAGTTTGGTCTTGCGATTAGACCGAGTCAAGGGGGTACGTTTGTTGGTGTCAGAGACATGTTATGATTGTTAGAAGATGGGATATGGTTGTATGATTGACTGTTGATGAATGTTTCTGCTGATTGCTATCTACGGTGTTTTGGGATTAGGTTCGATATGTGAATGTTTGAGGTGTTTAGCTTGAGGACACATTGCCTTATTACTACTAGAGTTAAATGATTTTGTTTTAAGCAAAAGTGACTTGTATTCTTACTGCAAGCTGGCCTAATTTTTTTGTTTTATTGCGTTATCATGTTTTAGACTCATATTTTGTGAATGGGACCAAGACGTGAGACGAGAGCTCATTTGGGTAGTGTTGTGGATAGACATGAGTATGAGTTGCTTCCCCCATCACTGAACCCTCCTGCTGGCATTGTGGTTGAGGGTGGTGCACCTCAGGCACCACAAGACCTGTCATTGGTGATATGACACCATTAGTCCAAGCGACGACTGAAGCTTTCCATGCGGCCATAGTGGGGTGCAAGTACCTACACCGGTGTCTGTAGTTGTGAATAATGGGCTACCCTTGGAGCATTTGCGTAGTTTGAGTGGTACAAAGTTTAGAGCTTTCACTCCAAAAGTGGCCGAGGAGTGGTTTCCTAGCACCAAGATGATACTTGGCCAGATGAAGTGTTCTGATGCTCACAAGTTGGGTTGTATTGTGTTATTTCTCTAGGGATGTGCTTGCAGTTGGTGGACAACTGTTGTTGCGGGTGTGGCACCTGATAATGTAACTTGGAAGTTTTTTCTGTTGCCTTCCACAAAAAGTATTTGGGAACTCGTTATCAAGATGACGAGAATAGAGAGTTTATGGATTTGGAGCAGGGAAACATGACTATTTTCGAGTATGAGATCCAATTTGTTCGGTTAAGCAAGTATGCTCCTGAGTTAGTTCCTGATGAACGCCAGTGTTGCGACCGGTTCCGCTATGGATTGATCAAGGAGGTAAAGATATATATGTTGGCTACCGACTAGACAAATTTTGATGTCCTAGTTTCTCAAGCTAAGGATATTGAAAAGAATTTGGGATTGGCTGCTCGATCTGGGAGTTCTTCTATTGAGAAAAGATATGCTGGGATGGATGGTGGCTGAGACTGTTACAAGAAGCGTATAGACAGGAGGTACTGGCTCGATCAGAGACGTGGTGGAAGTAATGCTAGACGAGGTCCATAAGGTTAGAATGCTTATACTGGAGTACCCGACTGTAGACGCTGTGGTAAGATGCATACATGAGAGTGCTGGGGGGCCTTGGGTACCTGTTGGAGTTATGGATCGCGAGGTCATCTTAGGCAAGATTGTCTATAATTGGCTGGTGACGGACAAGCTGCTGCACAAGCTATTGTGCCATAGAGAGGCCGTGGGCGCGGTCATAGACATTTCCAGCGTAGAGATGATGGCTAGAGAGTGGTTGCTCACGCTGTCGCGATTTAGCATGAGGATGGTAGATCGGCGAGGGTTTTTGTGCACCATGTGGGAAGGAATGATACCGATGTGATTATATATACATTTACTTTGTAGTCTATACTGTTGCTTTCTTTGATAGATTCTGGTTCTACACATTCATATATCCTGCACGAACATGCTTGCTTGCTTGATATACCGGTAGAGGTGTTAGATGTGGGTATGCGGGTAACTAGTTCCTTTGGTGGGACGGTAGTGGCTAGGAGGTTGTTTAGGAGGTGTCTTTTGATGGTTCAAGGGTATGTGTTTGCGGCTAACCTGATGGAGTTGCCTTTTTAACAATTTCAATGTAATTTTGGGAATGGATTGGTTGTCTGAACATTGAGTTGTGGTAAATTTTGAGACCAAGCGAGTTTCGTTGAGACTTGCAGAGGATTATGAAATGGTAGTCGTGGGAGAGAATGTCAAATACTTTTCCAATGTTGTTTCGGCTTTGGAAGCACAAAAAATGATGCAATTTGGGGGTCAAACATACCTAGATTATGTGATGAACTCGAATATGAAGGAAGTACGAGCCCAAGATATTCGCGTTGTTTGGAATTTTCCAATAGTGGTTTTCAAAAGTTGTCGAGTTTGCCGTCGGATAGGGAGGTGGAATTATGTATTGAAATATATGTAGATACGGCTCTAGTGTTGATTGCACCGTATCGTATGGAACCGAAGAAATTGAAGGAGCTGAAGACGCACTTGCAAGAGTTGTTGGACCGGGGTTTCATTTACCCTAGTTTTTTACTGTATGGAGCACCAGTGTTGTTTGCAATGAAGAAAGATAGAACGATGAGAATGTGCATGAATTATCGGCAACTAAACAAGTTGACGATTAAGAACAAGTATCCATTGTCGAGGATTGATGATCTATTTGATCAGTTTTAGGGTGTTACCGTGTTTTCCAAAATTGATCTACGATCTGGATACTATCAGTTGAAGGCAAAGGATAAGGATGTACCGAAGACAGCTTTCTGTACGCGCTACGAGCATTATGAGTTTTTGGTGATGCCGCTTGGGTTGAAAAATGCACCGACAGTGTTCATGGATATAATGAATAGGGTATTCCATGAGTTATTGGATCAATTTGTGGTAGTGTTCATCGATGACATCCTTGTGTACTCATATACCGAGAAAGATCATGACTGACTTCTTAGGGTTATGTTGTAGGTTATGTTAGACTACAAGTTTTATGCTAAGATAAGTAAATGTGAGTTTTGGATCAAACAAGTGGTTTTCCTTGGTCATGTTATCTCAGCCGAGGGTATTCACATAGATCTATAGAAAATTGAAGCTGTTGTGAATTGAAATCAGCCAAAGTTGATATCGGAGGTTCATAGCTTCCTAGGGTTGGTAGGATATTTTCAAAGCTTTGTGGATGGTTTTTCAAAGGTTGCTGCTCCTTTGATGAAGTTGTTACAAAAAGATGTGAGTTTTGAGTGGACAGAAGGTAGACATCAAGCTTTTGACAAGCTGAAGGAAGCTTTGACACAAGCTGAAGGAAGCTTTGACACAAGCTTCCATCTTGATTCAACCCCGAGTCAGGGAAAGAGTTTGTTGTGTATAGCGACGCATCTTATGTGGGTTTAGGGTGTGTTTTGAAGCAAGAAGGAAGGGTTCTGTCTTATGCATCTAGGCAGTTGAAGGTGCATGAGCGTAACTATCTCATGCACGATATTGAGCTTCATGTAGTGGTGTTTACGTTGAAGATTTGTTGACGCTATCTTTACGGTGAGAAATGTACTTTGTACATGGATCACAAGAGTTTGAAGTACCTGATGTCATAGAAAGAGTTAAATCCTAGGCAACGAAGATGGTTAGATTTGCTTAAGGATTACGATCTGACAATTGAGTATCATCTGGGTAAGGCTAACGTGGTAGCCGATGCTTTGAGTAGAAAATGGCGGTAGAGTTGAGGGAAATGTTTGCTCGGTTGAGTTTAATGCAAGATGGTGGGTTGTTGGCTGAGTTGCAAGTGAAGCCATCATTGATATAGTTGATTAAGGAGAAGCAATCGTATGAAGACTTATTGACACCGCATGTCAAGGATATCTTGGATGGTAACGAAATGGATTTTTGTTTTAGTAGTGAAGGAGTCTTGTGTTTCAAGGGTCGAGTAGTGGAGCTGAAAGATGATGAGTTAAGGCACACTATCTTGATTGAGGCATATTTGAGCCCTTTTGCTATGCATTCGGGGCGAAAAATATGCATCAGGATTTGAAAAATGAGTATTTTTGGGTTGGTTTGAAGAAAGATGTCACGAATTTTGTTGCTCCTTGTATGGTTTGTTAGTGTGTTAATGCTAAGCACCAGTTTCCTTTGGGGTTGTTGCAACTGTTGAAGATACCAGAATAGAAGTGGGAGAGAATTACCATGGATTTTGTGTCTGGTTTACCTTTGACTCCATTAAAGAAGAATTAGGTTTGGGTGATTGGGGATAGGTTTACGAAGTGTGCACATTTTCTAGCTGTGCTTACGACATATACTTTGGATAATTTCCCAGAGCTATACATTGCAGAGATTGTGAGGTTGCACGGGGTGCCTACGTCCATTGTATGGGATAGATATCTACGTTTTACAGAAAGGTTTGGGGAGTGTTTTCATAGGGCTTTGGGTACGCGGTTAAATTTTAGTACTTTGTATCATCCTCAAACGGATGGTCAGTCGAATGCGTTATCCAAGTGTTGGAAGATATGTTGCGATGTTGCATCATAGATTTTCAAGGATCATGGGAGAAATAGTTACCTTTGGTAGAGTTTTCCTATAACAATAGTTATCAAGCCAGTATCCAGATAGCTCCGTATGAGGCATTGTATGGTAAGAAGTGTCGCATGCCACTTCGTTAGGCAGAGGCAAGAGAAAAGTATGTTTCTTTGCCGGATGTGTTAAAGGATACCAATGTAAAAGTGAAGCTTATAAGTGATCAGTTTAAGGCGGCTTCGGATTGGCAAAAGTCATATGCTGACTTGAAGCGTATGGAGATAGAGTATTCAATGGGTGATCGTGTGTTTTTGAAGGTTTTGCCTTGGAAAAAGGTGATGAGGTTTGGACCAAAGGGCAAGTTAAGTCCTAGGTTTATTGGGCCTTATGAGGTGTTGGAGTGGATTGGTCCAGTGGCATATAGGTTGAGATTGCCTGTTGAGTTAGAGAAGATACATGATGTTTTCTATGTATCGATGCTTCGGAGGTATAAATCAGAACTATCTCATGTGATGCCAGTCAAAGAGATTAAGTTGAATCCAAATTTGACCTATGATGAAGAGCCGGTGAGAATTTTGTACTCAAGCAACAAAGTTCTCAGAGGAAAGACCATAGTGGTATTGAGGAAGCCACTTGGGAAAGCAAGGAGTTGGTGAAGGTGTTGTGGCGACATAGTGGTATTGAGGAAGCCACTTGGGAAAGGAAGGAGGACATGTTGAAGCAGTTTCCTCATCTTTTTCCTTCAGGTAAATTTTGAGGATGAAATTTCTTAAGAGGATGAGAGTTGTAACGCCCGAAAATTGGGTCTAGAAGTTAATCGGATTTATTAGACGGTTCGGGGGAACCAGGTTATGCAATTTGAGCTAGTTTTGTGAATTAAATCGCATAAAATTTATGTTGGCTAAAATAAAATATGGAAAAATGTTGTAAAATACTTAATTGATATTTTAAGCATTTTGGTAAATTCAATTTGAGGAAAATAAATCTTATTTTGGGACATTTTGGTCTAGTGACAAATGAAAAGTTTACAAAACTGTTTTTGGTGTCTAAATCGTAAAATGGTCAAAACTTAGAATCTTTAAGTAGCTATTTGACCAATATTTTTATCAGATTTTCCCTTAATTTAGGATTTTTTAAAGTGTTTTTAATTGGTTTATTAATAAAATAAAATAGGATTTAATTAAAGGATTTTAGTTTTGCAAAATTACTTTCTCACGCAACTACTTTTCATCCAACTTTTCTCTCAACTTTTCCCAGCAGCCAACCTAAGATTTTCACTCCAAAATTCTCAAAATAAATTTCTATTGATTTCCTTTTTGTTTCGTAATTGATTTCTTCAATTCCTATTGCTAAATCTACTTGGATTTCAACCAAACATTACCAATTAAGGGAGAAATCAACAATTAGAAGTGATTTTCGTTTGTCTCCTCTAATTAAGGATTCTTTATTGAAATTCCCAAGTTCTTGATCCTTTGTTACTGATTTATGTTATGAAATTATGATTTAACCATGGACTTGATAATTAAATTGAGATTTGTGTGGAAATTGAGTAAAAACGGATTTGGATATGTTTTGTAGCGATTCTAATTGATTTAGATCTCTCATAAGATGTGTTTTAAGGTTAAAATGAAAGGTTAATCAAAAAATCCCGAAACTATATGAATTGCTAATTTTCTAGGATGTTTATAGTTGGCTTTTGATGTGATCTTGGTGTTGAGGTGTTGCTGGAGGTATAAGGACGAGTTTAGAATGTTTTTGGATGTTAATTGATGTTGTTAAGATGTTGAAAACAATAGATCTTGGCTGGGCTTTATTTAGATGAAGTTTGGTGTTGATTTCGATTATTTTGGATAGGCGTTTGGTGGTTTAAAGGTAGGTGAAGTTGAGATTGTTGTTTGCTGGGGATTTGGAATGCATGGAAGTGCAATAATCCTCTGTTTTTTTTGGGTAAAGTAGGGGAATCGAATCCTTTGGCTTTTGGCGACATCGCGGAAGCTTCGGAGGCTTGATCGTGTATCGGGAAGTGGGCGATTGGTTGTCGGTGAGTGGAATTACGTTTTAATGCCTTAAAAAGGTTTTGAAAGAAGTTGTGGGAGTTTATATTAAGTTTGAAACACTTATCTAATCTCGGAAGTAAGTATCGGTTGAGCTCTCTCTTGTTTTCAGTTTTGGAAACATACAATCTCATGCACATGTTTATAGATTTGATTACTTACTATTATATGCATGTTTTGAAATCAAAAGATGTTGCAAATGATTATTCATGTTGAGCTTTGTGTAAAGCAAATGATTTATGAAAGCATTTGAGGTTGCTTGAATACATGTTTTAATGTATTGAGAGATATGGTTCGAGTTAATGCATATGTAAGACAGTAAGTTAATGTGTTTTAATGAGTATATTGGCAAGTGGTTGTGGTAAAAATGTAATCAAATATAGTTGGCATGACATAGGATTGATTGTGCACTATAATAAGTCGCATCATGCATGTCGAGGGGTTAAATGTGTCGTATACTCCACCATGAGAACCGCAGCGGTTGAGGTGGGTAAATGTTCCATTTTCTCCCGCTGGTGGAATTATACGTCTAAACCGTTGAGCTGGGTAAATGTTTCGTTACTCCAATTTGAATCATTGAGATGGGCAAGTGTGTCGTTGCTCCAGTTGAGGTATGTATGTGAAGTGGTCATGGTA
Organism: Hibiscus mutabilis; assembly: GCA_019671005.1. NCBI lineage: Eukaryota > Viridiplantae > Streptophyta > Magnoliopsida > Malvales > Malvaceae > Hibiscus > Hibiscus mutabilis. The sequence continues at coordinate 19,037,197 of CM033749.1, read as the reverse complement.
ACCCCTTGAGTAATCTGTGTATCAATTTATAGTTCATATATATAAGATTCAACTTCTAATTAGATTTTTGAAATTTATGGCAATTTTTCAAATTTGCTGCCTAATACAGATTTTCTGGGCTGTTTCAACCTATTCCAATTATAAGTTCACTAACTCCTCATAAATCATTCAAATTCACATATTATTTGCACTAAACCATATTTTAGTTATAAACGTTACAAACCATAAAGTGATTAAAGTTCGATTTACACAAAATACAAAAGTTTAACATTATACATGACACTAATCAAAAACATCATATAGGATGTCAAAATATCACTGTGATAACCTGTAACGTATCCTCGTCCGCGAGGTATGCAAAATGATGCTGCTTACAAACCAGATCGATCAACCTACGTGTGCACATGCAAAACACACGCTAAGTATGAACTTAGTAAGGCATTATAATGTAATCACTAAATCAATAAGTAATTAACTTTAAAAACATAGTATAGACAATTCTTATTCAAACCCATTTCAAATCGATATTGCTTTATAGCAAGATTGAATAACATTAAAAATCATTTTGTAAAAGTCATTTTCACTAGCTCAAGACATACATGTGGGAGAAACTAAGTACGCGGGTAGTCCCAGACTACTATGCCATAAAGACCGATAATCACTGGATACATAAAGTGTCGATAATCAATAGATACATAAAGTGTCGGGTGCAGCTGCTAGACTCTATGGCATGCCACTATACTGTAACTCTCAATGGTAATCTTGGGGAATAAAACAATATCATTATCTTTGCAATATATAATTCTGTAGATGGTAAATAACTCATCATCGATAAATCAAAATAATAAAGCAGTTCATACTCCACTATACAATAAATTATTCTATAACATATCGTTGATATAATAATAAAATTATTATAAACAAAATACATTAGGGTAGTTCATAGCCCACCATGTACCAAACCTTTACTTTATGCTTGTGAAACTATCATATTTCATATGAAAATCAATATTATCAATTCGATAAAATCATATAGGTTTACTTTTTGCAAGTCTTCCTAAATACATTTTAAAACATATAAATGCACTTACCTTGTTGCCTGTACTAAATACTAGAGTTTGAAGAGTATCACTCAATCATTGATCCTTGACTTTCCTTTTTGTTCAATTTTGTCTCAAACTTTCTCAAACTCTACATTTACATCAAATATGCAATAACCAAAACTGAATGTATACGTTAGTATACATCAATCAATTTGTCAAGAACTATAGGGAATTCAGAAAAATATTCTTTCAAGGTTAATTCGAACTAACAACGTGTCATACACTTCATTTGAACCTTCAATTTTTATAATTCCAATTTAAGCCATTCACTTTAGCCTAATTTCAAAATGGTCCTAAACAAATGTTTTCTTCATTCAAAGAACATAATCAACCATGAAGAATATCATTCTAACCATTTCCATCACTAAATTTTTTTTTGCAATATTTCCCCCTAATTTCTCTAAAAAGCTTAATGGTCCCTATACCATATACCATAGGATTTTCATCACTTTAAGCATAGAAACAACATCACAACTGCATTTCCAACTTGAATAAACCTTAAAACATGAAATTCTAACATGTCTTTCATTCACCTCAACAACCAATATCAACTTAGAAACATGGAAACCATGAAAACTTATACCAAATGAAATAGAATTCTATGGAGAACAAATCTTTGTTTCACATCTTAATTCAAGAATCAACCAAATAAGGTTCAAATATTGAAAAGAAAATTTTTCATAACAAGCTTGGAAGCTCACATCAATGGAGGACGAATCTGATATAAAATAAGACATGACATACATTTAAATCCGATCTGATATATCCAATCAGAGGTGTCATATTAGGGTCGCAAGAGTGACCCATAGTCAAAACCCAAATAAAATTCTTTTCCTTCTAATAAATTTAAATCCAAAAAATAAAAATCTTTGTCAGAACATCATTATAGAAAATCATAAAACAGAAATCCAAAAAGTATATTACAGACTCTGACATAAAATAAGACATGACATACATGCCCGCTAGCTGTACCAGTACCATACTCAGCAAGCAACATTGAGGGAACTTCTGTCATTGATGTCAGCCATTGTACCATGATAATTCTCTTTTAACGTGCGATGGTAAAAAAAGTGAGCTTGGAAAAGCTCAATAATACAAAACTACCAAGAGATGCTAAAGGCACAAACAGGTATATGGAAAAGCATATAGTTGTCATCGTATTCTGGGTAACAATATGGTCTAGTTTTGGTTCGATATTCTAGTAAAACAGTTTATCTAAATGTGACATAGTTTTTCTTTATTCGACCACCCGAGTATCAGGCCAGAAGGCTATCGACTGAAGAATCAAAAGTGTGATGGATAAGAAGTTAAACCAGAGAGTTTAGTGTGTTCCATTGAGTGCAGATTGAAAGCACACGAAAATTTTTAGACTTTGGTAAATCATTTTAGTAGGGAAGATTTTCAAAAGGGGCAAAACAGTTTTATTTTAAAACCTAACTACCCTCCAATCGAACTCCAACATATAGTTCCCCAGAACTGCATTTATAAAGGCGTTAACCCAGGCCCATTCAGCGTAGGTGCCATCCTAAGGGGATACCTTAGGTCTAGTAGGAATCACCCTAGCCAAATCATAGAAACCTGATATAGTAGGAATAACCCTAGCCGAAGCGTAGAAACATGATACAGTAGGAATCACCAGCTAGATCAGGGCTGGACCTGCAATGGCTTCATATCTTATCCCAAGTACCCCAGCAATAGTTTAGGCAGTAATACTAGTAATCAGTACTAAGCAATAGCAGTAGCAGACATAAAGCAGACAATTGTTTTTAATAAAATAGTAACCAGATAGCATATTTTTTAGATTAGGCATAAAGGTATATTTTAGACAGATAGGAATTATGATTTTAGATCATAGAGGCAGTCTCAGTCTCAAATCGGAGAGAATATTCATGTGCACGTAGATCACACTAGCTAGAACATTTTATTTTTTTGGGGCACTTTGCAATCACAAGAAAAGGGACAATGATCTTCTAATAATTTTTAAATTATTTTTAAAAGCGAGATCCCTAATACAAAGGGGTTCTGTACTAACAACTCCAACCAGACATTCAAAAATTGATATATCAAGATCATTTAGGATGTCAAATAAATCAGGAATGTTCTAATCATTTTAACCAACAGGGGCATTTGGTCGTTCTTTTATTTTAACCAACATGTTTCTTAAAGCATGCAAGAGGTAGTAATGTATTACCTCGAATCTGTGCTACATCAGTAGACTTTGATAATCCATTCTATCACTCTCAAACCCAAATTTGACGTCCTTAACATCTTGGATACAAAGATATGTAAATACTTTCAATTAAACATAATCCATAATCAATCCTTAGCTCGATCACATAGCTCTTAAAATGAATAATTAAATGCATGCATTCTCGGGTTCAAGGTCAGATTTGGAGGCTTTTATGATAGAATTTTGTGAAACAGACTTCAAAAATAGACTCAGGATGTAAAAAATAAAATAAGGATTTTTGGAAAAAGTTAACTTTTTGGTCAAAGTTAACAGTTAACGGTCAAAGTTAATGGTCAGAGTCAAAGTCAATAGTCAAAGTCAACTAAGTTAACTTAGATGTATTGACTCAGGTAGGTTGACTCTGGCGAGTTGACTTAGACGGGTTAAATCGAACCGGTTGACTCAGTTTGGGTCAGGTGCGGGTCAGACTCAGTTTGGGTCAGGTGCGTGTCAGACTCAGGTCGAACAAATAAGTTTGGGTCAGGTCAGTTTAATCCGATTTGGGCTAAGACCCAAGGTTATTGGGCCTTGAGAAACAGGCCAACCCAACAAAATTGCATGCCTGGTTCGTGGTTTTGGCTAAAAATGCTGGTTCATGAGTCGAACTGATTCTGACCAGACCAGTTTTGGTTCAAACCGACTCATCTTAAGAGTAAACTGACCGCCACTAGTCAAAAATTGCCCATGATAGTGCGTGAAGGCCATGCAAAGCCCAAATGGTGAAAATCACTTTAGGGTGATGGCTGAAGACACGAAAACCATATATAACACAATTTTAGAAGCTTACCACGGCTGAAACTGGCTGGAAACAAAGAAAATCAAAAGGTTTTATTATAACTCTAGTAAACCTCAAACGGTAACAAACTGATGATCGGCCACCAGGGTTGTGTTCACCTTGGCACGAGGATGACAATGATGGCCTTAGATCCATGCCACAACACATGACGACATCAAAAAATACAAAAAATAGAGGCTATGAATAGAGGGCGTTCTGAAAGAAACTTTAAACCAAGTTTTACGGCAACCGGTGTAGAACCAAAGTGAATGGTGGTTGGGGTTTAGTTAGGGTGTAACACTCCGAAAATCGGTCTAGTCAGAATTAGGTTCTAGTGATCAAAAATTTTATACCAGAATGGTCCAATCAATGTATCGACTACTTTATTGTACTCAATTGTAATGTAATAAACTTCAGTTGAGTTTAATTATTGATTTTGGACCTCTTTGAAAGAATTGAAAGTTATTTTGGTGACTAAATTGTGAAATTTGGAAGTTTAGGGGTAAAAGTGCAAACTTTGGAAAGTTGAAGGACTATCTTTGTAATTTAACCAATTTAAGGTGTGAGTCACCTCTCTGCTTGGCTTTATTCACGTGAAAGGGTGGTGAAATTGTCATAGAATATGACATAATCATGGATGATAAAATGGGGATAACCAAATTGGAATTTCAAATTCATTCCAAGGTTACCTCCTAAGCTAGGAAAGCTTCCTATTGGAGGCTTGGGAGGCAACCAATAATGAGGAGGATAATGCACGGTTGATAGGTTTTAGAAAGTTGAAAAGGATGAGAACCATTTGGATAGTAAACCGAGACTATTAGCCAAACTTTCTCTCATCTTTCTTCCAACTTTCAACAAGCTAATTAAGCTAGCACCACCATAGTCATCTTCTTCCCTAAGCTTAAGCAAGCACCTCACTTCAATCCTTGGAGTTTCTTTGATTTCAAACCATCAAATTAAAGCTCTTAGATTAGTGAGCTAAAGCCCTCAAACAATTTGTTGAATCTATGGATATTTGAAGTTTAATTTCAAAATTATGTCTTGAAAGTTGAAGTTGAACCCATGTATCATAAGTTTAATTCCATGGAACTAATATTGTCTAAAAGCTTTATTAAGTTTGAAAATTGATTTTGAATTAATAGTTTTGATCCTAACTATTTCTCCTAAATTATGCCTAGCTCAAGTGTTGGAGGAAGTTCAATCATCTCCATCAAAGGCTAATAACAAAGGAATTATAATTCAGGAGCCTTAAGATCTTCAAAAATCAAGGTGAGTGTAGTCGGAGTCTTAGGATTAGGCTAGATGCCTCTCCTGGTTTCATTTTAATTGAGTATGATATAGCTAACATCAGAATTTTAAGGTCATTGCATTGAACCCCTTTTAAGGGTGAGTTGGTAAGCTACGGTAAACTTCCTCATCGAATTATTGATCGTTGACATCATTCATCGAACATGGATATTGATATTGAATCATCAGATATTGATCATAGACATTGAACTATTGAAGATTGATCATTTACATTTAAGCATTAAATATGAACATCGGCATAGCATTGGAAAGATCATTGTCATAATTAACCATTAGACATCAAGTATTGAAATATTGTCATTGATATTGATCATTGCCACCGAATTATTGAACTTATTGATTTTGTCACCGGATTATTGAAATGGACCTAAGGGTCAATTTATTGTCATTGAAATCATTGAACTTATTGTCATTGATATTATGTTGAATATTGGCTTAAATCATTAAACCTTGGATTCGAGTGGACTTTTGATACAATTGGCATGCCATAGGATTTATGAGCTCATTGGTATGGGTGGACTACGGTCCTTGGGCTACAACCTTTATATTGGCCAGGCGGAGGGATGTTGTGTTGGTCATTTGGCGAGGCAGAGGGACTAGACCATTATTGATTTGGCGAGGCATAGGAATCCGCGTATCCACTATCTTGATCAATCTAATGGTTATAAATGAACTAAATGAATCATTAATATTGAACATTGACATGTACTTATTGGCTAATGTTGCATTGTTATTGAACATGAATATATTGCCATTGGATTATTGATGAAGCATTGCATTTGAATGCATATTGATTATTGACATTATTTATGACTACCTCACTAGGCAAAGTATGCCTAATGCATTTACCTTCATGCATTTTCAGGTTAAGCAAAGTGGTTGAGAGATCAGACAACTTTATCAAAGTTTTTGGCAAGTCTTTCAAGGGATAAAGTAATGTATACTTCCCTTACATACTCCTAGAATGGTGGCATAGTTGTTGTAACAGTCACTTATTTCTATTTTGATGTGTGTATGCCATGCATGTTATGAGAATGCTCAAAAAGGCCTAAAATGACTTTTAGTAAATGCTAAGTTTGGTGAAAATTGTCTTAAGTGGTTAAAAAGGTGAAAATATAGCAAATGGATTCGAACAGCTATGAAATTCTGCATGCTGAAAGAAATAGGTATTAACAACTTGCTGGAAAATTTCATTGCATTTGGACATTGTTTGATAGGTTTAATTGGATTAAAACCAGAGCTAATCTGTCATTTTAGTGTAGGGCGTATCGATACGGATGATGGTGTATCGATACGGATATACATTTTTGGACATAGTCAACCATAGTCGACATAGCGTATTGGCACGTCAAAGGGATCGATACGGAAAGTCAACACTAGAATCTAGAAAACTAATTGCATCGGTACAGTCCTTAGGGTGTATCGAAACGGTCAACCCTGGTCAGCCCATACCGGTACGGTTCTTTAACCGTATCGATACGAACCTTGCCCATTGAATTTCTGAGAATTATTAAATGCATTACGTATTGATACGGGTGGTCACCGTTTTGATACAAACTCACTATTTTGTAATGGCTTTAACGGTCTGGACATAGGCATACCGATACGACCTCTCGAGTATCGACACGGGTTCTGATAGTTAGGTAATAATTCTAGAAATTTTTAAAACGGTCACTAAACATTGAATGGTTTAATTCGGCTGGTAAATGAATTCTGATTTGCATAAAAATTTACAGACATGTTGTTTAATGATTGCATTTCATTGTAGTAAGCATAATTTCTGAAATGGACCTATAATTTATCAGAATTATAGATTAGTCCCTAGAATTTGTAAAAGTTTAAAATTAGTACTAATTGGATAATCACAGCTCGTATTGTATTAATTGAACCTGTTGATATTGTTTGATAACGCTAATTTCGAATGCTAATTAATAATTACCGCATCGATCATTGTATTGTTTTTCGGTAACACCTTTCGACCCAGATTCCTACCAGGCCAGGAAGGGGTGTTACATTTGTGCTATCAGAGCTAGAGTTTAGTCGATTCTAGGACTAAACTATTGTCTATCGTATTGTTATTGTGCCATCTAGGAGTTACTATTGTATTTTGTGACTTGCAGGTTATTCCGATCTCTTTCTTATAGATGTCTGACTCTGTTAAAGCTCATATAGATGAGCATGTCACAGGCTCCTCTACCCACGGAAAGGAAGTTAGAGGTTAAGATCTTCCACCGCAGTAGGACCCTCCAGTATTAAATCTTGAGCAGAGGTAGCGGTTGCTCAGACTAAATGTTATCGAAACATGGTTGACATGTTCAAGAAATTTATGTCATCGATGAGAGCTGAACAAGTTGTGTAACCCGCTACATAGGCCGTCCAGTACATATGAGCCTCTATTGACAAGCTATCTCAGCTATGGGCTTACACCTTCACTGGTCAGGGTGATGACAATCCTTAAGTTGCCGAATACTAGTTGGATAGCACACTGCAAGTCCTGAACAAGCAGCTTTAGTGCTCGGACGAACACAAGTTGGAATGCACCCTCGCATTGTTGACCGACGAGGCACTTCAGTGGTGGGAGACTACCACTCTCACGGCATCGGAAGAAACTATAGATTGGGAGTTTTTTCTTTGAGAATTTTGTAATAGATACATCATCGATTCCTGTCTCGCAGAGAGGTGCAACACCTTCCTCATATTAAGCAAGATGGACGACCTGCGGAGCATTACATTCAAGACTTCTACAAGTACTACTGATACGGAGCTGGATTCATCAAGAAGGAAGAAGACAAGTGCAGAATGTTTATTGCTGGACTCAATGACGAGTTGCACCCTATGTTCACAGCATTGGGCATCACAAATTTTTAGGACCTGGTGAATCGGGTTAAAGCCATCAAAGCTGCTCAAAAAGCCCAAAAGTTTGGAGGATCTAGCAGATCTGAGAAGAGGCAACATGATTTTCATCCTCCGAAGCCTAATAAGAAAGGAAAGTACCAAGGGCCGAAGCAGAATGTTTACCCTCAGCCTTCTCAATATGGTAATATTGCTAAGCCATAGACGATGACTCAGCCTTTTGCAAGGCTACTTCAGTTGAGAGTACTGGAGGTTCGGGACGAACTGTACAACATCCGGTATGCAATTATTGTCAGAACAAGCATCCTGCGGGGCAATGTCACAAACAGTCTGGGGCTTGCTATTTTTGTAGTGAGCACGACCATTTTATTCGAGACTGTCCATTGAATACTAGTGAACCTGTTGATAAGTGTTCAAAAGTACTATTTTTCTTACCCTTTTTACTCATATTATTGTTAGACTTTGGCTCATATTAGTTTCTTAATTAGCCATTCATGCATTAATCCATGTTTCCTTCCATCGTTGAGCTTGATTACATAACTTGGTAGTTTTGTGGGAAAAGATGCTGCTTTGGTGTGTTTTGTGTGTATGTGCAGGATCACTTGCCAAAGCAAAGCTAGAGCTAGTTGCCAGGGCAATACATGAAGGATATGCAAAGCTAGTTGCCAGGGCAATACATGAAGGATATGCCGAACTAGTTGCCAGGGCAATGCATGAAGGAGACGCCAAGCCAGTTGCCATGGCAATTGTCGACAAGAGCAAAGGTGATATGGTAGTCGAAATTGATGACTATACAAGCCCAAGATGACGTGGAGCAAAGCCCAAACCCAAAGGAATTTGATTGCCATGCAGAGATTAAAGAAGAATTAAATTCCAAGAAGATAGGAGAAGTTCTAGTAGGAATACAATTATAATATAGAATTATATTCTTTAAAGATAATTTAATTCCAACTTAACTTCCTCCTCAAAGAAGGACTTTGGCCTAGCCCTATAAATAAGTTGGAGATTTCGACAATCCATAGAGAGCAAGAGAGGGGAATTTCGACAAGTCCAAGGAGGGCAAGAGGAGAGAATTTTCGACAAGCATCTAGGGCAAGGAGGATTTCGACAAGCATCTAGGGCAAGGAGGATTTCGACAAGCCTCCTTCTTCATCCTTTTCTTTCTTGTTCGATTGGGTTCATGCTAGGGATTATTTATCTTGTGTTTCTTTGGAACCTAGCCATGAACTAAATCTATTTGGCTATGGTTATTGTGTTTTGTGGTTGTGAGAAACTATTGGTTTTTGTTTAGGTAATAAGAGTTTGCACTTTTCTATTTCAAGGTTTATTCATTCTTGGTTCTTATTCTTGTTTGCGAGTGAATTGGGAGAGGATCTCGTGATTTCATCTATTTATCCAATATCGGGAGAGTTAGATTTAAGAAACGAATGAATATGATCTTTATTCAATCTATTGATGGTGAAGATTAATCCGGCTTAGGAATAAGTTAAGGATTTCAACGACTAAGAGGAGCGCAAGATTGGTTGTTGTTCACCCTTGACTCACGCAGGGATGTATTACCAAGGCATGCACAAGTAGCTAGAGTTTCAACTTAGGGATAAGAAGAAACCATTGAAGAACGCTATGCCGAACCTTGAAGGTTGCTGCCCAGACGCCCAAGTAGTTGCCCAACTAGTTGCCCAAGCAACCATCGATCAGTTGCCAAGGCAACCCCATTGTGCAAGTTGCCACGGCAACTGAGTTGCCCGTGCACTCTTTTACCAAAATGATCCAATCGGCTATCACACCTCAACTCACGATAACCTGGCCTATCTCTCTCTCAATTGATCTCATCTATTCATTTACTTTATTGCTTTCTAGATTAGTTATTAGTTAAACTCCCATAATCCTTTATTTGTGTTTTTACTTTTTACAGTGCAAGAGACTAGATTCTTGAAGTGGCACCAATCCCTGTGGAGACGATATCTTTTATACTATAAATTGCGACGTGTATACTTGCACATTTGCGTAGCACTTATTACGCGCAACAAGTTTTTGGCGCCGTTGCCGGGGATTGGCAATAGCGACTTTGTTTTTATTTTCTTGCACTTTCTTTTTACTTTTCTTGTTTAAAATTCAAAGGGCTAACAAACTTTGGTTTTGCATTGGTATATGACCAGGGCGAGACCGACTTCAACAAAATATCTCTTTGATCCAGAAATCGAACGAACCTTACAAAGACTTAGACGAAGGATAAGAGTAGCAATGGCTAATCAAGACGACAATATGAATCAAGATGTTCGAGCAGGAGGAGGAGTGATTCTTGCACGAAACAGAACTATTCGAGACTATCTTGAAGAAGATCTTGATGGACTTAACCCAGGAGTTGTCGCACCTAAAATTGAAGCCGACCACTTTGAGTTGAAACCGGTAATCTTTAATATGATCAACACAATTGGTCAATTTAGCGGCTCAGCAACTGAAGATGCACGGCAACATCTGAAATCTTTCCTCGAGATTTGCAACTCATTCAAAATACACGTAGTCACCCCCGATGTCTTACGATTAAGACTATTCCCCTATTCACTGAGGGATAGGGCGAAAGCATGGTTGAATAGCATTCCTGCCGGATCAATAGCATCTTGGACCGATCTTTGTCGTAATTTCCTTGCTCAGTTTAATCCTAAAAATTTAACTGATAGGCTTCGTAACGAAATTACTTCTTTTCGACAGGCAGATGATGAATCCATGTACGAGGCTTGGGAGCGATATAGAGAACTTCTACACAAATGCCCCCTACACAGATTCCCGGTGTGGACTCAAGTAACAATGTTTTACAACGCCGTGAATACACCAACAAGGATGATGCTAGATGCCTCGGAAAACGGCATACTGCTAGATAAGTCGTCGGAAGAAGCAATACAAATTTTAAACAGGCTGGCCAAGAATGATTATCAATTCCCATCTACTAGAAGAGAAGTTAGACGCCAAGACACAATACATGAACTAGGATCATCAGATTCAATTTCGGCACAATTGGCCACTCTAACCAAGATGGTCCAGAACATGCAAAAACCAAACAACACACATGAAGTCAAGAATTTGGAATCCAGCTTCTATGTGGGGAATTACAATCGGAACAACAATGTGATGTCCAATACATACAATCCAGCTTGGAAGAAGCACCCGAATTTTTCATGAAGTAATCCCAACAATGCTCTAAACCAGAACAATCGGAATGCATAAGCATCGGGATTCCAGCAGAATATGCCACGGCAACAGTTGCCGCAGCAACAACTGACAACATCTAGTTCTTTGGAAAATTCTCTAAATGCTTTTATGATGAAAACTGAATCTTATATGGCTGAGAATAGTAATTTCATAAAAAGAACTGATGCTTTTATTAACAAGACCGAGATGAGATTGCAAAACCAAGAGACGACAATCAAATCATTGGAAAATCAAGCCGGACAGTTTGCTCAAAATCTGAATACTAGACAGAAAGGAGGTTTACCTAGCGATACTGAAGTCGCAAGAGGAACTGGCCATGAGCAATGTAAGGCAATCACCACAAGAAGTGGCCAACAACTTAGAGAGGTTCAAACCCGCTCGTCAAACAAAACTCCACAAAAAGATCAAGACAATCCTAGCGGCAAACCTCAGATGCTGAACCAGGAATTGCCGCGGCAATCGGCAATAAGCATGCCTCGGCAACCGACGATAAAGACGCCTTAGCAACTTGCGATAAGCATGCCTCGGCAACCCCAGTTGATAATGCCTCGGCAACTCCAGTTGTCCCGGCAATACCGTCAATCAAGTTTCAAACCAATGAAAGGATCGAAGATATCCGACTTCCACCACCATTCCCACAAAGGTTGAAGCGACAAAAGCAAGAATACCAATTCAAGAAGTTTCTTGATATCCTAAAGCAAGTCCACATCAACTTGCCATTGGTGGAAGCAATTGAACAAATGCCAAACTATGCCAAGTTTCTTAAAGACATTGTGTCCAATAGAACAAGGCTATGAGAGTTTGAAACAGTTGCCGCAACAGAGGGATGCATGGCAATGTTGCACAATCGTATGCCACCCAAGTTGAAGGATCCCGGAAGTTTCACAATACTCTGTTCCATTGGAAATCACTATGTCAGGAAAGCATTATGCGACCTTGGGGCTAGCATAAACTTGATGCCTAAATCGGTTTTCCAGAAACTAGGAATCCGGAAGGCAAGACCTACAACAGTTATGCTGCAGCTAGCCGACAGATCCTATATGCATCCAGAGGGAAAAATCGAGGACATACTGGTAAAAGTTGATAAATTTATTTTTCCCGCTGACTTTATTATTTTGGATTGTGAAGCAGATGAGCATGCACCCATCATTCTCGGGAGACCATTCCTAGCAACAGGGAAAACCTTGATCGATGTTGAAAAGGGAGAACTCAAAATGAGGGTGAATGACCAGCAAGTTAAACTAAATGTGTTCCAAACACTAAGGCATGCCGATGATCCAGAAGAATGCCAACTTCTTCATACCACAACAAAGTTTAACTTCGACGAGGAATTTAGTTGCCTCGGCAACTACATTGTCGATCAAGAGGAACCTGAGGAGTATGAAGAACCGGTCGATGAGGAACAACAAGAAGAGGCAAATTGGCTAGTCAATCGACCAGGTACATACTTTGAACCACTGGATTACTCAGGTAAGGAAGGTAAGCTCGAAAAACCCTCTATTGAACAACCACCGATTCTTGAGTTGAAACAATTGCCAGAGCAACTAAAATATGCATATTTAGGAACCGATAATACATTGCATGTAATTATTTCTTCTAAGTTACAGCCTGAGTAGGAAAAGAAGCTGATCAAGATGTTGAAGCTACACAAAAAGGAAATAGGGTGGACAATTGCTGACTTGAAGGGAATTAGCTCGGCAGTGTGTATGCACAAGATTCTGTTGGAAGATGATCACAAACCTTCAATTGAGGCCCAGAGGAGACTGAATCATGCCATGAAAGGGGTTGTAATGAAAGAAATCATCAAGGGGCTTGACGTCGGCATTATATACCCTATCTCTGATAGAACGTGGGTAAGTCTGGTACAATGTGTACCGAAAAAGGGAGGTATAATGGTGGTAAGCAATGAAAATAATGAACTTATTCCAATGAGGACTGTGACCGGTTAGAGGGTTTGTATGGATTATCGAAAGCTAAACAAAGCCACTAGGAAAGATCACTTCCCATTACCCTTTATTGATCAAATGCTTGACCGTCTTGCAGGTAAACCCTTTTATTGTTTTCTTGATGGTTATTCATGTTACAATCAAATTTCCATAGCACCAGAAGATCAAGAAAAGACAACCTTCACATGCCCATACGGTACTTATGCCTTCCGAAGGATGCCGTTCAGATTGTGTAACGCCCCGGCAACCTTCCAAAGATGCATGATGGCGCTCTTTTCAGACATGGTCGAAGACTTCCTTGAGATCTTCATGGATGATTTTTCTGTTTTTGGTAATGACTTCGACAGCTGTCTCGGCAATTTAGAGAGGGTGTTGGCAAGATGTGAAGAAACGGATTTAGTCCTCAATTGGGAAAAATGCCATTTTATGGTAGATGAAGGAATAGTGCTCGGCCACAAGATTTCATCCAAGGGAATTGAAGTAGACAAAGCCAAGGTGGACGTGATCGAGAGATTACCCCCACCAAGTTCGGTTAAAGGAATTCGAAGTTTTCTCGGACATGCAGGTTTTTACAGGAGGTTCATTCATAATTTTTCTAAAATCACTAAACCCTTGTGTAATCTGCTTGAACAGGATAAAGTCTTTGATTTTGGTGATTCTTGCACCCAAGCATTCGAAACCCTAAAGAAAAAGCTTGCCTCGGCACCCATTGTCGTTCCACCAGATTGGACGCTACCTTTTGAGCTCATGTGTAATGCAAGTGATTTCGCGGTAGGAGCAGTCTTAGGCCAACGCACAGGTAAGACCTTTCATGTGATATACTACGCTAGTAAAACTCTTAATAGTGCTCAAGTAAATTACACAACAACGGAGAAAGAGTTACTAGCTGTAGTTTTCGCATTTGACAAGTTTCGATCCTATTTGATTGTTACAAAGGTAATTGTTCATACGGACCATTCGGCAATCAAATATCTATTTGCTAAAAAGGATGCTAAACCTCGTTTGATTCGTTGGATATTACTTTTACAAGAATTTGATATTGAAATTAAGGACAAAAAAGGAACAGAAAATCAAGTGGCCGACCACTTATCACGTTTAGAACGCAACAGGGAGGAAGATGCGGATCTAGAGATATGCGATGCATTCCCGGATGAACAAATTTTAGTTGCCTAGGCAACCATGGACGCGCATGCCTCGGCAACCATGGATGCACACGCCTCGGCAACTCTCGACGCCGCAGCAGCCTTTGGCGCGCATCCTCGGCAATTTTGGGAGCAGTCACCACGGTAGTACATGCCTCGGCAATACCCTGGTACGCGAATTTAGTTAATTTCCTTGTTTCTGGTTTTTTTCCTTATGGCATTACTCACCAAGGGAAGAAGCGGTTCCGCCATGATGCTAAGCATTACTTTTGGGATGAGCCTCTTTTGTTTAAACAATGTGCAGATCAGGTTATACGCCGATGTGTCCATGAAGAAGAGCAACATAATGTACTCCGGCAATGCCATTCTTCACCCTATGGAGGACATTTTGGAGGAACTCATACCGCGGCCAAAGTTTTGCAATCCGGTTTGTATTGGCCAACATTGTACAAAGATGCCCAAGACTTTTACAAGCAATGTGATCGTTGCCAGAGGACGGACAATATCTCTAGACGACATGAGATGCCGCTCCAGAACATCATCGAGGTGGAATTGTTCGATGTATGGGGGATCGATTTTATAGGACCTTTCCCATCTTCATTCAGCAACCTCTACATCTTACTTGCCGTCGACTACGTGTCTAAATGGGTTGAGGCAGCTGCAGTTCCCAACAACGATTCCAAGACCGTGCAACGATTCTTGCAGAAAAACATATTTACACGGTTTGGGATGCCAAAAGCAATTATTAGTGACGAAGGCAAGCATTTTGACAACAGACTAATTGCCAAGATGTTGCAACGCTTCGGCATATCACACAAGATCGCCACGGCATATCACCCACAAACCAACGGGCAAGCAGAAATTTCCAACCGGGAGTTGAAGGGAATACTCGAGAAAATCGTAAATCCCTCAAGGAAGGATTGGTCATTAAGACTAGATGACGCACTTTGGGCATATTGCACTACATTCAAAACACCCTTAGGTATGTCCCCCTTCCGACTTGTCTATGGCAAAACATGCCATCTACCGGTGGAAATCGAGCACAAGGCGTACTGGGCAATCAAGACCGTGAATATGGATTGGGAAAGTGCCGGACAAAAGCGTTTGATGGATCTCAATGAGATAGAAGAATTTCGTGCACTCGCCTATAACAATGCATGAATCTACAAGGAGAAAACAAAGCGATGGCACGACAAGAAACTATTGCCACGACAATTCACGCCAGGGCAACTAGTTCTCCTATTCAATTCTCGGCTAAAACTTTTCCCGGGAAAGCTGAAATCAAGATGGTCGGGACCATTCGAAGTCGTCAAACCATTTTCCCATGGTGCCGTGATAATCAAGTCCATCTCTGACAACCATGAATTCAAAGTCAATGGACAAAGATTGAAGCACTATAATGGTGCACATGTGGAACGTAACAAAGAAGTGGTCAACTTAGGAGATGCATGAGCATGCTCTCCTTTCAATATTTTCTTTTTCTTTTTATTTTCATTTTTATTTTTAGGAGATATTTTATTTTTCTTCATATTCTTTAGTTTTCAGGTTTTCTTTGTTTTCTTTTCCACAACAAGACTCACAACCACTATGCTAAGGAAATTTACTGTCGAGATCCGTGCCCCGGTAACCAATGAAGCAGTCGCCACGGCAACCACAAAAGATGGCGCCACGACAACCAGCCCTGAAGATGCCACGGCAACCAAAGCTAAAGACATCCCGGCAACAAGAAAACAACCATCGCGTTCAAGCAAGAGAATCAAGACACCGACCAAAAGGAAACTAATCATCTACGATGATGAACTCTCGGAGTAAGTCCTCGTATGCATTTTTTTATTTTTTTATTTTTATTTTTCGGTATTTTTATGCATGCATTGAGGACAATGCCTCACTCGAGTTTGGGGGGATTGTTATTAGTAGTTACCATGTTTAGTTACATTAATCTTAAGTATTACATTTAGGATACATAAATTGCTTGCCATGCCTTAAATTGAAACAAGAATTGCTTAGATTTGATGAATATCCGATGATGACTTTGCAAATGCACTTAATTGATAGAATTTTTATTCTAGGATAACCATGGAAAAACTTAGAATTTTACTATGATACTAATTTTGATGAAACACTGTTGTGGTTTGATTGATTTAAGGAATTCTAGTAAACTTAGGTTGATAATTAACAAATTGAAGGATTAGAATAAAAATTGGATGAATGCTAGAGGTGCCCGAAATTGGCTCTAGCATGTGCTAAAAATTTATCGCTAGAGGTACCCGAAACTGGCTCTAGTATGTGTTAAAAAATAATTGATCACTAGAGGTGCCCGAAACCGACTCTAGTCGAATAAATTAACTTATGAAAACTAAAAACAAAACACTAGAGGTGCCCAAAACTGGCTCTAGTTAAAACATGTTAAAAAGAACCCAATAAAGTAATTTGAAAACCTATTGTTTGCATAGAATCCGAAAAATCAACTTGCCCACAACTCCGCACACACTCACAAGCATTATAGTTTGATTCCGAGTAACTCCTAAGTTTTTCGAAAAAAATAAAAAGCCAATCATACTTTGTGCCCCGGTTCAGAGAATTGAAATCAAGTTCAAAGCTAAGTTTATGAAAATTGAAGTCTTGGCAGGTAATTATGAGTTTGCATTGCTTGAGGACAAGCAATAGTTCGAGTTTGGGGGTGTGATAAGTGTTCAAAAGTACTATTTTTCTTACCCTTTTTACTCATATTATTGTTAGACTTAGGCTCATATTAGTTGCATAATTAGCCATTCATACATTAATCCATGTTTCCTTCCATCGTTGAGCTTGATTACATAACTTGGTAGTTTTTGTGGGAAAAAATGCTGCTTTGGTGTGTTTTGTGTGTATGTGCAGGATCACTTGCCAAAGAAAGGCTAGAGCTAGTTGCCAGGGCAATACATGAAGGATATGCCGAGCTAGTTGCCAGGGCAATACATGAAGGATATGCCGAACTAGTTGCCAGGGCAATGCATGAAGGAGACGCCGAGCCAGTTGCCATGGCAATTGTCGACAAAAGCAAAGGTGATATGGTAGTCAAAATTGATGACTATACAAGCCCAAGATGACGTGGAGCAAAGCCCAAACCCAAAGGAATTTGATTGCATACAGAGATTAAAGAAGAATTAAATTCCAAGAAGATAGGAGAACTTCTAGTAGGAATACAATTATAATAAAGAATTATATTCTTTAAAGATAATTTAATTCCAACTTAACTTCCTCCTCAAAGAAGGACTTTGGCCTATCCCTATAAATAAGATGGAGATTTCGACAATCCATAGAGAGCAAGAGAGGGGAATTTCGACAAGTCCAAGGAGGGCAAGAGGAGAGAATTTTCGACAAGCATCTAGGGCTAGGAGGATTTCGACAAGCCTTCTTCTTCATCCTTTTCTTTCTTGTTCGATTGGGTTCATGCTAGGGATTATTTATCTTGTGTTTCTTTCGAACCTAGCCATGAACTAAATCTATTTGACTATGGTTATTGTGTTTTGTGGTTGTGAGAAACTATTGGTTTTTGTTTAGGTAATAAGAGTTTGCACTTTTCTATTTCAAGGTTTATTCATTCTTGGTTCTTATTCTTGTTTGCGAGTGAATTGGGAGAGGATCTCGTGATTTCATCTATTTATCTAATATCGGGAGAGTTAGATTCAAGAAACGAATGAATATGATCTTTATTCAATCTATTGATGGTGAAGATTAATCCGGCTTAGGAATAAGTTAAGGATTTCAACGGCTAAGAGGAGCGCAAGATTGGTTGTTGTTCACCCTTGATTCACGCAGGGATGTATTATCAAGGCATGCACAAGTAGCTAGAGTTTCGACTTAGGGATAAGAAGAAACCATTGAAGAACGCTCTGCTGAACCTTGAAGGTTGCTGCCCAGACGCCCAAGTAGTTGCCCAACTAGTTGCCCAGATAACCATCGATTAGTTTCCAAGGCAACCCCGTTGTGCAAGTTTCCACGGAAACTGAGTTGCCCGTGCACTCTTTTACCAAAACGATCCAATCGGCTATCACACCTCAACTCACGATAACCTGGCCTATCTCTCTCTCAATTGATCTCATCTATTCATTTACTTTATTACTTTCTAGATTAGTTATTAGTTAAACTCCCATAATCCTTTATTTGTGTTTTTACTTTTTACAGTGCAAGAGACTAGATTCTTGAAGTGGCACCAATCCCTGTGGAGACGATATCTTTTATACTATAACTTGCGACGTGTATACTTGCACATTTGCGTAGAACTTGTTACGCGCAACACCTATTTCCACATCAGCTGTTGCAACATCACCGGTTCAGTCTTACCGAGAAAAGGGATCAAGGCAGGGTTTATCAGGAGTAGTGGGATGACCCAGTGGCTCAGCTAAATCGTCGGACAGACAAGGTTCCAAGGCCCCTGCCCAGATGTACCATGTGAGGAGCCGTGAGGAGGAGGATGATCCCTACTTCATTGCAGGTACCCTTGAGTTGTACTCTCATTCTATTTATGCATTCATTGATCCTGGCTCCACACATTCTTTCATTAGTTCGGTGCTAGCAAGGAAGCATAAGATGTCTTTTGAACCCGTAGTACCCAAGGTCTTTGTATCCAATCCTTTGGGAGACCGTGTCACCATAAGTTTGGTATATAAAAATTTTCCCTTGATGATTCAAGGGATTCCTTTTCCGGCCAACCTGTTGGCTTTACCAATTCATGAATTCGATGTTATACTGGACTGGATTGGCTCAGTGAACATCAAGCTTAGGCTGATTGCTCTAAGAAATAGCTATACCGCCGAGGCCTTGGCAATGAAAGCGTCAGCCTGATGAGTTCGAGAAACCTGTCTTTGTATGCGTTGACCTTGGAGACCATGGATGAACCTCAGCTACTCAATATTGACACCGTATGTGAGTTCCTTGATGAACTTCCGGGTTTACCTCCAAACTGTGAGGTGGAATTTGGCATCGAAGTGCAACCTGTAACGGCCTCATTTTCTATTGCACCTTATCGTATGGCCGCTTTAGAGCTTAAAGAGTTGACGGCTCACATTCAAGATCTTATTGATAAAGGTTTTATTCGATTGAGTTCTTCACCTTGGGGAGCTCCGGTCCTCTTTGTGAAGAAGAATGACAGATCCATGAGGTTATGTGTCGACTACTGGCAATTGAACAAAGTGACCATCAAAAACAAGTATCCACTACCAAGAATTGATGACTTGTTCGATCAGCTTAAAGGTGTTGCAGTGTTTTCTAAGATGAGACTTAAAGAATGCATTGTACCCAAGGCGGCCTTCCGTACCAGGTATGGGCATTATGAATTCTTAGTGATGCCATTTGGGCTAACCAACGCACCAGTAGCCTTTATGGATTTGATGACCCAGGTTTTTAGACCCTAATTGGATAAGTTTGTGGTGGTGTTCATTGATGACATACTGATCTATTCCAAGAATGTTGTAGAGCATTGTGACCACCTTCGCATTGTGTTGCAAACCCTTCGGGAGAAGCAATTATTTGCTAAGTTCTCCAAGTGTGAGTTTTGGCTCACCGAAGTTGCCTTCCTTGGGCATATTGTATTAGCTTCGAATATCCAGGTGGATCCGAAGAAAATCCAAGCTATCTTAGATTGGAGGCCACCGAAGAATATTGGAGAAATAAGAAGTTTCCTTGGTCTAGCCGGCTATTATAGGAGATTCGTGAAGGGATTCTCCATGATAGCGGCCCCATTGACAAAGTTATTGAGAAAACCCACGGTACTGAAGGAGATGACACCGAAAACCAGGATAACACTCCCAGTAGAATACCGGGATAAAGGCCTAATACTTTATGCAACAAATATAAACATGATAACTATAAATGCATAAAATAAAAGCATGAATATTAATAAAAATAAGTAAAAGCATAAAAAGATTATAATACGAAATAAATCTAACATATAATGCATCATATATAAAACATGTTCGATAATGAAAATTATCTATATTATAACCATATATTATGTACATAATATGTATAATACATGATATGTGTATAAAATAAAATACTATATATAAAGCAATTTATAAAATATATTATACATATTTAAATTTACAAGGGTAATATATTCGTGTATATATATATGAGTATATATAACCTAAAAATTTATGTACTTATATACATAATATATATATATATAAATGTATGTGACTTAGAAAATATATAAACCTAACATATACATATATTTTTAAAATATACTTCTTAAAATACATATATCGGCATAACATATACATATATAAAGCTTATAAGCATAAAGAATATATATATATATGCATAGCATATATATAAATATATTGCTAAAAAACATCTACCTACTAAAACATTTAAGCACATAAACAAGCACACATAGAAAAATCAACAAAGAAAAAAATAAGCAACATATATATTCGAACAAGCTAATATCTACAAACATGAATAATGTATCGAATATAAAACATTTAAACAAAATATACAAATAGAGGACTGGAATTAAACAAAAACAAAAGAGTATGGACTTAAAACAACATTAACCCTTTTAAAAATAGTTTAAATTAAAAGAAAAAGGACCTGATTGGAAAAAAAGTGAAAGAAAGGGGGATCGAACCTGTAAGTTACCCTTTTGAAAAGTAATTAAATAGGATGGGGCATGATTGAAAACTAGTTAAAACATAGGAGGACTATTTGGATAATTTACCCATGTGGCAAATCAACTTTGGAAAACAAAATAGGGCGGAGGGATATATGGGGTAATTTACCCTTTAAAAATCTGTTTTGGTTTGATTTTAGGATAAAATTGTAAAGCTTTTGAAAGTTTTAGGGGCTGCAGAAATAATTTAAAAATGTGGAAGGACCCATGTTGTAAACGTTTAGGGGCGAAAGGGTTTATTATATTACTAAACCATTTAAAAAACTTGAAATCCTATAAATCACACCCACCGGCCAAGATTTGAACCCTTTGCCATTAAAATTTTTTATCTTAAAAAAAACCTCCCCTCTCATTATTTTCTCTCAACCTCAGCCCGAAAACCCCAAATGTTCATCCTTATCTCCATAAACAACCATGAAACCCAGATTCTAGTGGTGACCAGCCACTTCGGCCGCCGTCCGCCACCACCAGCCACCGTCGATCAACCCCCCCAAACCCAAAAAATGAAGCCTTTTGCATTTTAAAACACATACCCCAATTCTATCTCTAAAAATAAAAACAAAAAGGCCTCATTTTACTTAAAAGCCAAAAGCTTTCGAAGAAGAAAAGAAGATTAAGGTCAGTGTCGTTCATCGGCGCACCACCCTCGGCCTTATATCTGAAACGGCTCATCGTCCCTAAGGTAAACGTTCGAAACCCTAACCTTTTTTATTATGCTTTATTTGGTTTTTTTATTCGAAATATGCATGCATGTGAGGAAAAGAATAAAGATGATAATACCTTTGGAAATCTATTTTTTATTTGATTTTTGAAAAAATCGAATACAAAATGGGGTTTGTTACATGGTATATATCCTACTTTTCTTTGATTTGGTTTTGGTTACAAGATTAAACAAAATAAATGCTTGAATTGTAATTGTTGCATTTCTGACATGCCCTTTTTTTATGTTATTGGCCATGCTTGGTGGGTAAGTCGGTGAGATAGTGGCCAGATTTAAGGCGATAAAGCCATGTGGATCAGTTGGTGGAGATGAAGATGTTATCTGGCCAGATGCATTTTGGGTCGTTGGATCAGATCTGATCCAACGGATGAGGCTCTTCAAAGATGGACGGCTCAAATTGGATCTTGGCGATGATGTGGTGGCCCTAGATCATGACAAGTGGCGAGGAGAAGGCGGATGGTCTCGCGCCTGAGCTGTACGCTCGCGTTCATCATACGCGGCAGATGAAAGGGTATTTTTTGTTTGATCTGGGTCGTTGGATCAAATCTGATCCAACGACTTAGATGAGGCGGCGGCAAAATAAAAAGAGATACTAGATTAGGGTTCTAATATTTTCCTAGGTTTTTTTTATTATCATTGGGTCTGGCCGATTTGGGCCTTGTAATTAAAATTGTTTGGGTTTTGTAAATTGGACTTGAACTTTAGATAATAAAGGTTTTTTTTAATTTTCATATATGTCTTTAATTCCAACCCAATAATAATAATAATAATAATAATACATGTATATAATATTAACGTATATATACACATATTAATACATGCATACGTACATATAATTAAACACACATACATTTAAGCAATACCCGCATATGCACATACATATATGACATGCAAGCATAGATACATATATATGCACATATATCATTAAACTAACAATAATACATACAATAGTAATACATACACATAATAATATATACATTCACACACACTTACATATACATGCACATGTGCAATACATATAATATTCGACATACGAACATATATACATACAATACATATATTTATAAATACATACAACTATATCGTATTATACATACATATTACCACACGTACATATAGGCATTAATAAACATATACTAACATACGTAATTACTATAATTAATCAAAATTGCTATAATATTTACAACTTGGACAAAAATGAGTGATTATAGTTGCCCTTCTTTGCTTGTTCTTGTGAAATGAGAATAAAGCAAAGATCAAAAG
This sequence comes from Hibiscus mutabilis, assembly GCA_019671005.1. NCBI lineage: Eukaryota > Viridiplantae > Streptophyta > Magnoliopsida > Malvales > Malvaceae > Hibiscus > Hibiscus mutabilis. The sequence continues at coordinate 19,013,988 of CM033749.1, read as the reverse complement.
CACTCATTTTTGTCCCACTTCTCTATCATTAGCCTTGGAATCAAAAGTTCTTATGGAAATTTTCGCTCTTCTTCGGCTAACTCTTCAAACTTCAATCGCTTCAATGTCCCAATTCATAATCGTCTTAACATTCAAAAGGAAAGCTTGATATCATGCCCAAAGGTCTTATTGTAACACCCTTAACGTATACTCGTAGGCCGAATATACATTAAAGATGTTTAGAGTCATATTCAGAAAACTTAACTTGTAATATTTTTTTATATTATTCTTGCTTAACTAGTCCAATGTTTGGCCCTTTCTCTATTTCTAATTTAAAACAATGTCAGGCAGACACGCCTAGTTTAAACCCTGAATTGATTTGTAAAACTTATAAGTCAATTATTAAAATGAAAATGCAATTCAGGATGAAAATTATGTGTGTTTCCTAGACCCTTTCTTGATTTTGAAATTGTTACGTGATAAATAATAATCAAGGTACTTTTACTAGATCTATTTACTTTACCAATATCCTTAGTCCATAATTTCAAAGATAATACATCTATATTATCATACATCTAGGTAAAACTTAGTTATACAGAATAGTTCACTTTAAAAATATTTACATGCCCACTAGTTTATCAAACTGTGATAAGGATGTACATACTGTAACTTATTGTAGTAACTTGACTTTAAAAGAACAACTCCTCGTTGCTAGACGAATTCGGAGAATCTACGTGTGAAATAGAACACACGCTAAGTAAAGACTTAGTGAGGCAATTAAATCTATTAAAATAAAAGCATGCAATAATACAGTATAGTATATCATATGGAGATACAATACAGTTCCTGCAATTTGGCAAGCGATCCCTGTACAGTTTATATCATAATATAAAACAAATATAAATGGCATGCTATCAGTATTATTCAGCCATCATGTAATCATTTATAGTATAATATTCTTTAAAGATAGCCAAATTATATAATATGAGATCAAGGTACTCGAGTCATATGAATAAAACACAAGAGTGTCTAACGTGAACATGTAAATGAGTCCGTACTCGAGGACGCTCTTTGCTCCTCATAAAAGCACCTCGTTAGTGCCATTAGCACTATGGGCGTGGATCACCAGGTTGCACACCAAGGGCTTGGGTCCCCAAGGTGTATGTGACACCATCGTAGGCACAAAAATATGTATACATAACATAACTTGAATGAAACAGCTGTTAAGGACTCTATGGATATCTAACTATACCATGGACTCCCATAACATAATACGTGGGCATTTTATATCATTATTAATCAATCATCACCATTCTTGTAAACAGGCAATTCACATCCCATAATTCATCATAATCATTCACATGTACTTGCCATTACTGTATTATGCATCAAATTAGTATGCTTCAAAACAATGTAATTCATTTCTATATTAGGGTCGACTAATCACAAGTTTTTCCTTTTTCAAAAATAACATATACATAAATAATGCACTCACCTGTAGCGATGTAAAAGTAGCCTCACTAAGCTTATTCGATAACCTTTGCTTTTCTTCTAATATTTGTGTCTCTTTCAGTCTTCCTCGGAACTGTAAAAGACCAATCGAATATATACATTACCATACTTTTGTTAGACTCAAATCTAACATTGCTAACTTAATTTACAAAACATAATTATTTGAATATAAAATATTTCTGCAATTTTCCTCCAATTTCCATGTGATTGCCAATTTGGTCATATGGTCCTTAGTGACCATTTTGGACATCAAACAATTATTCAAGCTCAAATTAGAACAATTCCATTACTACTTGTTCACTTTGGATTAATATCTTTTTTTAACTTTAAACTTTGTTAAAGTGACATTTTAGCCACTACTTCCACATTTGTACTTGAATTCATGTACAAATCAACTAATTATTCATTTCTAACATTTCTATAAATTTTCCCTTGACTTCCAAGTTTTGACCGAATTGGTCCCTTACAAACAACTCCCATTTTTGAAATGGTCCTTCACCATTTCTTTTCTTGTCATTTCAATCCCTTGTTTCCTAAATTAAATTCCAATTTCCATATACATATTTGAATCTAATAATCACATATTAGGAAACTTTTCAACATTTTTCCTCAATATTTCCTTATATAGCCGAAATGGTCCCCTTCATGCCAAACATTTTCATTTTTGGTCCTAAATTACCAAATCAATCTAATTTAATCATAATCTCATCAATTCTAATGCTAGAATAAATTTCACAATAGTTCCCTTATATTTCCAATTCTAGTAGAATTGGTTACTTGGAAACTAATAGGGAATTAAATCATCCTAACATCAAAACAAGGCTTCTAGTTTCATAATTTATTCATTTTCATCCTTGATTCATTTCCCTAACCAAATTCCCAAAACTTGGGGTTAGGGTTTTTGTTCTTAAAAATTAAATTAATTCTAATTCAAGCTTGTTTTCATGCCTACAACATTAAATCTACTCAAATCCATCATGTATTCATGAATTCAATTTTCTTTCTCTTCAAGAACATAATCTATACTTCTCTTTGCTATGTAAAACTACTAACAAAAGGAAGTGAATTAAGCATAGATTATTTTTTTTTCAAAGCATCATACATTAATCTTACTTGTAAACCTTCTAAATCAAACTTGAAAATCAATTTTTCTTCTTCTCCCTTTGTTACTCTCTCCCACGGTTTGAAGGAAAATAGATGAACAATTTTTTTGTTCATTCTACTCTTATTTTGCCACTTGTATGGTTAAAATGAATTTAAATTCATTTTAATCCATTTTACTAAATTGTCCCTCAATTAATCCAAATTTACAATCCTTCTTTAAAATTGTCACTCCATTAAGTTTGAACCAATTTGGTTCCTTCATAACCGGCCATTCCCAAAGAAGTCATAAAATTTTATTTTATGATTTTTATTCGATTCAATTACCAGATAATCACTTAAAACGATTTTCCATTGATCGAACTATCGAATCTAATCCAAAAATCTCATATTTATAAATTCCATAAATAAATAATATTGTCATAATAAATCTCCCATATTTATGGAGTCAAACTCCGAAACTTTGACTCGGTCTAAAATATCGATAATTACCCAAAATCGGATAAAATTTTCCTTAAAATCCCTTTAACAGATATTCATACGAATTATTCCTAATTTTTCTGAGTAATTTATATCGATAAAAAATACGGATATGGGACCTTTCTAGAGGTCACCCATCCTAGTGCTACTTTGGCCTGAGCACGCTTAATAATTTTATTCGATTCAAATTCGATACTTTCTATTGTATCTTAATTCCCAAATCTGATATCAAAATTCTTATTTTGATCAGATTTACCCTTATACTGAATAAAATCACTTACTTGATATTTTACACTTTAGTCCCCAAACTTTTACTAAAGTGTCATTTTGGGCACTAGACCTTATTCTTTTCAGATTCTGATCAAACTTCATATAAATCCTTAACTAACTTTAAAAAATTTGGGGCATTACACTTACTGATGGACCGAAGGTCTTATCACCATGCCTGAAGGACTTATTGGTGGCCCAAAGGACTTATCACCATACCCGAAGGACTTACTGATGGCCCAAAGTACTTAAGATCTGGATTCACACCAGCATGGCTACCAATATCTTCCTTAAAATCTGGATTCAAGCCAACGTGGCAACCAATATCCCTTAAAATGATGCCCTTGTTTCTACCAGTCTTGATATTACAATAAGGTTCGCATCATGCTCGAAAGACTTATTGATGGCCCGAAAGTCTTATCACCATGCCCGAATGACTTATCGGTGGCCTGAAGGACTTATCATAATGGCCGAAAGACTTACTGATGGCCTGAAGGACTTAAGATCTGGATTCACGCTAACATGGCTACCAATATCTCCCTTAAAATCCGGACTCACGCCAACATGGCTACCAATATAGAAATCTTTAATAAAATCTACCTCTTCAACATGAAGCTGCAGACCAAAAACTGTGGTAATCTTTAAATATATGTTTAAAACAAGCAAAATGCTTCTAAATTATCATGACCCTATCTATATGATGCATGCAATGTAACACTTTTCTTCTTCTTCTTTTCTTTTTTCTTCTTTTTTTTCTTGTTCTTCCTCTTTTTCGTTTTTCTTCTTTTTTCTTTCTTTATTCTCTTTTTAAATTTGTTTTAAAATCCTATTCCCTGAAAGGTCATTCTTTAGATTTCTTCACTTCATTTTCTATAGTATGCTATTTAATCTTCATTTCATCAATTGAATACTCACGCACTTAACTTTCTTGTACGAGTAACTCACTTTTTCTTCTTCAAGGTCTCTACCCATTTTGCAAATGTAACACCCTTTATCCAGTCTGGTAGAAAATCGGATCAGAGAGTGTTACCAAAACAAGAACGATGACCGATGCAATACTTCATTTAATTATCTATAAAAATTTGAGGGATTTTACAAGGATCATTTAAGCACTTATCATGAATCGGAGAAATCTAATCCTTCTATCAACTTAGGGAAGTTAATTAGTAGTTTCCATGGACTTGCTAAGGTTAATTAACACATTTTTGAACAGGGGTATCGATACGATACTCTACAACAAATATGACTCTTAATAATTTCAGTGACAAGGGCCCGTACAGATACACATCAAGACATATCGGTACGCCTAGCAATAACCGTTAATATCGTTAGGTTTCTCGGACCCATATCAATACGTGATAAATCGTATCGGTACGCGATTAAATTCATTTTATAGACTCAAGAAGGTGTATCGATATGCACCCATCTATATCGATACCAAGATGAACTCAAATTTCCAGATTCAAAGCACCGTACCGATACGCTATCACCCGTAACAGTAAGCCCCTTATTCTATTTCTAGGAACATAAGCCCGTGCCGATACGCCATCACCCGTATCAGTATGGTGAGACCTGTAATGCCAATTTTATCTGGTTTATCTACCAAGTTGAACTCAAATTTCCAGATTCAAAGCACCGTACCGATACGTTATCACCCGTAACGGTACGCCCCTTATTCTATTTCTAGAAACATAAGCCCGTACCAATACGCCATCACCCGCATTAGTATGGTGAGAGCTGTACGCCCTTTATTCCATTTCTAGAAACATAAGCCCGTACCGATATGCCATCACCCGTTTTCCATGTTTTCTCCACCTTAGGCCAAATATGCATATAATGTCATTTTTAACCATTTTCAAAGGTCAAGTTTAAACCCTTAAACTTATACAAGCCAACACTACCACATACATATCAAAAAGGGTAAAATTGACTTATGTAACACTTATGCCACCATCCTAGGAGTCTATAGAGTTGATATACTTTACTTTATCAATGAAATGACTCGCCAAAAACCTTCACTGGCCCCGATCTCGATCTCAAAATCCTTCTAACCTAAAATGCATGAAATATGAAAGCATTAGGCATACTTTGCCTAGTGAGGTAGTCATAAACAATAGAATAAGTATAGAATGCAATCTAGCATGCTTCAATATTAACTATGACAATGAAAACAAGGGCATGAAATGCAACGATAATTTAGACATGATCAATGGTTAATACAACAACAATAGTCAATGCAATAACAATACTCAATAGCATTTTATTTTGCATAACAATAAGTTTCCTTGGATCGATATACGGTATATGGATACACAAATTCCTATGCCGCACCAAAATCAATAGTGGTCTAGTCCCTCCATCGCACCAATATGACCAAATCACAACATCCCTCTGCCGCTCCAATATAAAGGTCGTAGCCTACCTGTACCAATGAGATCATGAATTCTATGGCATGCCAATTTCATCCATGACTACTCGAATCCATGGTTCGATATCAATAGTCTGATAGCAATAATTCCATGACAATGAATCAATAGCAATAGTTCAATAGCCATATTTCAATATCGATAAGCAATTGCAATGATTCAATATAGTATCCAATGACAATAAATCAATATCAATTTTCCAATGGCCTTATTCAATACTCAATGATCAATGATTTTATATGTCAATGCTTCAATGATTTCGGTAATAATAACAATGATGCAACAGACAATGAATCGATGCAATACTTACCAATATAGCCATCAACAATGTTATTATGCAATAACCATAAAACACAAAGTTAGCAATGCAATAATTGATATTCAAAGGTTCAGGAAAGGCATCTAGCCTATTCTCAAGACTCCGACTACACTCACCTTGAATTTCGAAGCTCCTACGGCTCTCATATTACTACTCCTTTGTTCCTAGCTTTGGATGGAGATGGTGATCCTTCTTTCTCAAATACTTGTGCTAGGTAAAACAAAGAGAAATGTTATAATCAATACTTATGGATTTAAAAATCAATACTTAAGCTTAGAAGACCTTTTAGCCAATAAGACTTCTATAGGTTCATGCTTTAAAAGCATGGGTTCTACTATGGTCTTCCAGACTAATTCTTGGAATTAAACTCCAATGGTTCAAGGAATCATAAAATTGTTTGAGGGCTTAAACTCACCAATCCAAGGGCTATCCAATGATGTAGAGAAATCAATGAAAACTTGCATAAATGAGGGAGGTGCTTTCTTAAGCTAGAGCTTGAAGATAACAATGGAGGTGCTTGCTTATTGTTAAGAAGGATGAAGGAAGATAGCAAAGAAATGGAGGTCTCAGTGGCTACTATAACTTTGGGAAAATGTTTCCAGCGCTTCAAACTTTCTTAAATCTACCCGATATGTCTCCTCTAGAAAAAGGTAAACTTTTTTTTATTCATTAGAATGATTACTCTACCTCACACACAACCAATCATAGGGTTTCTTCCTAGGATCTGTAAACTATAAACAATAATTTCAATTCCCAACACTTAAGCTATCAATTCAATACCATCTTTTCCCCCAAACTCACAAGGAGCTCACGTGAATATGTCTAAGAAAGGAGGTGACTCACCTCAAAGTGAGATAATTATGAAAGTGGTCCTTCAACTTTCTAAACTTCATTCTATTCCCCCAAACTTTCAATTTTCATAATTTGGCCACTAAATTGTTTCTAAGAATTCAATTAGGTCCAAAGTCTTTTGAATTAGTCTCATTTAAAGTCTAATATGATGCATTGGTCACACAACTAAGTCAATGAAGTATTTGGACCTTTTCGATATAGATTTTCTGATCAACGGAACCTAATTCTGACTAGATCGATTTTCAGGGTGTTATAAATTCTCCCCTTTAAGAAAAAATCGTCCTTGAATTTTTACCTGCAATGATATCAAGATCATCTTCATATTCTTTTCCCCTCACGTGGTACATCTGTGCATAAGCCTTAGATTCAGGTCTGTATGATGCCTTAGACGAACCACTAGGTCTTCTAGAAGATCCTTGTCTCGCTCCTTTGCCTCAGAAGGATCGAGCAAGGGATAACGGATTAGCCGATGTAGAAGTAGACTTGACAGTATTTTTAAGGCAATCACGAATGAGATGTCTCATCTTGCCACAGAAAAAGCATGCTCTAGACTTCTTACGGCATTTCCCTACAGGATGCCTGTGTTGACAAAAGTTGCAAATTGGGAGTTGTGTTTCTTGTCTACACCAATACTATCAGTGGAATTGGTACTAGGGAAAGATTGGGATACAGTTTGAGGTCTAGCAAGATATTTGGAATGGGAAGACTATGAATACATATTCTATTTCGAATCATGATACTTCTCTTTCTTATACGACTCAGGAGAATATGAGTCATCTTGATATCTCTTTCAGACTTGCCTGACCCATCAGCCTTCTGGATTTTTGAGCAACTTCAGTAGCTTTAACCCTGTTCACAAGGTCTTGGAAAATGGTAATGCCCAATGTCGTAAACATAGGGCACATATCATTATTCAAACCATTAATGACATTCTACACTTCTCCTCCTTCTTAATATATTCAGTCCCATACCAACAATACTTGCAAAAATCATGGATGTACTGCTCCATAGGTTGTCCTCCTTGTTTCAAGTGAAGGAACATACCACGCCTCTTAGCAAGATAGTACTCACTAATGTATTTCTTACAAAATTCACGAAGGAAAAACTCCCAGGTCATAGCTTCTTTAGGGACTGTGAGGATGGTAGTCTCCCACCAATACAGCGCTTCATCAGCTACCAAGTAGAGGGCACACTCAAGATTGTGTTCATCGGAACACTATAGTTGCTTAGTTAGGATTCGTAGAGTATTGTCCAGCCAATACTCAGTAATTTTAGGATTATCGTCATCACGAACGGTAAAAGAATAAGCCTGATGTTGAGATAGCTTATCGATGAGAGCTCGGGCATTCGAAATAAAAATGACAGGAGGGTGGAAAGTTTGCTCAGCCTTTATTGAGGCTATAAATATTTTGAACATGTCAGCTATGTTCCTATAGCATTCGACTTGAGCAACTTGTACCTCAGGCTCAGGATTCTATGTCGGAGGATTTTGAGGAATTGGAGGATCTCTTCCTCTAATCTCCTCACCGTGAGTTAAAGAGCCAGTAACATGCTCGTCTATACGAGACTGATTAGAGTTAGACATCTATAAATAAAGAGATCGGGTTAGTCAGCAAGTCACAATATACAATAAATAACTCCTAGGTGGCATAATGAAATGCAATGACAATATAGTAAACGTCAGTTTAGTCCTAGAATCGACTACACTCTAACTCTAATACCAAAAATGTAACACCCCCTACCCGATCTGGTAGAAAACTGGATCAGAGAGTGTTACCAAAATAAGAACGATGACCGATGCGGTACTTCATTTAATTATCTATACAAATTTGAGGGATTTTACGAGGATCGTTTAAGCATATACCATGAATAATAGCAATTTAATCCTTTTATAAACTTAGGGAAGTTAATCAATAGTTTCCATGGACTTGCTAAGGTTAATTAACACATTTTTTAACAGGGGTATCGATACACCAAAGGGTTGTATCGTTACGCCATAGCTAATGTGACTCTTAATAATTTCAGTGACAAGGGCCTGTACCGATACACATCAAGACGTATCAGTACGCCTAGCAATAACTGTTAATACCGTTAGGTTCCTCAGACTTGTACCGATACGTGACAAATCGTATTGGTACGCGATTAAATTCATTTTATAACTCAAGAAGGTATATCGATACGCACCCATCCGTATCGATACAAAGCTAAACTCAAATTTCCAGATTCAAAGAACTGTACTGATACGCTATCACCCGTAATGGTACGCCCCTTATTCCATTTCTATAAACATAAGCTCGTACCAATATGCCATCACCTGTATCGGTACAGTGAGACCTATAATGCCAATTTTATCTTTAGCACTTTGCCCGACCGAACCATGTGCAAATTCAATAAAAATTTACCATAAAATCTATTTACCTAATATCTAATAGCATGTCAAATTTTTGGGTCGAATGAATCCGTTTGCCATGTTTTCTCCACCTTAGTCTAAATATGCAAATAATGTCATTTTTAACCATTTTCAAAAGGTCAAGTTTAAACCCTTAAACTTACACAAGCCAACAATAACATATTGTAATAGCCCATTTTGGTCCGGGCCAGACGCAACCAACTTATTTTATTAAACCCAATCAAAATAAACCCTATACCCATTACATATCCCTAAAACCCAATAACCATTACAACCGGCCCAAACCCAATACCCATTACCCGAGTCCAATTACAAACCCCAAATACACATGCCCAGTTACAAACCCAACCCGGATATTAAATAACCTAAACTACCAAAATGCCCCTAACCCTAATTAACCTAAAACTAAACCTAATCCCTAATACACTACCCACTAGCCGCCGCCAGCCACTTGTTCAGCCACCACTGCCCATCTGACACCAGCTGCAATGCCGCACTGTCACCACCACCCGAGCTGCTGTATTAGACCTAGAAAATTAAGAAAATCTTTAGATCTGAAAAGAAGTCAATCAAGTTGTGTTTTTTATACACAAGTTGTAAGGGGAAAACGGGTATAAAAACCCGTATGCAATGTAATCGAGCGATTTTTGGGGAACAAAAAAAACAAGAAATAAAATCCAGATCCAAGTTTCATAGTGCAAAAAAAGGTATACCACATATTTTCTTTTTTTTCATTCGAATTAAGCACGTAAAAATAAAAAAATAAAGAGGAGGGGAGGGGAGGCGATTCGACTTAACCCAGGCTTGAATCTATCGTCGCTGCCACCGATGTCTGTAGCCGAAGAAGAACCATCGTTGTTCGAACCAGATTTAAACGATTTTTAGTTAAGTGAAAAGGGGGAATTTTGGTGTTTTAGGGTTTGAACAAATAAAATATAGAGAGTTTGGAAAAGGGGGAGTGGCCAGTCATGCTTATTTGGGAAAAAATGAAACTGTTTAGCTTTCATTTTAGGTTATAAAATAAAAAATAATGGGTTAATTGTTTTATAAATCCCCCACCCTATTATCTTAGCTCCGCTATCCACCCTAGTTTCATTGGATTTCAATTTCATCCACATTTCCTTATAATTCGGTCTCCGAACTTTGTTTTTATTCATTTCAGCCCACCAGTTTGAAATAAAAGGGTAAATCCTACAATAAAGGCCCCCTCCCCTAATTATTTCTCCCCACATCCTTTCAAATTTTCTGGTTCTTTTAATTTGGTCCTTTCTTTGCATCTGATTTGGATATTTAATTTATCTTTCATTACATTTTAATCCCTACTATATTATGTATTATGTTGTTGTATTTTTTTAATATTATTAGTTGTTATATTGTGTATAATATATTTATAATATATAATAATATGTTATATATATATGTGTGTGTATATTGATATATTCATACGTATATATAATACATATATAAGTATATTATTAGGTATATATTTATTATGTACAATATTATTTATGTATATTATATTTATATGTATATAAGATATATATTTAGTATATTATTATGTATATATTAATATATATGTGGTATATTATTTTGATGATTTTATTCTATTTTACGCTTTATGTATATACATTTTATTTTTGTTTATATTATCTTTCACATCATTTATCAATTATTCATATATAATATCGCACATAGGTTTGGCCTTATTGTTTCGGTATTTCTATTGGGACTGTCATCCCGGCTTTCGGGTGTCATCTCCTCTGAATGTCGTGGATATCCGGGCAGATTTCAATTTTTCGTACTTGTACATATTTACTCAGTGTTACCCATCTACTTGTGTATATTTTTATTTGTTCATGCATGTAATTGTTGCATATAGTATTAGGCCTTATTGTTTCGATGTTTCTGCTGGGAGTGTCATCCTGGTCTCCGAGTGGCATCTCCTTTGAACGTCGTGAATATCAAGGTGAACTTAAACTATTGTGCATGTATTTTGGAAATTAACTATTAAATTAAATTAATTTGTTTCATTTTCCTTAATAAAAATGATGCCAACCTTTAGGTACCAATTTTGGGCATAGTGGGGGTGCTAATCTTTCCCCACTCGTAACCAACTCCCGAACCCTTCTCTGGTTGACTTTTCGGTATTCAGTCTACCTTATCCAAGTGAATAGTGGTGACTCTATTTTTTATTATTATTTAAAATCATGACGCAATCTCACCCAAGAACGGGACCCAGGTAAGGCCCGGACGAAAAGGTCACTACAGCTTGGCGACTCCGCTAGGGACTATTTTTTGTTTTAAAAAATGGAGTTCTACCTTTTTCAGGGTTCGCATTGTAATTATTAAGGAAAATTTAAGTATGATTTAATTTAATTTTTAATTTCTGATTTTTGTTGATATAAATTGTCATCATACGTTAGTGTTAGAACCCTTAAGTGGGATGGAGTACTTCGCTTCGTGGGGTTTTTACCTCCGTATAGTGTTGTATCTCGCCCGAGTCTTGGTCCTTATATTTCGTAGGGTTTTCACCCCCGTATGGTATAAGGGTCATATTCCTCCGAATCGATATCTTCACGACAGTTTGGGTACCCTTACTCTAGAATCGAACCGCACATAATGAACCGTAGTGTCCACCCTTTAACCACGCCGTTACTCTTCCCATTTAGGAATAACCCTTTTTTAAGTTTTGCTTTTTTTATTGATTATATTCTTTGTATATTTTAACTTCTTATTTTCTTCATTTTTCATAATTTAATTCATTTTATTATCCAGTTATTCTATTGCACTAACTCATTATCTATGTTGTTTTTTCTTTTTTTGCAGGCGCATTGCATATCATATCATACCATAATGTTGATTTGAGAATAATCCAATTTAGAGGGTACCCAGATAGGAGAGAAGTCTGTGATACAAGAGCAATAATGCAAACAGTATCGGGTTAGGGTGAATGAAGACCAACGAAAAAGATGACTCGATTGCGAGATACGAAGGGAACAAAGAGACGATGCAGCTTAGGCACGCTATTCGAGACCTAACTCATTTGCATCCAGTTCTACCAAAGAAGAGACCTTTGCCTACATTCTCCATGCATAGGCTAGCCATCAGTAAAAAAACTGAAGTGTGTAGATTATGTTGCCATAAGACTTTAGGACAGTTGAAGAAGAAAATGATAAGATCGTCCCTCAAACCGAGGATGATGCTAAGACGTAGAGTGCAAGTCGTACTTTACAAAATCAAGATATCAAGACAAGAAGCTACCCATTATATCGTAATTCATTTCAGCTTCTTGTCGACATCTTCTCTAGCGGAAGCCTTTCTAAGGACTACTTACGAATCAACATTTCATTTGCGTTCGTTTTAACATGACATTTAAATATTTAGTTGTACATTATAATTTGCATCATTATTAAAGATAATTGAGTTAATTGTGTAAATATCATGGTAGAAAGTATAATCTCAAATCACAATCATTCCACATCGATACGATACCCGCTTGCAAGCAAGAAAAATGGAAAACCGAGTGACTGAACTAAAACAAGGCCAAAAGAACTTGGAAAACCGTTTGGATAGGGCTGAACAAAACATCAGCGAACAGATCGCCCAGTCACAAGATGCAATTCTAGCCCATATATCTGCTTTGCTCAAGAAGGATAGAAATGATACCATAGAGGAACCAAAGGGTACTGTATCTCACATCAGGGTTTAATCGGACATGCCAGTCTCTGAAAAAGGGCGCACGTTAGCACCATCAGGGTATCCGCCAACCATCAAGAAAGAACAGCCACCAAACGACCAATTAAATTGGAAGCGAGCTATGAGGAAGAAGTGCCAGACCTCAACTTATTGGAAAAGATTAGAGCAGAAATAGAAAGCATGTACGAAGAGAAATTATGTCTTTTCGAGGAACAATTTAAAGCCATACAAGGGGCGAAAGAAAAAAGGAATGAGGCTAGCGATCTGAGTCTTGTTTATGATCTGGTTCTCCCACCAAAATTCAATCCTCTAGAATTTGACAAGTATGATGGAACCACTTGCCCATCCGCACACATAACCACGTATTGCTAAAAAATAGGGCCATTCATAAAAAATGAGAAGCTATTGATTCATTGCTTCCAAGACAGTCTGACTGGATTTGCGATCCGTTGGTATATGCAACTTAGGTGAAATGACGTCAAGGCATGGAAAGATCTTTCTCGAGCTTTCATTGATCATTACAAGCATATTTCAGATATGACCCCCAGCCGAGCCATGTTAGAAGGGATAAAGCAGCGATCGAATGTGAGCCTACGTCAATACTCTCAGAGGTGGTATGATGTTGCAACCCAAATCCATTCGCCTATCCCTGAGTACGAGATTACCCAAATGTTTGTGAATTACCTTGAGGGGGACATTGTTTGATCGCCTGATCAACAATACCACTCAGACCTTTGCCTACTTGGTAAGGACTGGGGAGTCAATTGAAGTAGCAATAAAAATCGAGAGGATCGATGGTGGAGAAAGCTCCCAGAAGCATTATAAGAAGAAAGATACTGAAGTAAATGTTGTCAGCTCCTATAATGTCCCAACAAACATCACCATTTCTCAGCCACAAGCTTCTACCAAAAACACACAGAACTTGAGTAAAAAGGAAGATATGCCCCCTAAAAAGAGAAGGAAAATATGTCTTTTACACTCTTATCAATATCATATACAGAGTTGTATTCTCAGCTATATAAGGCTGACATGATTCTGCCATATTATGTTATGCCAATCAAACCCTCTTTTCCTTTGTAGTACGACGAGAACGCCCACTATGACTACCATGCTAGTTCTTCAGGTTATTCTACAAAAAATTATTTTGCACTCAAGAAAATTGTCAAGAACCTGATAAATACGGGAATTCTAAAGTTTGACAATCCAAATATAGCTACCAATTTGCTACCAAGCAATGGGGGAATGTCGTAAACGCGATTGAAGATGAAAGTAATAGAAGGGCTAAGAAAGAGATATCTGAGGTCAAATCCCCTGTTAAGTGGGTCTTTCAACAACTATGCATGGCACACATGATAGAGAAAGGGATAAAAATAGTGCGTGAAGGGCGTAGACCCTACTGTGAGTACCACATGAGTTGGGACATGAGATCTAACATTGTTGGCAGTTCAGATAGTTGATTCAGAAGATGATGGACAATAAAGAAATTGAGTTCTTCGAGAAAGACGAAGAGAGGAAAGAAATAGATGGTTATGCTTTAGTCACAACTGATGCCCCGTCTATCCAAAATGATAAAGATACGGTAGAGTGTTCCTTTCGGGCTCTGGAATTTGTAAATACCATGTTTACTGTAGAAGAAAGTGAGATCCCATATCCTAGGTTGTCTAATTGCACCAAGATGACCGTCCGAGAGACCTCAGGCCGAGGATCTAAGGTTGGGAAGAGCCTAGAAGAAATTTGCATGGGAACTTACACGATGGATCAGTTATTGTTAACAAAGAAGAGCCAAATACGATCGAGAACCCCTACTGAAGCTTCGAAGGTCACAATTGAAAATACTCGACATCCAAGTTTAGGCATGCCTCTTTTTGACTATTTTGGCCGTGCAAATTGTTGAACTATTTTGACTATGATAGTTCCTCTTGTAGTTTCCATCTCTTTCTGAGTGATATTCTTTTGTGTATCTCACTTAAGTCCAATCGCAGTGAGAATATTTTGTAAGGACCAAAAAAACTACAAGTTTTAATGAAGAATACATTTTGTTCATCTTTCTAGTGATGTTGATTACACCTATATGTGGAAACAATGAATATATGACTCACATTTGGATTTAATGTGACCACACCATTTTGATACGGAGGCGTCATGATGAGAATTTTAAGCCATAAAGTTCAAATTAGCTGCAAAAACACTTTAGGGTATTGCCCCAATGAAGTAAATCCAAGAAAGATGATCGAAGCTAAAAAATGTAGGAGACACCTTTGCAAAGTAAGACCAAGAAATCGATCATACCAACATAGAGTTAGGGGCATCCCTTTGAGGGGAAAAAGGAAAAAACATTCACACACTCATAAGATCATTTAACATCAAGTGCATATGTCATACATCCATGCAAGTTTTCATACATTTACGCTATACACAAGCATTTAGGCATAAAGTCATATGCACCCAAGACATTTGTTGGAACATATAACAGGTCCAAGAAGAATATCAGAGAACCCCAATCACTGGGGCTGGGACATGATGATCAACCTCTATCCCAAAAGAAGGCCAAATACACAAAAATCTCAAAAACATCTAGACAACAACGACAAAATTTTGAACCATTACTAATTGATGTTTTCTTTGTTTTCTTTCGTGTTTAGGTCATGACTTTCAACCATAAAGTGGCAAAGCCGATTTCTTTCAATTTTTCCTCTATCAGTAGTGGTAGTCCAACCCAGTTTCGGTCTTGTCTCTCCGTCAATGGTAGTGGATCAACCCTACTAATTTCAAGCCTTGCCTATTAGTTTGTGCTGCAGTTGGGTCGAATATACTCTTTGATTATGTCTCTTTGTCGAATTAAAGTTGGATCAAACATAAGAATCTTCACCTTCTAATCCCTTCTCTTTGCTAGTGTCGTGGCTAGATCGGAGACATTTTGGCAAGACCGACGGGAAAAGTTGATGCAACGTGCTTAAAAACACGCCAAGTTTAAGATAATAGATAATTCAAATGTCCATCAAAAATCCATTTTTGTGAATGGTCAAAGGAAAATAAATCCTTTGAGAAAACCCAATATTATGATTGGTACAAACTGATTGTACCCAGGGGAATGGTACAACTAGCCCGGAGCAAACAACTACTGGTAAAGGCAACTCAAAGCCGTTGATCCCTGTGTATTTGGGAAAAATGCAAAAGAAGTCTAATGGCGGAATCAAATGTTTAAAACCTTCATTCAACCCCTCTTTATTAGTGCTGCAGCTAAATCAAATATCGAGACCTTCATCTTTCGATCCTATCTCCGCGTTAGTATGGCGGCTAGATCAGAGCAATTTTGACAAGTCCAAAAGAAATATTGGTGCAACGTGCTTAAACACAGAAAAGTTTAAGATAATTGAAAATTCAAATGTCCATCAAAAATCTATTTTTACGAATGGTTGAAGGAAAATAATTCCTTTGAGAAAATCTAATGTCATGATTGGTATTAACTGATTGTACCCAAGGGAATGGTACAACTAGCCCGGAGCAAACAACTACTGGTAAAGGCAACTCAAAATCGTTGATCCCTGTGCATTTAAGAAAAATGCAAAAGAAATCAAACTGAAGAATCAAATGTTCAAACCTTCAATAGACTTTGCCTTTGCGTCAATATTGCAGCTAAGTCAATCTTTCTCCAAATTGTGCTTACAAGAACAACAAAGAAATGAAGCGAAGAAGAAATCTGAGGATGACCTTTCAAGGACTAGGAGTTTTTTTTTAAAAACTGAAAATATTTCATTTCATTCATCATATAGATAGGCATCCTTAAGATTAGGAGTATGTTGACTCACATTATTCAAGTATCTTGTCTATTTTCTTGACAGATGCTCAAGAATTAGAGGAAGATCAGATTTTTATGCTTTGCAGCGGAAGAAGCAACTCTCAACTAAGATTCAAGAATTTTTCATACTCAAACATTTGTGATTTGATGCCAAGATGATTAGAAATTAGGGTATCATCCCAATATTTTTTAATCTCTGGCTTTTTGGGAAATAGTGAAAGTCGTCTGATAGTCCCAAATAGAGATTCCATTTGATGTCAAGACGGTAAAAAACTGGGGCATCCTTTCAATTTTCCAATCTTCAGCTTTCAAGGAAGTAGCGAAATTTTTCTAATAGTCTCATAGCAAGATGTCATTTTCATGCCCATGGCGATCGTAAATCGGGATATGATCTAAAAATTTTATAGTCTTGACTTTCAAGTAAGTAAAGTGAAAATTATATGGCAGTCTCAAAGTGAGTAACTCTTTTGTGCCTATGACGGCAGCAGAAACCGGGGCACCATCTAGAGATTTTTCAGACTTCAGCTTTCATTGAAGCAGCGAAAATCTTCTAGTAGTCTTGTAGCGAGATACCATGTCATGCCTATGGCGATCAGAAATTAGGGTATGATCAAAAAAAATTCTAGTCTTCAGCTTTCAAGGAAGTAGTAAAAATCATGTGGTAGTCTCAAAGCAAGTTACACTTTGATGTCAAGACGGTTAGAAACTGGGGCATCCTTTCAATTTTCCAGTCTTGAGCTTTCAAGGAAGCATCAAAAATTTTCTAATAGTCTCATAGAGAGATGTTATTTTCATGCCTATGACGATCAGAAATCGGGGTATGATCTAAAAATTTCCCAGTCTTCAACTTTCAAGGAAGCATCGAAAATCATATGGCAGTCTCAAACTTTCAGAGAAGTAGCAGAAATCTTCTATTCGTCTTGTAACAAGATACCACTTCATGCCTATGACGATCAGAAATCGAGGTATGATCTTTCAATTTTCCAGTCTTCAGCTTTCATAGAAGCAACGAAAATCTTCTAATAATCTTGTAGCGAGATACCCTTTCATGCCTATGACGATCAAAAATTGGGGCATGAATCATGAAATTTTCTAGTCTTCAGCCTTTTGGGAAACAGTGAAAATCTTCTGGCAGCAAGACATCATACCTATGAAAATTAGAAATCGAGAAGGTCCTATATGAGAAATCTGCAGCTTCAAGACTCGAAAGTGAAAAGCTCTATATAAGAAAGACTTGCAACCTGAAAATGTATCCAAGACTTCAGAAGTAGGAAGAGTGAACAATTCTATATATGAAGAGCTTGTGACCTCAAACTCCCGACTCAAAGATTATGCAAAGCACTCCAGTTTGAAGATTTTGCCTCCAAAGGAGATCAATGCAGATCAAATGAAGATCAAGAGAGTGGGCGGTGGCCAGAGAAGAACCCTCAGCCTACCCGGACCAAAAATGGTCACTATTTTATCATTGCTCTATCCCTGTTACACAGCAATGAGCAAAGAGGGGCAGTTGTAATAGCCCATTTTGGTCCAGGCCAAACCCAACCAACTTATTTTATTAAACCCAATCAAGCTAAACCTTATACCCATTATATATCCCTATAACCCAATAACCATTACAATCGGCCCAAAGCCAATACCCATCACCCGAGCGTAATTACAAACCCTAAATACCCATACCCAGCTACAGACCCGACTCAAATATTAAAATAACCTAAACTACCAAAATACCCCTAACCCTAATTAACCTAAAACTAAACCTAAACCCAAACCCTAATAAACTACTCAATAGCCGCTGTCGCCACTTGCTCAGCTGCCACTACCCATTTGACACCGGCCGCAATGCCGACCGTCACCACCGCCGAGCCACCGTATTAGACCTAGAAAATAAAGAAAATCTTTAGATCTGAAAAAAAGTCAATCAAGTTGTATTTTTTATACACAAGTTGTAAGGGAAAACGGGTATAAAAACCCGTATGTAATGTAATCGAGGGATTTTTGGGGAACAAAAAAACAAGAAATAAAATCCACATCCAAGTTTCAAAGTGCAAAAAAAGGTATACCACTTATTTTCTTTTTTCATTCAAATCAAGCACACAAAATAAAAAAATAAAAAGGAGGGGGGGAGGCGATTCGACTTAACTCAAGGCTTGAATCTATTGTTGTAGTCACCACCTCCGTGAGCCAAGAAAGAACCATCGTTGTTCGAACAGATTTAAACAATTTTTAGTTAGTGAAAAAGGGGAATTTTGGTGTTTTAGGGTTTGAACAAATAAAATATAGAGAGTTTGGATAAGGGGGAGCGGCTGGTCATGCTTATTGGGGAAAAAATGAACTATTTAGCCTTCATTTTAGGTTATAAAATCAAAAAATAATGGGTTAATTGTTTTATAAATCCCCACCCTATTATCCTTGCTCCGCTATTCATCCTAGTTTCATTGGGTTTAAATTTCATCCCTATTTCCTTATAATTCGGTCTCCGAACTTTGTTTTTATTCATTTCAGCCCACTAGTTTGAAATAAAGGGGCAAATCCTACAATAAAGGCCCTCTCCCTAATTATTTCTCCCACAGACTTTTAAATTTTCTGTTCTTTTAATTTGGTCCTTTTCTTTTGCATCCGATTTGGATATTTAATTTATCTTTCATTATATTTTAATCCCTACTATATTATATATTATGTTGTTGTATTTTTTTATATTATTACTTGTTATATTGTGTATAATATATTTATAATATATAATAATATGTTATATTTATATATATGTGTATATAATTTTAATGTATATATATAATATAATTATATATTATAAGTATATATATTAGGTATATATTTATTATGTACAATATTTATTTATGTATATTATATTTTATGTATATAAGATATATATTTAGTATATTATTATGTATATATTAATATATATGTGGTATATTATTTTGATGATTTTATTCTATTTTACGCTTTATGTATATACATTTTATTTTTGTTTATATTATCTTTCACATCATTTATCAATTATTCATATATAATATCGCATATAGTTTTGGCCTTATTGTTTTTGTATTTCTATTGGGAGTGTCATCCCGGCTTCCGAGTGTCATATTCTTTGAATGTCATGGATATCGGGGCAAATTTTAATTTTTCGTACTTGTACATATTTAGTCAGTGTTACCCATCTATTTTTGTATATTTTTATTTGTTCATGCATGTAATTGTTGCATATAGTATTAGGCCTTATTATTCTAATGTTTCGCTGGAGTGTCATCCCGGTCTCCGGTGGCATCTCCTTTGAACGTCGTGAATATCAAGGTGAACTTAAACTATTGTGCATGTATTTTGAAATTAACTATTAAATTAAATTAATTTGTTTCATTTTCCTTAATAAAAATGATGCCAACCTTTAGGTACCAATTTTGGGCATAGTGGGGTGCTAATCTTTCCCCACTGTAACCAACTCCCAAACCCTTCTCTCGGTTGACTTTTCGGTATTCAGTCTACCTTATCCAAGTGAATAGTGGTGACTCTATTTTTATTATTATTTAAAATCATGACGCAATCTCACCCAAGAACGGGACCCAGGTAAGGCCCGGACGAAAAGGTCACTACAGCTTGGCGACTCCGCTAGGGACTATTTTTTGTTTTAAAAAATGGAGTTCTACCTTTTTCAGGGTTCGCATTGTAATTATTAAGGAAAATTTAAGTATGATTTAATTTAATTTTTAATTTCTGATTTTTGTTGATATAAATTGTCATCATACGTTAGTGTTAGAACCCTTAAGTGGGATGGAGTACTTCGCTTCGTGGGGTTTTTACCTCCGTATAGTGTTGTATCTCGCTTCCGGAGTACTGGTCCTTATATTTCGTAGGGTTTTCACCCCCGTATGGTATAAGGGTCATATTCCTCCGAATCGATATCTTCACGACAGTTTGGGTACCCTTACTCTAGAATCGAACCGCACATAATGAACCGTAGTGTCCACCCTTTAACCACGCCGTTACTCTTCCCATTTAGGAATAACCCTTTTTTAAGTTTTGCTTTTTTTATTGATTATATTCTTTGTATATTTTAACTTCTTATTTTCTTCATTTTTCATAATTTAATTCATTTTATTATCCAGTTATTCTATTGCACTAACTCATTATCTATGTTGTTTTTTCTTTTTTTGCAGGCGCATTGCATATCATATCATACCATAATGTTGATTTGAGAATAATCCAATTTAGAGGGTACCCGGATAGGAGAGAAGTCTGTGATACAAGAGCAATAATGCAAACAGTATCGGGTTAGGGTGAATGAAGACCAACGAAAAAGATGACTCGATTGCGAGATACGAAGGGAACAAAGAGACGATGCAGCTTAGGCACGCTATTCGAGACCTAACTCATTTGCATCCAGTTCTACCAAAGAAGAGACCTTTGCCTACATTCTCCATGCATAGGCTAGCCATCAGTAAAAAAACTGAAGTGTGTAGATTATGTTGCCATAAGACTTTAGGACAGTTGAAGAAGAAAATGATAAGATCGTCCCTCAAACCGAGGATGATGCTAAGACGTAGAGTGCAAGTCGTACTTTACAAAATCAAGATATCAAGACAAGAAGCTACCCATTATCTGTAATTCATTTCAGCTTCTTGTCAGACATCTTCTCCTAGCGGAAGCCTTTCTAAGGACTACTTACGAATCAACATTTCATTTGCGTTCGTTTTAACATGACATTTAAATATTTAGTTGTACATTATAATTTGCATCATTATTAAAGATAATTGAGTTAATTGTGTAAATATCATGGTAGAAAGTATAATCTCAAATCACAATCATTCCACATCGATACGATACCCGCTTGCAAGCAAGAAAAATGGAAAACCGAGTGACTGAACTAAAACAAGGCCAAAAGAACTTGGAAAACCGTTTGGATAGGGCTGAACAAAACATCAGCGAACAGATCGCCCAGTCACAAGATGCAATTCTAGCCCATATATCTGCTTTGCTCAAGAAGGATAGAAATGATACCATAGAGGAACCAAAGGGTATCTGTATCTCACATCAGGTTTAATCGGACATGCCGTCTTGAAAAAAGGGCGCACGTTAGCACCATCAGGGTATCCGCCAACCATCAAGAAAGAACAGCCACCAAACGACCAATTAAATTGGAAGCGAGCTATGAGGAAGAAGTGCCAGACCTCAACTTATTGGAAAAGATTAGAGCAGAAATAGAAAGCATGTACGAAGAGAAATTATGTCTTTTCGAGGAACAATTTAAAGCCATACAAGGGGCGAAAGAAAAAAGGAATGAGGCTAGCGATCTGAGTCTTGTTTATGATCTGGTTCTCCCACCAAAATTCAATCCTCTAGAATTTGACAAGTATGATGGAACCACTTGCCCATCCGCACACATAACCACGTATTGCTAAAAAATAGGGCCATTCATAAAAAATGAGAAGCTATTGATTCATTGCTTCCAAGACAGTCTGACTGGATTTGCGATCCGTTGGTATATGCAACTTAGGTGAAATGACGTCAAGGCATGGAAAGATCTTTCTCGAGCTTTCATTGATCATTACAAGCATATTTCAGATATGACCCCCAGCCGAGCCATGTTAGAAGGGATAAAGCGTGATCGAATGTGAGCCTACGTCAATACTCTCGAGGTGGTATGATGTTGCAACCCAAATCCATTCGCCTATCCCCGAGTACGAGATTACCCAAATGTTTGTGAATTACCTTGAGGGGGACATTGTTTGATCTTTGATCAACAATACCACTCGGACCTTTGCCTACTTGGTAAGGACTGGGAGTCAATTGAAGTAGCAATAAAAATCGAGAGGATCGATGGTGGAGAAAGCTCCCAGAAGCATTATAAGAAGAAAGATACTGAAGTAAATGTTGTCAGCTCCTATAATGTCCCAACAAACATCACCATTTCTCAGCCACAAGCTTCTACCAAAAACACACAGAACTTGAGTAAAAAGGAAGATATGCCCCCTAAAAAGAGAAGGAAAATATGTCTTTTACACTCTTATCAATATCATATACAGAGTTGTATTCTCAGCTATATAAGGCTGACATGATTCTGCCATATTATGTTATGCCAATCAAACCCTCTTTTCCTTTGTAGTACGACGAGAACGCCCACTATGACTACCATGCTAGTTCTTCAGGTTATTCTACAAAAATTATTTTGCACTCAAGAAAATTGTCAAGAACCCGATAAATACGGAATTCTAAAGTTTGACAATCCAAATATAGCTACCAATTTGCTACCAAGCAATGGGGGAATGTCATAAACGCGATTGAAGATGAAAGTAATAGAAGGGCTAAGAAAGAGATATCTGAGGTCAAATCCCCTGTTAAGTGGGTCTTTCAACAACTATGCATGGCACACATGATAGAGAAAGGGATAAAAATAGTGCGTGAAGGGCGTAGACCCTACTGTGAGTACCACATGAGTTGGGACATGAGATCTAACATTGTTGGCAGTTCAGATAGTTGATTCAGAAGATGATGGACAATAAAGAAATTGAGTTCTTCGAGAAAGACGAAGAGAGGAAAGAAATAGATGGTTATGCTTTAGTCACAACTGATGCCCCGTCTATCCAAAATGATAAAGATACGGTAGAGTGTTCCTTTCGGGCTCTGGAATTTGTAAATACCATGTTTACTGTAGAAGAAAGTGAGATCCCATATCCTAGGTTGTCTAATTGCACCAAGATGACCGTCCGAGAGACCTCAGGCCGAGGATCTAAGGTTGGGAAGAGCCTAGAAGAAATTTGCATGGGAACTTACACGATGGATCAGTTATTGTTAACAAAGAAGAGCCAAATACGATCGAGAACCCCTACTGAAGCTTCGAAGGTCACAATTGAAAATACTCGACATCCAAGTTTAGGCATGCCTCTTTTTGACTATTTTGGCCGTGCAAATTGTTGAACTATTTTGACTATGATAGTTCCTCTTGTAGTTTCCATCTCTTTTCGAGTGATATTCTTTTGTGTATCTCACTTAAGTCCAATCGCAGTGAGAATATTTTGTAAGGACCAAAAAAACTACAAGTTTTAATGAAGAATACATTTTGTTCATCTTTCTAGTGATGTTGATTACACCTATATGTGGAAACAATGAATATATGACTCACATTTGGATTTAATGTGACCACACCATTTTGATACGGAGGCGTCATGATGAGAATTTTAAGCCATAAAGTTCAAATTAGCTGCAAAAACACTTTAGGTATTGCCCCAATGAAGTAAATCCAAGAAAGATGATCGAAGCTAAAAATGTAGGAGACACCTTTGCAAAGTAAGACCAAGAAATCGATCATACCAACATAGAGTTAGGGGCATCCCTTTGAGGGGAAAAAGGAAAAAACATTCACACACTCATAAGATCATTTAACATCAAGTGCATATGTCATACATCCATGCAAGTTTTCATACATTTACGCTATACACAAGCATTTAGGCATAAAGTCATATGCACCCAAGACATTTGTTGGAACATATAACAGGTCCAAGAAGAATATCAGAGAACCCCAATCACTGGGGCTGGGACATGATGATCAACCTCTATCCCAAAAGAAGGCCAAATACACAAAAATCTCAAAAACATCTAGACAACAACGACAAAATTTTGAACCATTACTAATTGATGTTTTCTTTGTTTTCTTTCGTGTTTAGGTCATGACTTTCAACCATAAAGTGGCAAAGCCGATTTCTTTCAATTTTTCCTCTATCAGTAGTGGTAGTCCAACCCAGTTTCGGTCTTGTCTCTCCGTCAATGGTAGTGGATCAACCCTACTAATTTCAAGCCTTGCCTATTAGTTTGTGCTGCAGTTGGGTCGAATATACTCTTTCAGATTATGTCTCTTTGTCAGAATTAAAGTTGGATCAAACATAAGAATCTTCACCTTCTAATCCCTTCTCTTTGCTAGTGTCGTGGCTAGATCAGAGACATTTTGGCAAGACCGACAGGAAAAGTTGATGCAACGTGCTTAAACACTGCCAAGTTTAAGATAATAGATAATTCAAATGTCCATCAAAAATCCATTTTTGTGAATGGTCAAAGGAAAATAAATCCTTTGAGAAAACCCAATATTATGATTGGTACAAACTGATTGTACCCAGGGGAATGGTACAACTAGCCCGGAGCAAACAACTACTGGTAAAGGCAACTCAAAGCCGTTGATCCCTGTGTATTTGGGAAAAATGCAAAAGAAGTCTAATGGCGGAATCAAATGTTTAAAACCTTCATTCAACCCCTCTTTATTAGTGCTGCAGCTAAATCAAATATCGAGACCTTCATCTTTCGATCCTATCTCCGCGTTAGTATGGCGGCTAGATCAGAGCAATTTTGACAAGTCCAAAAGAAATATTGGTGCAACGTGCTTAAACACAGAAAAGTTTAAGATAATTGAAAATTCAAATGTCCATCAAAAATCTATTTTTACGAATGGTTGAAGGAAAATAATTCCTTTGAGAAAATCTAATGTCATGATTGGTATTAACTGATTGTACCCAAGGGAATGGTACAACTAGCCCGGAGCAAACAACTACTGGTAAAGGCAACTCAAAATCGTTGATCCCTGTGCATTTAAGAAAAATGCAAAAGAAATCAAACTGAAGAATCAAATGTTCAAACCTTCAATAGACTTTGCCTTTGCGTCAATATTGCAGCTAAGTCAATCTTTCTCCAAATTGTGCTTACAAGAACAACAAAGAAATGAAGCGAAGAAGAAATCTGAGGATGACCTTTCAAGGACTAGGAGTTTTTTTTAAAACTGAAAATATTTCATTTCATTCATCATATAGATAGGCATCCTTAAGATTAGGAGTATGTTGACTCACATTATTCAAGTATCTTGTCTATTTTCTTGTGGATGCTCAAGAATTAGAGGAAGATCAGATTTTTATGCTTTGCAGCGGAAGAAGCAACTCTCAACTAAGATTCAAGAATTTTTCATACTCAAACATTTGTGATTTGATGCCAAGATGATTAGAAATTAGGGTATCATCCCAATATTTTTTAATCTCTGGCTTTTTGGGAAATAGTGAAAGTCGTCTGATAGTCCCAAATAGAGATTCCATTTGATGTCAAGACGGTAAAAAACTGGGGCATCCTTTCAATTTTCCAATCTTCAGCTTTCAAGGAAGTAGCGAAATTTTTCTAATAGTCTCATAGCAAGATGTCATTTTCATGCCCATGGCGATCAGAAATCGGGATATGATCTAAAAATTTTATAGTCTTCAGCTTTCAAGTAAGCAGTGAAAATTATATGGCAGTCTCAAAGTGAGTAACTCTTTTGTGCCTATGACGGGCAGAAACCGGGGCACCATCTAGAGATTTTTCAGACTTCAGCTTTCATTGAAGCAGCGAAAATCTTCTAGTAGTCTTGTAGCGAGATACCATGTCATGCCTATGGCGATCAGAAATTAGGGTATGATCAAAAAAAATTCTAGTCTTCAGCTTTCAAGGAAGTAGTAAAAATCATGTGGTAGTCTCAAAGCAAGTTACACTTTGATGTCAAGACGGTTAGAAACTGGGGCATCCTTTCAATTTTCCAGTCTTGAGCTTTCAAGGAAGCATCAAAAATTTTCTAATAGTCTCATAGAGAGATGTTATTTTCATGCCTATGACGATCAGAAATCGGGGTATGATCTAAAAATTTCCCAGTCTTCAACTTTCAAGGAAGCATCGAAAATCATATGGCAGTCTCAAACTTTCAGAGAAGTAGCAGAAATCTTCTATTCGTCTTGTAACAAGATACCACTTCATGCCTATGACGATCAGAAATCGAGGTATGATCTTTCAATTTTCCAGTCTTGACTTTCATAGAAGCAACGAAAATCTTCTAATAATCTTGTAGCGAGATACCCTTTCATGCCTATGACGATCAAAAATTGGGGCATGAATCATGAAATTTTCTAGTCTTCAGCCTTTTGGGAAACAGTGAAAATCTTCTGGCAGCAAGACATCATACCTATGAAAATTAGAAATCGAGAAGGTCCTATATGAGAAATCTGCAGCTTCAAGACTCGAAAGTGAAAAGCTCTATATAAGAAAGACTTGCAACCTGAAAATGTATCCAAGACTTCAGAAGTAGGAAGAGTGAACAATTCTATATATGAAGAGCTTGTGACCTCAAACTCCCGACTCAAAGATTATGCAAAGCACTCCAGTTTGAAGATTTTGCCTCCAAAGGAGATCAATGCAGATCAAATGAAGATCAAGAGAGTGGGCGGTGGCCAGAGAAGAACCCTCAGCCTACCCGGACCAAAAATGGTCACTATTTTATCATTGCTCTATCCCTGTTACACAGCAATGAGCAAAGAGGGGCAGCTGTAATAGCCCATTTTGGTCCAGGCCAAACCCAACCAACTTATTTTATTAAACCCAATCAAGCTAAACCTTATACCCATTATATATCCCTATAACCCAATAACCATTACAATCGGCCCAAAGCCAATACCCATCACCCGAGCGTAATTACAAACCCTAAATACCCATACCCAGCTACAGACCCGACTCAAATATTAAAATAACCTAAACTACCAAAATACCCCTAACCCTAATTAACCTAAAACTAAACCTAAACCCAAACCCTAATAAACTACTCAATAGCCGCTGTCGCCACTTGCTCAGCTGCCACTACCCATTTGACACCGGCCGCAATGCCGCACTGTCGCCACCGCTCGAGCCACCGTATTAGACCTAGAAAATAAAGAAAATCTTTAGATCTGAAAAAAAGTCAATCAAGTTGTATTTTTTATACACAAGTTGTAAGGGAAAACGGGTATAAAAACCCGTATGTAATGTAATCGAGGGATTTTTGGGGAACAAAAAAACAAGAAATAAAATCCACATCCAAGTTTCAAAGTGCAAAAAAAGGTATACCACTTATTTTCTTTTTTCATTCAAATCAAGCACACAAAATAAAAAAATAAAAAGGAGGGGAGGCGATTCGACTTAACTCAGGCTTGAATCTATTGTTGTAGTCACCACCTCCGTAGCCAAGAAAGAACCGCTGTTGTTCGAACCAGATTTAAACAATTTTTAGTTAAGTGAAAAAGGGGGAATTTTGGTGTTTTAGGGTTTGAATGAATAAAATATAGAGAGTTGGGATAAGGGGGAGCGGCTGGTCATGCTTATATGGGGAAAATGAAACTGTTTAGCCTTCATTTTAGGTTATAAAATCAAAAATAATGGGTTAATTGCTTTATAAATCCCCCACCCTATTATCCTTGCTCCGCTATTCATCCTAGTTTCATTGGGTTTAAATTTCATCCCTATTTCCTTATAATTCGGTCTCCGAACTTTGTTTTTATTCATTTCAGCCCACTAGTTTGAAATAAAAGGGCAAATCCTGCAATAAAGGCCCTCTCCCCTAATTATTTCTCCCCGTAGACTTTTAAATTTTTCGGTTCTTTTAATTTGGTCTTTTCTTTGCATCTGATTTGGATCTTTAATTTATCTTTCATTATATTTTAATCCCTACTATATTATATATTATGTTGTTGTATTTTTTTATATTATTACTTGTTATATTGTGTATAATATATTTATAATATATAATAATATGTTATCTTTATATATATGTGTATATAATTTTAATGTATATATATAATATGTAGATTGATATATTCATACGTATATATAATACATATGTAAGTATATTATTAGGTATATATTTAATATGTATAATATTATTTATGTATATAAGATATATTTAGTATATTATTATGTATATATTAATATATATGTGTGGTATATTATTTCGATGATTTTATTCTATTTTACGCTTTATGTATATACATTTTATTTTTGTTTATATTATCTTTCACATCATTTATCAATTTTTCATATATAATATCGCACATAGTTTTGGCCTTATTGTTTTTGTATTTCTATTGGGAGTGTCATCCCGGCTTCCGAGTGTCATATTCTTTGAATGTCATGGACATCAGGGCAAATTTTAATTTTTCGTACTTGTACATATTTAGTCAGTGTTATCCATATTTTTGTATATTTTTATTTGTTCATGCATGTAATTGTTGCATATAGAATTAGGCCTTATTATTCTAATGTTTCTGCTGGGAGTGTCATCCCGGTCTCTGGGTGGCATCTCCGTTGAGCGTCGTGGATATCAAGGTGAACTTAAACTGTTGTGCATGTATTTTGGAAATTAACTATTAAATTGAATTGAATTTCTTTTCGTTTTCCTTAATAAAAATTATGCGAACCTTTAGGTACCAATTTTGGGCGTAGTGGGGGTGCTAATCCTTCCCACTCATAACCAACTCCCAAACCCATCTCTGGTTGACTTTTCGGTGTTCAGTCTACCTTATCCAAGTGACCGGTGGCAACTCTATTTTTTATTATTATTTAAAATCACGAGGCAATCTCACCCAAGAACGGGCCCCAAGTAAGGCCCGGATAAAAAGGTCGCTACATATATACATATCAAAAAGGGTAAAATTAACTTATGCAACACTTATGCCACCATACTTGGAGTCTATAAAGTTGATATGCTTTACTTTATCAACGAAGTGACTTGCCAAAAACCTTCACCGGCCCCGATCTCGACCTCAAAATCCTTCTAACCTGAAATGCATGGAAGATGAATGCATTACGCATACTTTGCCTAGTGAGGTAGTCATAAACAATGGAATAAGTATAGAATGCAATCTAGCATGCTTCAAT
The DNA here is from genome assembly GCA_019671005.1 of Hibiscus mutabilis. NCBI lineage: Eukaryota > Viridiplantae > Streptophyta > Magnoliopsida > Malvales > Malvaceae > Hibiscus > Hibiscus mutabilis. Next base: position 18,984,457 of record CM033749.1, on the reverse strand, counting down.
ATTAACTATGACAACAAAAACAAGGGCATGAAATTCAATGCAATTTAGACATGATCAATCCTCAATACAACAACAATAGTCAATGCAATAACAATCTCAATAGCATTTCATTTTGCATGACAATAAGTTTCCTTGGATTGATATACGGTATATAGATACACGAATTCCTATGCTGCACCAGAATCAATAGTGGTCTAGTCCCTCTGCCACACCAATATGACCAAATTATAGCATTCCTCCGCCGCACCAATATAAAGGTCGTAACCTACCCGTACCAATGAGATCATAAATTCTATGGCATGCCAATTGTATCCATTACTACTCGAATCCATGGTTCAATATCAATAGTCCGATAGCAAGATTTACATGATAATGAATCAATAGCAATAGTTCAATAGCCATGTTTCAATATCGATAAGAAATAGCAATGATTCAATATAGTATCCAATGATAATAAATTAATATCAATATTCCAATGGCCTTATTCAATACTCAATGATCAATGATTCCATATGCCAATGCTTCAATGATTTCGGTAACAATAACAATGATGCTACGGACATTGAATCGATGCAATACTTACCAATACTTACCAATATAGTTGTTGCGCGTAATAAGTGCTACGCAAATGTGCAAGTATACACGTCGCAAGTTATAGTATAAAAGATATCGTCTCCACAGGGATTGGTGCCACTTCAAGAATCTAGTCTCTTGCACTGTAAAAAGTAAAAACACAAGTAAAGGATTATCGAAGTTTAACTAATTACTAATCTAGAAAGCAATAAAATAAAATAAAAGATGAATTCAATTGAGAGAGATAGGCTAGGTTATCGTGAGTTGAGGTGTGATAGCCGATTGGATTGTCTTGGTAAAAGAGTGCATGGGCAACTCAGTTGCCGTGGCGACTTGCACAACGGGGTTGCCTTGGCAACTAATTGATGGTTGCTTGGGCGACTAGTTGGGCAACTACTTGGGCGACTGGGCAGCAACTTCAAGGTTCGGCGGAGTGTTCTTCAATGGTTTCTTCTTATCCCTAAGTCGAAACTCTAGCTACTTGTGCATGCCTTGATAATACATCCCTGCGTGAATCAAGGGTGAACAACAACCAATCTTGCACTCCTCTTAGCCGTTGAAATCCTTAACTTATTCCTAAGCCGGATTAATCTTCACCATCATTGGATTGCATAAAGATCATATTCATTCGTTTCTTGAATCTAACTCTCCCGATATTAGATAAATGGATGAAATCACGAGATCCTCTCCCAATTCACTCATAAAACAATAATAAGAATCAAGAATGAATAAACCTTGAAATAGAAAAGTGCAAACTCTTATTACCTAAACAAAAACCAATAGTTTCTCACAACCACAAAACACAATAACCATAGCCAAGTAAATTTAGTTCATGGCTAGGTTCCAAAGAAACACAAGATAATTAATCCCTAGCATGAACCCAATCGAACAAAGATGAAGGAAGAGGCTTGTCGAAATCCTCCTTGCCCTTGATGCTTGTCGAAAATTCTCTCCTCTTGCCCTACTTGGACTTGCGAAATTTCCCTCTTGCTCTCTCTATTCATCTTGTCGAAATCTCCTTGGTATTTATAGGGCTAGGCCAAAGTCCTTCTTTGAGGAGGAGTTTGAGTTGGAATTAAATTATCTTTAAAGAATATAATTCTTTATTATAATTTTATTCCTATTAGAACTTCTCCTATCCTCTTGGAATTTAATTCTTCTTTAATCTCTGCATGGCAATCAAATTCCTTTGGGCTTGGGCCTTGCTCCATGTCATCTTGGGCTTGTAAAGTCATGAATTTCGACATCCATATTGCTTTTGGTCTTTGTCGACAAATGCCATGGCAACTAGCTCAGCGTCTCTCCTTCATGCACCGCGGCAACAACTAGCTCGGCATTGCTTTGGCAAGTGATCCTGCACATACACACACAAAAACACACCAAAGCAGCATCTATTTCCACAAAAATCACCAAGTTATGTAATCAAGTTCAACGTTTGAAGGAAACATGGATTAATGCATGAATGACTAACTATGCAACTAATATGAGCCTAAGTCTAATAAAATAATATGAGTAAAAGGGTAAGAAAAATAGTACTTTTGAACACTTATCACACCCCAAAACTCGAACTATTGCTTGTCCTCAAGCAATGCAAACTCATAATTACCGCCAAGACTTCAAATTTTCACAAACTTAGCTTTGAACTTGATTTCAATTCTTCAAACGGGGCACAAAGTATGATTGGCTTTTTATTTTTTTTAAAAGCGAGGAATTACTCGGAATCAAACTATAATGCTTGTGAGTGTGTGCGGAGTTGTGTGCAAGTTGATTTTTCGGATTCTATGCAAACAATAGGTTTTCAAATTACTTGAGTGGGTTCTTTTTAACATGTTTTAACTAGAGCCAATTTTGGGCACCTCTAGTGTTTTATTTTTAGTTTTCTTAAGTTAATTTAATCGACTAGAGCCGGTTTTGGGCACCTCTAGTTAACCGAAAAATTTTAACGCCTCCTAGAGCCAGTTTGGGCACCTCTAGTGATCAATTTTTAGCACATGCTAGAGCCAATTTGGGCACCTCTAGCATTCATCCAATTTTTATTCTAATCCCCCAATTAGTTAATTATCAACCTAAGTTTACTAGAACTCCTTAAATCAATCAAACCACAACAGTGTTTCATCAAATTTAGCATCATAGTAAAATTCTAAGTTTTTCATGGTTATCCTAGAATAAAAATTCTATCAATTAAGTGCATTGGTAAAGTCATCATTGAATATTCATCAAATCTAAGCAATTCTTGTTCCAATTAAAGGCATGGCAAGCAATTTATGTATCCTAAATGTAATGCTTAAGATTAATGTAACTAAACATGGTAATTACTAATAACAATCCCCCAAACTCGAGTGAGGCATTGTCCTCAATGCATGCATAAAAATAACGAAAAATAAAAATAAAATGCATACGAGGACTTACTTGAGAGTTCGTCATCGTAGATGATTAGTTTCCTTCTAGTTGGTGTCTTGATTTTCTTGCTTGAATGCAATGGTTGTTTTCTTGTTGCGGGATGTCTTGACTTTGGTTGCCGTGGCATCTTCAGGGGTTGTTTGCCGTGGCATCAGCTTGTGCATGCATGAAGTAAGTTGTCGCGCATCTTCTTCATTGGTTGCCGGGGCAATGATCTTGGTGATAAATTTCCTTAGCATAGTAGTTGTGAGTCTTGTTGTGAAAAAGAAAATAAAGAAAACCTGAAAACTAAAGATAATGAAGAAAAAATAAAATATCTCCTAAAATTAAAAATAAAAATAAAAAGAAAAAGAAAAAGGAAATATGAGAGGAGAGCATGCTCATGCATCTCCTAAGTTGACCACTTCCTTGTTACGTTCCACATGGGCACCATTGTAGTGCTTCAATCTTTGTCCATTAACTTTGAATTCATGGTTGTCGAGATGGACTTGATTATCACAGCACCATGGGAGAATGGTTTGACGACTTCAAATGGTCCCGACCATCTTGATTTCAGCTTTCCGGGAAAAGTTTTAGCCGAGAATTGAATAGGAGAACTAGTTGCCCTGGCGTGAATTGCCGTGGCAATAGTTTCTTGTCATGCCATCGCTTTGTTTTCTCCTTGTATATTCGCATTGTTATAGGCGAGTGCACGAAATTCTTCTATCTCATTGAGATCCATCAAGCGCTTTTGTCCGCACTTTCCCAATCCATATTCACGGTCTTGATTGCCCAAGACGCCTTGTGCTCGATTTCCACCGGTAGATGACATGTTTTACCATAGACAAGCCGGAAGGGGACATACCTAATGGTGTTTTGAATGCAGTGCGATATGCCCAAAGTCGTCATCTAGTCTTAATGACCAATCCTTCCTTGAGGGATTTACAACTTTCTCGAGTATTCCCTTCAACTCCCGGTTGGAAATTTCGCTTGCCCGTTGGTTTGTGGGTGATATGCCGTGGCGATCTTGTGTGATATGCCGAGCGTTGCAACATCTTGGCAATTAGTCTGTTGTCAAAATGCTTGCCCCCGTCGCTGATAATTGCTCTCGGCATCCCAAACCGTGTAAATATGTTTTTCTCAGAGGAATCGTTGCACGGTCTTGGAATCGTCGTTGGGAACTGCAGCTGCCTCTACCCATTTAGACACATAGTCGACGGCGAGTAAGATGTAGAGGTTGCGAATGAAGATGGGAAAGGTCCCATAAAATCGATCCCCATACATCGAACAGTTCCACCTCGATGATGTTCGAGTGGCATCTCATGTCGCCTAGAGATATTGCTCGTCTTCGCAACGATCACATTGCTTGTAAAAGTCTTGGGCATCTTTGTACAATGTTGGCCAATACAACCCGGATTGCAAGACTTTGTCATGTGATACGAGTTCCTCCAAAATGTCCTCCATAGGGTGAAGAATGGCATTGTCGGAGTACATTCTGTTGCTCTTCTTGAGGATACATCGGCGTATAACCTGATCTGCACATTGTTTAAACAAAAAAGAGGCTCGTCCCAAAAGTAATGCTTAGCATTATGGCGGAACCGCTTCTTCCCTTGGTGAGTAATGCCATACGGAAAAATACCACAAACAAGGAAGTTAACTAAATCTGCGTACCAAGGTATTGCCGGGGCATGTCTTTGTCGTAGTGTGTCTGCTCCCAAAATTGCTGAGGCGTGCTCGTCAAAGTCTGCCGCTGCGGCGTCAAGAGTTGCCGAGGCGTGTGCTTCCATGGTTTCCGAGGCGTCATGGGCTGCCGAGGCGTCAAGGGTTTCGAGGCGATTAGAATTTGTTCATCCGGGAATGCATCACATATCTCTAGATCCGCGTCCTCCTCCCTATTGCGTTCCAAACGTGATAAGTGATCGCCACTTGATTTTCAGTTCCTTTTCCGTCCTTAATTTCAATATCAAATTCTTGTAAAAGTAATATCCAACGAATCAAACGAGGTTTAGCATCCTTTTTAGCAAATAAGTATTTGATTGCCGAATGGTCCGTATGAACAATTACCTTTGTACCAATTAAATAGGATCGAACTTGTCAAATGCGAAAACTACAGCTAGTAACTCTTTCTCCGTTGTTGTGTAATTCACTTGAGCATCGTTAAGAGTTTTACTAGCGTAGTATATCACATGGAATGTCTTACCTGTGCGTTGGCCTAGGACTGCTCCTACCGCGAAATCACTTGCATCACACATGAGCTCAAAAGGTAGCGTCCAACTGGGTGGAACAACAATGGGTGCCGAGGCAAGCTTTTTCTTTAGGGTTTCAAATGCTTGAGTGCAAGAATCATCAAAATCGAAGACTTTATCATGTTCAAGCAGATTACACAAAGGTTTAGTGATTTTAGAAAAGTTATGAATGAACCTCTGTAAAAAACTCGCATGTCCGAGAAAACTTCGAATTCTTTTAACCGAATTTGGTGGGGGTAATCTCTCGATCACGTCCACCTTGGCTTTGTCTACTTCAATTCCCTTGGATGAAATCTTATGGCCGAGCACTATTCCTTCATCTACCATAAAGTGGCATTTCTCCCAATTGAGGACTAAATCCGTTTCTTCGCATCTTGCCAACACCCTCTCTAAATTGCCGAGACAGCCGTCGAAGTCATTACCAAAAACCGAAAAATCATCCATGAAGATCTCAAGGAAGTCTTCGACCATGTCCGAAAAGAGCGCCATCATGCATCTTTGGAAGGTTGCCGGGCGTTACACAATCCGAACGGCATCCTTCGGAAGGCATAAGTACCGTAGGGGCATGTGAAGGTTGTCTTTTCTTGATCTTCGGTGCTATGGCAATCTGATTGTAACCTGAATAACCATCAAGAAAACAGTAAAAGGGTTTACCTGCAAGACGGTCAAGCATTTGATCAATAAAGGGTAATGGGAAGTGATCTTTCCTAGTGGCTTTGTTTAGCTTTCGATAGTCCATACAAACCCTCCAACCGGTCACGATCTGGTTGGGATAAGTTCATTATTTTCATTACTCACCACTGTTATACCTCTCCTTTTTCGGCACACATTGTACCGGACTTACCCACGTACTATCGGAGATAGGGTATATAATGCCGGCGTCAAGCCACTTGATGATTTCTTTCATTACAACCCCTTTCATGGCATGATTCAGTCTCCTCCGGGCCTCAATTGAAGGTTTGTGATCATCTTCCAACAAGATCTTGTGCATGCACACCGCCGGGCTAATTCCCTTCAAGTCGGCAATTGTCCACCCTATTGCCTTTTTATGTAGCTTCAACATGTTGATTAGCTTCTTTTCTGCTTTCAGCTGTAACTTAGAGGAAATAATTAGGGGTAATGTATTATCGATCCCTAAGTATACATATTTTAGTTGATCCGCAATTGTTTCAACTCAAGAATTGGTGGATTTTCGATAGAGGGTTTTTCGATCTTACCTTCCTTACCCGAGTAGTCCAGTGGTTCAAAGTATGTACCTGGTCGATTTACTAGCCAATTTACCTCTTCTGGTTGTTCCTCATCGACCGGCTCTTCATTCTCCTCGGGTTCCTCTTGATCAGCAATGTAGTTGCCGAGGCAACTAAATTCCTCATCGGTTAAACTCTGCCGTGGCATGAAGTAGTTGGCATTCTTACGGATCATCGGCATGCCTTAGTGTTTGGAATACATTTAGTTTTACCTGCTGGTCATTCACCCTCATTGTGAGTTCTCCTTTTCAACGTCGATCAAGGTTCTCCTGCCGCTAGGAATGGTCTCCCGAGAATGATAGGGGCATGCTCATCCGCTTGACAATCCAAAACAATAAAGTCAGCGGGAAAAATGAATTTATCAACTTTTACCAAGTATGTCCTCGATTTTTTCCCTCTGGATGCACATAGGATCTGTCGGCTAGCTGCAGATAATAATTGTTGTAGGTCTTGCCTTCCCGATTCCTAGTTTCGGAAAACCGATTTAGGCATCAAGTTTATGCTAGCCCCTAGGTCGCATAGTGCTTTCGACATAGTGATTTCCAATAGAACAGGGTATTGTGAAACTTCGGGATCCTTCAACTTGGGCGGCATACGATTGTGCAACATTGCCATGCATCCCTCTGTTGCGGCAATTGTTTCAAACTCTCCTAGCCTTGTTCTCTTGGACACAATGTCTTTCAGAAACTTGGCATAGTTTGGCATTTGTTCAATTGCTTCCACCAATGGCAAGTTGATGTGGACTTGCTTTAGGATATCAAGAAACTTCTTGAATTGGTATTCTTGCTTTTGTCGCTTCAACCTTTGTGGGAATGGTGGTGGAAGTCGGATATCTTCGATCTTTTCATTGGTTTGAAACCTGATTGACGGCATTACAGGGACATCTGGAGTTGCCGATGTGTTACCAACTGGGGTTGCCGAGGCGTGCTTATCGCAAGTTGCCGAGGCGTCATCGGTTGCCGAGGCATGCTTATTGCCGGTTGCCGCAGCAATTCTTGGTTCAGCATCTGAGACTTTGCCGCTATGTTCGTCTTGCTCTTTTTGTGGAGTTTTGTTTGACGAGCGGGTTTGAACCTCTCTAAGTTGTTGGCCACTTCTGGTGGTGATTGCCTTACATTGCTCATGGTCAGTTCCTCTTGCGACTTCAGTATCGCTAGGTAAACCTCCTTGTGGTCTAGTGTTTAGATTTTGAGCAAATTGTCCGACTTGATTTTCCAATGATTTGATTGCCGCCTCTTGGTTTTGCAATCTCATCTCGGTCCTGTTAATAAAAGCATCAGTTCTTTTTATGAAATTACTATTCTCAGCCATATAAGATTCAGTTTTCATTATAAAAGCATTTAGAGAATTTTCCAAAGAACTAGATGTTGTCGGTTGTTCTTCTGCGGCATCATTGCCGTGGCATATTTTTTTTGGAATCCCGATGCTTGTGCATTCTGATTGTTCTGGTTTAGAGCATTGTTGGGATTACTCCATGAAAAATTCGGGTGCTTCTTCCAAGCTGGATTGTATGTATTTGACATCATGTTGTTGCTCCGATTGTAATTCCCCACATAGAAGCTAGATTCGGATTCTCGCATACATTCGGAAGAATTATGGTTATCACCACATAACTCACAAAAAGAATCCATTACCTTGACTTCATGTGTGTTGTTTGGTTTTTTGCATGTTCTGGACCATCTTGGTTAAAGCGGCCAATTGTGCGAAATTGAATCGATGATCCTAGTTCATGTATTGTGGCTTAGCGTCTAACTCCTCCTCTTCTAGTGGATGGGAATTGATAGTCATTCTTGGCCAGCCTGTTTAAAATTTGCATTGCTTCCTCCGCGACTTATCTAAGAGTATGTCGTTTGCCGAGGCATCTAGCATCATCCTTGTTGGTGTATTCACGGCGTTGTAAAACATTGTCACTTGAGTCCACACCGGGAATCCGTGTAGAGGACATTTGTGTAGAAGTTCTCTATATCGCTCCCAAGCCTCGTACATGGATTCATCATCCGCCTTGCGAAAAGAAGTAATGTCGTTACGAAGCTTATCGATTAAATTTGTAGGATTAAATCTAGCAAGGAAATCACGACAAAGATCAGTCCAAGATGCTATGGATCCGGCAGAATGCTATTTAGCCATGCTTTCGCCCTATCCTCGGTGAATAGGGGAATAATCTTAATCGTAAGACATCGGGGTGACTCCGTGTATCTTGAACGAGTTGCAAATCTCGAGGAAAGATTTCAGATGTTGTCGTGCATCTTGATTCTTTGAGCCGCCAAATTGACCTATTGTGTTGATCATATTAAACATTACGGTTTCAACTCAAAGTGGTCGGCTTCAATTTCGGGTGCGACAACTCCGGGTTGAGTCCATCAAGATCTTCTTCAAGATAGTCTCGAATCGCTTGTTTTTGCAAGAATCACTCCTCCCCCCGCTTCGAACATCTTGATTAATATTGCCGTCTTGATTTGCCATTGCTTCTCTTATCCTTCGTCTAAGTCTTTGTAAGGTTCGTTCGATTTACGGATCAAAGGGATATTCTGGTGAAGTCGGTCTCGCCTGGTCGGTCATATACCAATGCAAAACCAAAGTTTGTTAGCCCTTTGAATTTTAAACAAGAAAAATAAAAAGAATGTGCAAGAAAATAAAAACAAAGTCGCTATTGCCAATCCCCGGCAACGGCGCCAAAAACTTGTTGCGCGTAATAAGTGCTACGCAAATGTGCAAGTATACACGTCGCAAGTTATAGTATAAAAGATATCGTCTCCACAGGGATTGGTGCCACTTCAAGAATCTAGTCTCTTGCACTGTAAAAAGTAAAAACACAAGTAAAGGATTATCGAAGTTTAACTAATTACTAATCTAGAAAGCAATAAAATAAAATAAAAGATGAATTCAATTGAGAGAGATAGGCTAGGTTATCGTGAGTTGAGGTGTGATAGCCGATTGGATTGTCTTGGTAAAAGAGTGCATGGGCAAACTCAGTTGCCGTGGTGACTTTACAACGGGGTTGCCTTGGCAACTAATTGATGGTTGCTTGGGCGACTAGTTGGGCAACTACTTGGGCGACTGGGCAGCAACTTCAAGGTTCGGCGGAGCGTTCTTCAATGGTTTCTTCTTATCCCTAAGTCGAAACTCTAGCTACTTGTGCATGCCTTGATAATACATCCCTGCGTGAATCAAGGGTGAACAACAACCAATCTTGCACTCCTCTTAGTCGTTGAAATCCTTAACTTATTCCTAAGCCGGATTAATCTTCACCATCATTGGATTGCATAAAGATCATATTCATTCGTTTCTTGAATCTAACTCTCCCGATATTAGATAAATGGATGAAATCACGAGATCCTCTCCCAATTCACTCGCAAACAATAATAAGAATCAAGAATGAATAAACCTTGAAATAGAAAAGTGCAAACTCTTATTACCTAAACAAAAACCAATAGTTTCTCACAACCACAAAACACAATAACCATAGCCAAGTAAATTTAGTTCATGGCTAGGTTCCAAAGAAACACAAGATAATTAATCCCTAGCATGAACCCAATCGAACAAAGATGAAGGAAGAGGCTTGTCGAAATCCTCCTTGCCCTTGATGCTTGTCGAAAATTCTCTCCTCTTGCCCTACTTGGACTTGCCTGAAATTTCCCTCTTGCTCTCTCTATTCATCTTGTCGAAATCTCCTTGGTATTTATAGGGCTAGGCCAAAGTCCTTCTTTGAGGAGGAGTTTGAGTTGGAATTAAATTATCTTTAAAGAATATAATTCTTTATTATAATTTTATTCCTATTAGAACTTCTCCTATCCTCTTGGAATTTAATTCTTCTTTAATCTCTGCATGGCAATCAAATTCCTTTGGGCTTGGGCCTTGCTCCATGTCATCTTGGGCTTGTAAAGTCATGAATTTCGACATCCATATTGCTTTTGGTCTTTGTCGACAAATGCCATGGCAACTAGCTCGGCGTCTCCTTCATGCACTGCCCTGGCAACTAGCTCGGCATTGCTTTGGCAAGTGATCCTGCACATACACACACAAAAACACACCAAAGCAGCATCTATTTCCACAAAAATCACCAAGTTATGTAATCAAGTTCAACGTTTGAAGGAAACATGGATTAATGCATGAATGACTAACTATGCAACTAATATGAGCCTAAGTCTAACAGTAATATGAGTAAAAAGGGTAAGAAAAATAGTACTTTTGAACACTTATCAATAGCCATCAATAATGTTCTTATACAATAACCTTAAAACACAAAGTTAGCAATGCAATAATTGATATTCAAAGGTTCGGGAAAGGCACCTAGCCTATTCCCAAGACTCCGACTACACTCACCTTAAATTCCAAAGCTCTTACATCTCTCGAATTACTACTCCTTTGTTCCTAGCTTTGGATAGAGATGGTGATCCTTCTTTCTCCAATACTTGTGCTAGGTAAAACAAAGGGAAATATTAGAATCAATACTTATGGATTTAAAAATCAATACTTAAGCTTAGAAGAGCTTTTAGCCAATAAGACTTATACGGTTTCATGCTTTAAAAGCATGGGTTCTACTATGGTCTTCAAGACTAATTCTTGGAATTAAACTCCAATGGTTCAAGGAATCATAAAATTGTTTGGGGGCTTAAACTCACCAATCCAAGGGCTATCCAATGATGTAGAGAAATCAAGGAAAACTTGCATAAACGAGGGACGTGCTTGCTTGAGCTAGAGGTTGAAGATAACAATGGAGGTGCTTGCTTATTCTTAAGAAAGATGAAGGAAAATAGCAAAGAAAGGGAGGTCTCGGTGGTTAGTATAACTTTGGGAAATGTTTCCAAATCTTCGAACTTTCTTAAATCTACCCGATAGGTTTCCTCTAGCCAAAGATAACTTATTTTAATTCATTAGAATGATCACTCTACCTCACATACAACCAATCATAAAGTTTCCTCCAAGGATAAGTAATCTATAAACAATAATTTCATTTCCCAAAACTTAAGATAGCAATTATAGCTATCAATTCTATACCATCTTTTCCCCCAAACTCACAAGGAGCTCACATGAATGTGTCTAAGCAAGGAGGTGACCTACCTTAAAGTGTGATAATTATGAGAGTGGTCCTTCAACTTTCTAAACTTTTACTCTATTACCCCCAAACTTTCAATTTTCCCAATTTGGTTACTAAAAATTGTTTCTAAGAATTCAATTAGGTCCAAAGCCTTTTAAATTAGTTTCATTTAGTGTCTAATACAATGCATTGGTCACACAACTAAGTCAATGAAGTATTTGGATCTTTCCAATATAGATTTTTTGATCATCGAAACCTAATTTCCACTAGACCAGTTTTCGGGGTGTTACAGCAAACCCTTCTTGTAGTCCTTATTCTACCCTTAGGTAGATGCTTTCATTATTCTCTCCACTCAACATTGCCCCATTCAATCTATGGGCTCAACTACTTCCAAGTTCTTGACCCAACAAGCAAAGTCTTTATCTATTCCAACATTAGAGCGGGCAAAATGCCCCCACTCCCTGAACTCATTATTTCGCTGTATTACCCTATTCTATTTTGGGCTCAACTATTTTTCTTGTCTTTGACCCAACATTCAGAGTCTTCATATATCTTCTCATTAGGTCGGGCAAAATACCTCTTCTCCATGAACTTATCTCTATATTCAATCTTCTTGTATCTTCTCAGCGGGAACCAACTCTTGGTCCGTATGCTTTAATTCTCATCAAATAAAAAAGTCAGTTATTTTGAAAATAAAACTGGGAGAAAATACCAAACATTTTGAAAACTAGTGTTTGGGAGAAAAACTATAGATACCTTAAAAATCAAGGTTTAAAGAAATGCCAAACATTTTTGAAAACTGATGTTTGGAAGAAATGGTAAGCATCAAAAGAATCAAAATTTGGAGAAAAATGCTGAACATTTTTTAAAACTGATGTTTGGAGGAAATGATAAATATTAAAAGAATCAAAATTCAATGAAAATGCCAAACATTTTTTAAAATTGATGTTTGGAGTAAATGGTAAGTATTAAAAGAATTCAAAATTCGAAAAAAAATACCAAAGATTTTTTAAAACTGATGTTTGGAGTAAATGGTAAATATTAAAAGAATTCAAAATTTAAAAAAATGCCAAACACTTTTGAAACTTAATGTTTGGAAGAAATGATAGGTATTAAAAGAATAGAAATTCGAAAAGAAGCCAAACATTTTTGAAAACTAATGTTTGGAAGAAGCGATAAGTATTAAATTTTTTTGAAAAATGTCAAACATTTTGGAAATTTAATGTTAGACCCCTAAACTTTTCCTCATATTCTACGACCTTATTTTCATCCAGGTTCATTCTTCCTTTCTGTAAACCACTCAACATATCATGGCTGAAACCTACTTTAAGCCCCTGAGCTTTTTGACATATGAACTCTTGCCCTCATCTTCATCACGGTCATTGATGGGCCATCACTCTGCACTAAGTCGATCAATTACATCCACTTTCTTGTATTCTGAATCTCACCCTTGATGTAATACATGGAAATCTTTTTTTGCTTAAATCTGTCAATTTGCTGATAGTCATTCTAATGAAGGGTGTCCTTTATATCAACATATTGGACCTTGAAACCAGAATTATACTAATAAAGAAAATAGAATAGGAGCTTTGGATATCAAGTGCAAGAGCGTCTCAGATTCAACCTTTCGGTGATCATTTCAAACATAGCTTGTGTCTATACAGACTTTATACATGCTTTCAGGGCCATTTTATGTTAAGAAAAATGTGTTTTTCATTGGAATGAAGATCCCTAAACATGACACATGCCTCTTTTACAAAAAGATCTCTACTATATTCGGGCCAAAGTTAGCAAATTTAATTCTATGTGTTACTTCAAAAGACACTCCTAAATGCAAAGATGTCCTACCAAGATGACATCTAAAGTCAAAATCATGGATAAGACAAAAAAGGTCCTTAGATTATCCTTCAGGTGTTAACTCGTCCTGGCCTTCTTGGCGCGGTACAAACTTGCCCCAATTCTTGTGCCTTCTATTGCTGGATCAATTCTTGGATCAAAAATCCATTTCTAACTAGCTTCTTGATCTCTTACCACAATGGTCTACACTTCGTGGTAGGATGCCCCATTGCCCCCATATGGAAATCATATGTACTGCTCGGGTCAAAACTATGGGCGAATAAATTAGGCGTAATCTTCATCGGCCTGGGAATAATGTGGCAACCCTCAACCAAACGAGGAAATATATCCAAAATGTGTACGCCAAATACCTCTAAGTCTACACTTGTTTAGGGAACTTTTCTTGATGACTCAAAAAGATCTGTGGGCCTTCTTCTTTTGCGATTATGAGTGCTCTGTAGATAACATTCATTTACCTTTTTCTCTTCTCCTATTTCCTCATTAGTTTGGTCTTTAAACCTAGACCCCAATTTTCCTTCTTGGATTGCATACTCTATTCTCTCTCCCACCGCCATGAAGTCCTCAAATTTGCTCCTTGATTTCTCTAGCATTATATCAAAAAAAAGAATGGGAAGTGGCGCGTGAAACAAGGGAGTCATTTCTTCTTTAGTTATGGGAGACTGAACTTGGGCCGCCAAACTTTGCCATATTAGAGCATAATCCTTGAAGTTTTCACTTGGTCTCATCTTTGTGCTTTGAAGAAACTGCTAGCTTGGCGCCAAGTCTAAAGCATACCTATATTGGCTCAAAAAGCATTGGCTAGGTTATCCCAAGACCGAATCTGATTTTTTCTCAATCGGTTGTACCATATCATAGCGGGTCCTACCAAACTATCGTGGAAGTAGTTGATCAACAAATTTACATTCTTTATGTAGCCCTCCATCTTTTTGTAGAACATGGTCAAGTGAACCCTTAGACAACTTGTACCGTTATACTGCACGAATCTGGGAATCTTGAAATCCAGAGGAATGACCAAGTCAGGAACTAAACAAAAATCTCTTGTATTAAAAGCGTCTAGCTTTCCTTTTTTCTTTTTAATATCCTTCTCGAACCTATCTTTTAATTGTCCAAGTCTTTGTTCCATTCTTTTCTTTCAACTGCTTATCGAATACTGTGATCGAAGTCGTAAAATTTTATTATTTAGTTAATTAATGCATGAAATGTATTATAAATGTCTAAAAAGTAGATGTCAATCAGTAAATATGGACTACAAATGCAAAAGAGATGTTGGCTCGCCAATAGTCATTTAGGAGGATTTTTATAAAGATAGGATGATTGTTTACAAAAGATTGACAATATTCTACAGGTATCTATTAGCCATCCTTCTTAGAGCTGAATGCATACTCGGTGCCCCACTTACATATATGACATGCAAGCAAAGATGCATATATATACACATATATCATTAAACTAATAATAATACATACAATAGTAATGCATACACATAATAATATATACACATGTGCAGTACATATAATACTCGACATCCGCACATATATACATACACTACATATATTTATAAATACATACAACTATATCATAATATACATACATACTAACATACATAATTACTATAATTAATCAATACTACTATAATATTTTACAACCTGGACAAAATGAGTGATTACACGGGCCTCATCCTCACGAGTATAGGATCCTAATGCTTTGTGGATGCGGGCCTTGCTCGTAGTGTAGGATCCCGATGTTGTGTAGACGCAAGCTTTACTTAATATTATTGGTATTATCTGTGTGATGTTGTGGGAACTTATGAGGTATATGTACATGCTGTGTGCAAGATCATACATTCATAATGCTATGTGTTTAGGCGGTTATGGTAGCTCCATCGTTATTTTTCCATGATATCATTCATGTTGCATTGATTTATTTATGATTTGCATGAAGCATGGTTGAGTGGTGGTGTATCCACTGAGCTTTGTTAGCTCGGCGTTTAGAATCTTTATTTCTATTTGCAGATAAGTAGGTTGTTGTGTGGCTTGAAGGAGCACCATTAAGGCTTGGATTTCAGCATCTAGTTTAGTTGTTAAGTACAATTGCTAGATGTATTGGGCTATGTATTTCGTAGGACCCTATATGTAATTTGTAACTCTTATTTTGTACTAAATGGTCAAAGTCGAATGTTTTAAGTATTTGTAATTGGAGCTCTACTAATATTGTTTAAAATAATTGAATTTTATCTATGTTTTAAATGTATGACCTTATGTTTTATTGGATTTGTCGTGTTTTGGGCTTAAAAATGAAAAAATTTAATTGTAAGGGTTTTCGGCTTAGGGCCCAAAGGTGACATCTGGGTCAAGGGTGTTACACTTTTATTCCGGAAAACTCAACGTTGCAACAATCCAAAAGGAAACTGAAACTCATCCCTAACAGGCTGACACACTATACATCAGGCAATAAACTCCGCTACATCCTTCTTCAAACCAACCCAATAATACTCATTCAAATCCTAATACATCTTCGTACTACCCAGATGCATAGAAAAAAGACTAGCATGTGCCTCCATCAAAATAGTACACCTCAACTTAACATCTTCTGGCACAACAATTCAACCCTTAAAACACAAGACACCATCATCATTAAAACAAATATCCATCTGATTACCAGCCATAATATCCTTAACATGGGGCACCAACAAATCACCGTACGATTGCTTTTCCTTGATCAACTATAACAATGATGGTTTCACTTACAACTCAGCCAACAACCCACCGTCTCATGTCACACTTAACCACGCAAACATATCCCGCAACTCTATTGCAACCTTTCTATTTAGGGCATTGGCTACCACATTAGCCTTACCAGGGTGATACTCGATCATCAAATCATAATCCTTAAGCAACCCCAACCATCGACGTTGCCTAATATTCAAATCTTTTTGCGACATCAAATATTTCAAACTCTTGTGATCCGTGTACACAATAAACTTCTCACTATACAGATAATGCCTCCAAATCTTAGTGCAAACACTACTGGGGCAAGCTTTAAATCATGCGTAGGATAATTACGCTCGTACACCTTCAACTGCCTAGATGCATACGCCACAACTTTCTTGTCTTGCATAAACACACAACCCAAACCAACATAAGATGCATCACTATAAACAAGAAACTCTCTACTCGTTTAATGCCCCAAATTTGGGCCTAGAAGTTAGCTAGATAGATTAGACGGTTCGGGTGAACCGAATTAGTCGGTTCGATCTAGTTTCAGGAAATTAAATCGTAATAAATATTTTTAATGAGAAATAAAATATGGAAACTTGTGAAAAATGTTTATTTAATATATTGAGGATTTTGGTAAACTCAATTTAATGAAATAAGTTCAAATTAGATGACATCTTGGTTTGGTGACTAAAATATAAAGTTTTCAAAACTATTTTGGTGACTAAATTGTAAAAGGGTCAAAACTTAAAATCTTTAAGGAGCTAATTTACCAATATTTTTAATTAGACTTTTCCATTAATTAGGCTATTATTAAATGGTTTTAAAATGTTTATTTAATAAAAATAAAATAGATTTAGTTAAAAAGATTTTAAAAGGTGATTTACTTTTATCAAGTAAATACTTTTGCTATCAACTTTTCTCTCAATTTTCCCAGCAACCAAACTACCAATTTCACTCTAAAATGATTAGGAATCATCTCTTTTTTATTTCATTTTTATTTCTCAATTGATTCCTTTGATTTCTACATCAAATCATATTTGTTTTCTTGGAGATTTTATTCAAATCATGTCAATTAAGAGAGAGGTCAGCAATTATAGGTGATTTTTGTTTCTCTCCTCTAATCAAAGGTTTTTTACTGAAATTCCCAAGTTCTTGATCCTTTACAATTGATTTTTGTTATGTTTTAATGAAAAATCATGATTAAAAGGCTTTAATTGAGTTTTGATAAGAAATTTGATAGATCTTGGTGATAGATCTGATCGTTGTTGGTTTTAATTGATATAGATCACATTTGAGATATGTTTTAATGTTTTGAAAATAGATTGATAAAAAAGAATCCCGAAACTAATTGAATTGCTAATTTTCTAGGTTGTAAATAGTTAGATTTTGAAATGTTCTTGGTGTTAAAAGGTGGCTGGAGATATAAGGTGGTATTATTAGTGTTTTTAGATGTTAATTGATGTTGTTAAGATGTTGAAATTGTTGATTTATGGCTGGGCTTCATTTAGGTGGAGTTTGGTGATGTTTTCGGTTGTTCTTGGAAGGCGTTTGATGGCTTTTAGTGTGGCAAAGATGAGAATAGATGTTTTTGGGATTAGAGATGCATTGTAATGCATTAATCCTATATTTTTGTTTGGGTAAAATAGGGAAGATGGATCATTTAGCAACTGGAGAAGCTTCAGAGGCTTCGGAAGCTTGATTTCGCATCGAAAAGTGGAGCTTTGTGTTGTCGATGAGTGGAAACGTGGTTTACAACTTTGTAAAGGTTTGAAAGTGATTTTTGGAGTTTAGATTAAGCTTGAAATGATTGTCTAAGCTCAGAAGTAAGTATTAGATGATTTCGCTCTCAATTTCGGTTTGGCAAATTGATTTTCTCATGCCTATGTTTATGTTTTGATACCTACTGTTTATGCATGTTTTGGGAAATGGAATATGATGCAAATGATCTTATATTGATGATATTTAAGTATGGCAAATGATTTGTGAAAAGGATTTCAATGATATATAAATACATATTTTGTTGCATTCAAAATTGGTTTGAATGATGCATATGAAAAACAGTAAGGTATCGTGTTTAAAGTTGAATACATTGGCAAGTGACAATGATTAAATGTTATCAGATATAGTTTGCATGCCATAGGGTTTAAAGTGCACTATAATAAGTCACCTCATGTGTGTCGAGGGGTTAATTATGTTGTTTTCTCCACCATGGGAACCGCAGTGGTCGAGGGGTTAATTGTGTCGTATTCTCCTACTGGTGGATTACGTATCACAATGGTTGAGGGGTTAATTGTGCTTCTTCATCCCATTTTAGATATTATACATCATAATCGTTGAGGGGTTAAATGTATCATTTTCTCTGGTTATGAATGTATGTGAAGTGATCGAAGGAACCACTTGTGAAATTCGTGTATCTGATGTGTTTTGATAAAGGAAAGGTTCTATTTTTAGGTCACTTGAATGCCAATATATGAATTAATGTATCATGATGGATAAATATATTTTGTATAATGAGATTTATTCATGTTTTACTCTTTAAGGTTTGCTATTGGATGAATAAGCATGTGAAGCCTTAAATTGAGGTTTTTTCATATGGGATTATGCATGTGATCCATGATACATGTTTTACATATGGTTTAATATGCATGTTTTACAAAGGTAAAAAGGGCATGAGATGTTTTAGCATGATGTTGAAAATGTGGTTTGACTCAAATGGCTTAAAATGCATTGATGAGTGTTTTTAGAGCATTCCTCACTAGGCATTATTTGCTTACGCTCTCATTTCTCATCAATTCAGGAAAGTAAGCTTTCGGGCAGCAAGCAAGTAAGGAGGAATCCCATAATCGAATGATTTCAAGTATGGTTTTAATAAACGAACTTGTAGTAATAAAAGAGAAATGTGACCAAGTTGTTGCTCTCTATTTTGGACATGTTTCTTTTGGTATTTTGGATATGTATGTAGCTATATGGTTTGATTTGAGGGGTTGGGATGAGTTTTGCATGCTTGGGTAGAGACCATGCCTATAGGACCTATGGATTGTTTAGCTATGGATTAAATGTTCATCTAGCATGCTTGTTTGGTTGTGGAGTTGATGTTAAATATGTTTTATTATGTTTGTATGATTTTTGAAGTAAGTTCAATTGAGCCCAAGTGTCATATGTTCGACCAAGAGGTCATTACAGACCCAGTTGTACCGGTACGGGTCCTCAAGGATCGGTATGCGAGGTCTGTCTCAGCTCAAAAGTGTGCAAAATTACACAGGGGTATCGGTACGTCTTGTAACCGTATTAGTACGCCCCTCAAAAATTACACTAGGTATTGGTACGCTGGCAACCATATCAGTACGCCCTTTAGCTATTAGAATTCCATATTTTGACATCAAACAATTTTTATCAATACGCCTGAGGAACATACTGATACCCTTTGCAAAATATACTCGTATCGATACGGGCAAGGGGTGTATCTGTACCCAGTCTGTTATTTTTGGTAATATGCTTTGCTTAAGTTTGAATCTTTGCAAATTAGTTCATGTTCCTTGAACATGCAATTAAATGAGCTAGGATGGTTATTTCAAGTTGAAACTTAACCGAATTGCATGTAACCTGATTAAATATGGTTTGGTAACTCTGGATTCAAGTAAGTCCCTCAGTTTTCCAAAATTACAATTTGGTCCCTAGAGTGCACTTTCGATCAATTGGATATCAATTTGACGCACAATCTAATTATGAATTTCACCGTTGCCAACATGAATGCCTTATGCTTAATTATGCATTTAGATAAGATAAATGAAAATTTTAAAAAAGGATCATTTCCTAACAAATCGTTCGGGTTTGTCTCGGCAAACCCAAAGAAGCTCGCTTGGTTTGGTCTAGCGTTTAAGCTGGGCCAATGGGGGTTACATTTGGTGGTATCAGATCTAGGTTAAGATTGTTGGGAGGTATGTTGTGTTGGTTTAAGATGATGTTGATTGTTGTAGGATATGTATGGTGTTTGATTATATGATTTTATGACTGGAATGTGATGTTTTGGGGTAGAATCTTGGGGCCACATTACCATATTACTACAAGTGTAAAAGAAATTTATTTTTGAAAAGTGAACGTCTTGGATCCTTGCTTGAAGCTAGGCTAATTATATTTTTGGTTATATTTGTTTGCGTGTATTAGAGTGCTTCGCAATTGGTGCAAGTGTACACGTCGCAAGTTATAGTATAGATTAGATATCGTCTCCGCAGGGATTGGTGCTACTTCAGGAATCTAACTTCTTGCACTGTAAAAATAAGAACACAATTGATAATAGGAGTTGATTTAACGAGTAAAGTCAAATAGTAAGTAAATAAAAAAGAGATGTAATTGAATAAGAGAGAGTATGTCGGGTTATCGTGAGTTGTAGGGTGAGTTGAATGGACTGTCGTGTAATTGAGTGCTAGAGTACCTCAATCGTTTCATCAATTGGATCCAGTCAAATTGCTTGGGCAATTCTGCGATTGCTTGGGCAATTGGGGGTTAACCTTCAAAGTTCAGCGAAGCGTTCTTCAATGGCTTCTCGTTATCCCTAACTCAAAACACTATTAATTATGCATGCCTTGGTGATACATCCATGTGTTAACCATGGGTGGACAACAACCGATCTTGCGCTTCTCTTATCCGTTGAAATTCGCAACTTATTCCTAAGTCGAATTAGTCTTCACCAACATTCATTTTTATGAAGACCATGCTCATTCGTTTCTTGAATCTAACTCTCCCGATATTAGATAAATGGATGAATTCACGAGATCCTCTCCCAATTCACCCGCAATCAAAATTAAGAACAAAGAATGAACAAACTTTGAATTAAAATTGCAAACTCAAATACCTAAACAAATACAATCGTTCTCACAGCCACAAAAACACAATAACCCAAGCCAATTAAGTTTAGTTCATGGTTGAGTGCAAAATAAAAACAAGATATGATCTCCCTAACATGAATCTAAACAAACAAAGAGGAAGAAGAATAAGATGTCGAGCAGCCCCTTGGTTTTTTTACTCCCCAATCACCCCCCCAAAGCTGCGTTAACCTCTCTATTTATAGGGGATGATCTGATAGGTTTGTGATGGTAGGAGAGGTTGGATTGTATTCGCGTTCCATGGAGATAAGATCCTAATCCAATTTAAACTCTTCAATTCTGCATATTATGTTGTTGATAAGGATGATTTTAAGTTGGAATTGAATTGGATAAAAGAGATAATTAATCTCTCTTATCTTTATCCTCAAACTCCTCATAAATTTGAGTCTTTATCTCCCCCTTTTTCTGTGTAGAATATCCAGATTTTGGGAGCTTATCCCTTGTTTTTCGTGTTTATCTCGGATAAGGTGGACTTATCCCGATATGCCTCGGCAATTTCGTACTTGCTTGGGTAATAAGATCCTGCACACACAAAAACATATGCCACCAGCACCTTTTTCCACAAAATCAGCCAAATTGAGTAATCAAGCTTAACGGGAAAAGAAACTATGAAATTATGCATGAATGCCTAATAATGCAATTAAGATGAGCCTAAGTCTAACAATAATTAAGAGTAAAAAAAGGGTAGAAATATAGTACTTTTTCACACTTAACACACCCCCAAACTGGAACTATTGCATGTCCTCAAGTAATGCAAGACTAACAATTATCTGCCAAGACTTCAATCATCAAAGACATGCTTTAAACTTGACTTCAAACCTCAGAACCGTGGCACAAAGTATGATCACCTTTTGAATTTTTTGGATAGCACAGAAATTACTAGGAACCAAACTATAATGGTCGTAATAATGTGTGTGCGTGGTTGTGTACAAGTTGATTTTCAAGATTCTATGTGAACAATAGGATTTTATGAATTTAATTATCGGGGCATTTAATTTTAAGTTTACTAGAGCCAATTTCGGGCACCTCTAGACAAACAAGCAATTTCTTAATTAAATTTTAGTTTACTAGAGCTAATTCTTAACTAGAGCCAGTTTCAGGCACCTCTAGCAAGAAATTTTTAAATTTTAATTTACCCAATAGTTTAAGCAACCCTAGTTCACTAAGTTTCTTTCAATCAACAAGCCACAATCGTGTTAATAATATTCAGCCTCATAGTAAAATTGTAAGTTCTTTCCATGCGATCCTAAATTCAAAGGTTGTTTAAATTAAGTGTTGTGGCAAAAAAATCATCATTGGATATTCAACAAGTCTTAAGCAATTAAATCCAATCAAAGGCATGGCAAGTAACATATGCAACCTACATGCGATTACTAAAGATGAATGCAGCTAAACATGAAACTAATTAGAAACAAATACCCCCCCAAACTCGAGAGAAGCATTGTCCTCAATGCAAGTAAAAATTAAAATGTAAATGACTTAGGCTGAAAGGTCGTCACCTTGAATGATGAGTTTCCTTCGAGCCGTTTGCTTGCTTCTTTTTCCTAGTCATGGTGGTTGAATACGTGTGGCTGGTGGCGCGGCTTGAACCTTTACTTTTGCCATCTCATCGTGTGCTTCACTCTCTTCATCGGTTTCTTCAATGATTAAAGCTTTACGCATCAACTTTGGTGGTACGACCGGTTGTGATGTTACGGGCTCGGAGATGGACTCGTCTGAATCGGTGAATCCGTGCAGGGATTTAGTGCGAGCTGGTTCAGCCATGGGTGCATTGCCTTTATCTTTTGCGACAGTTGCCTCGGCATTTTTAGTTGCCTGGGTAACTAGTTTGGCAGAAAACACCAGGAAAGGTACAGTGCTATTGGGATATTTCTTCAAAATCACTTGCGTGATGGCAGTAGTGTGGTCCTTCATGAATCACATGAATAGCAGCTATTGAGCCTCAATTCGCTCCAATTGGTGTGTCAAAGGGCATATCATTTCTTCAATTCGATCCATGTTCACCGAGGTAGAGTCAGTTGCCTGGGCATCAGGACTTGCCGAGGCATCGTGATTACCGAGGCAATTTTGGTTGCCCGGGCAATTTTTGGTGTAGGTGCCTTCGTTGGTACTTCTTCTTCTCCTTTAGCCGGTTCATCACCTATTATCTTCAAGTATCGTCTTCGATTCCACCCGGTTTTGGAGGGTAACTTCTCGTCTATTGGATCACTTGGCACCTTATATTTCTCGCATAGTTGGTATATTAAACTCGGGAAGAAAAGAGCACTTGCATCCTTTTGACCATGATACATTGTCGAGCTTCGATTGATGGCAAAGGATTTGCCACTTGTGATGTTCGATAACTTTGAAGATGAACTCCTCGAGGCCGAGATTCTTTTAGGAGATGGTGTAGGCAAATCCTTGCTCCTCCTATACCTTGCGTTTTGTAAACTTGGCAAGATATCTTTCCTCAATGGTTTGTGTTTCAAATCGGTGAAATGATGGTTCTTCGAATGAACTTGGGTGAGGAATGGTCTTGATGTTCTTGGCCACGGATGATCTTGTGTTTGTGGTTGGAAACAAAAACTAAGGAGAACAAAGAGAACTTGTGGGAGTGCAAGAATTTAGAAAAGTGGAGAATTAGAGGGGATGGGTAGGGTATGCGGCAAGATTGTTTGGAGAAGGGGTATGAGTTATGCGGCTAGGGTGGGGTTTTTATGGAAAAAATTAGGGCAAACTTTAGAGTTGAAAAAATTAGTTTGGCCCACATTGTGTCCAACTCAATCTTCAATCAAACTCCTCTTGATCTTGAACTCTTTTCCTAAACACAAATAAAAAGATAAATATTAATTAAAGAATAAAAATAAAAATAATTAAATAAAGATAAAGATAAGCTATAAAGATAAATATCCTAAAGAAAGTGGAAAGATAAAGATAAAAGAATATAAATTAAACTAGAATTAAGAAAATCCTATCCTAAAATCGAAAATAATAAAATAAAATAATAATAATAATAAAATATTCGAAATTAAAAAAGCTGGAAAAAAATACAAATACTAAAGGAGAGCATGGTCATAAATCTCTTAAAGTAACCGCTTCTTTGTCGTGCTCAACATAGGTGCCGATATAGTGCTTTAATCTTTGTCCGTTAACTTTGAATTCATGTTCGTCAATACTGACTTGATTATCACAACACCATGGGAGAAAGGTTTGACTACTTCGAACGGCCCGGACCATCTCGATCTTAGTTTTCCCGGAAAGAGCTTTAATAGAGAATTAAAGAGCAATACCAATTGTCCGGGCAAAAATTGTCGCGACAATAGTTTCTTATCATGCCAACACTTAGTTTTCTCCTTGTAGATTCTTGCATTGTCGTAAGCTAAGGCACGTAACTCCACTATTTCATTAAGGTCCAGTAGGCATTTTTGTCTAGCACTCTCCCAATCCATGTTCACAGTTTTGATTGCCCAGTATACCTTGTGCTCGATTTCCACCGATAGATGGAAAGTCTTGCCGTAGACAAGTCTAAAAGGGGACATGCCTAACGGTGTTTTGAATGTTGTGCGATAAGCCCAAACTGCATCATCAATTCGAAGAGACCAATCCTTTCGAGAGGGATTGACAACCTTTTCAAGGATACTCTTTAATTCTCGATTGGAAATTTCTGCTTGTCCGTTTGTCTGTGGGTGATATGTCGTGGCAATTTTGTGTGTCACTCCAAAACGTTGCAACATCTTGGTAATGTGTTTGTTGTCAAAATGCTTGCCTTCATCACTAATAATTACCCTCGGTATTCCAAACCGTGTGAATATGTTTTTCTACAAAAATCTCTGAACGGTCTTTAAATCGTTTATGGGTACTGCAGCTGCCTCAACCCATTTAGAAACATAGTCAACGACAAGTAAGATTTAGATATTGCCAGATGATGATGGGAAGAGCCCCATGAAATCAATACCCATACGTCAAATAGCTCGACTTCAAGGATATTCTGCAGCGACATCTCATGCCGCCTAGAAATATTGCCCGTTTGTTGACATCGATCACATTGCTTGTAAAATTATTGGGCATCTTTGTAAAGAGTGGGCCAATATAGTTCGGATTGCAAGACTTTGGTCGCGGTACGTGTACCTCCAAAATGGCCTCCATAAGGTGAAGAATGGCACTACCGAAGCACATTTGGTTGCTCCTCCTTGGGAACACATCGTCTTATAACCTGATCTTCACATTGTTTAAACAAAAAAAGGCTCGTCCCAATAATAATGCTTAGCATCATGTCGGAACCGCTTTTTGCCTTGGTGAGTAAGGTTATAAGGTAAGATACCACTAACTAAAAAATTAACAAGATTGGCATACCATGGAGTTGCCGAGGCAATTAGCAACTGTTCATCAGGGAATGCATCATCGGTCTCCAAGGGCTCAGTTACATCGTTGCCTCCTTCCAGCCTTGACAAGTGATCGGCAACTTGATGCTCCGTTCTTTTCCTGTCCTTAATTTCATTGTTAAAATCTTGTAAAAGTAAAATCCAATGAATTAAATGAGGTTTGGCATCTTTTTTAGCAATCAAATATTTAATGGCTGAGTGGTTGGTATGGAAAATTACCTTAGTACCAATCAAATAAGAACGAAACTTGTCAAATGCGAAAACTACCACTAGTAATTCATTTTTCGTTGTGGTGTAATTCAATTGAGCATCATTAAAGGGTTTTACTAGCATAATATATTACATGGAAGATGTTACCTTTTTGCTGGCCTAAAATAGCACCTACTGCAAAATCACTTGCGTCACACATGAGTTCAAAAGGTAGGGACCAGTCAGGTGGAACGACAACGGGTTCTGAGGAAAGTTGCTTCTTCAGGTCTTTAAATGCCGTGGCACATGATTCATCAAAGTCAAAAGCTTTGTCATTTTCAAGCAAATTACACAAAGGTTTAGAAATCTTAGAAAAATTATAAATGAACCTTCTGTAAAAACCTGCATGACCAAGAAAACTTTGGATTCTTTTGACTGAAATTGGCGGTGGCAATTTTTCAGTCACTTCCACCTTGGCTTTGTCGACTTCAATACCTTTTGATGAGATCTTGTGGTCGAGCACTATACCTTCGTCTACCATAAAATGACACTTCTCTTGATTTAAAACTAGGTCAGATTCTTCACATCGTGTTAGCACCTTCTTCAAATTGCCTAGGCAATTGTCAAAGCTATCTCCAAATACTAAAAAATCGTCCATGAAGATTTCTAGGAAATCTTCCACCATATCAGAGAAAATTGCCATCATGTATCTTTGGAAGGTTTCCGGGGCATTGCATAATTTTTAACGGTATTCTTCGAAACGCATATGTACCATACGGTCATGTGAAGGTGGTCTTTGCCTGATCATCTGGTGCTATGGCGTTTTGGTTATAACCTGAGTAACCATCAAGAAAACAATAAAAGGATTTACCTGCAAGACGGTCAAGCATTTGGTCAATAAATGGCAAAGGAAAATGATCTTTCCTATTAGCTTTATTTAACTTATGGTAATCCATGCAAACCCTCCAATCGGTGACAGTTCTAGTTGGAATAAGTTCGTTGCTTTCATTACTTACCACAGTTATACCTCCATTTTTGGTACACATTGTACCGAACTTACCCACGTACTGTCGGAGATAGGATATATGATCTCAGCATCAAGCCACTTAATGATTTCTTTCTTCACGACTTCCTTCATAGCAAGGTTAAGACTCCATTGTGCCTCAATAGTCGGTTTATGATCATCCTCCAAAAGGATTTTGTGCATACATACCGTCGGGCTAATTCCCTTCAAGTCTGCAATTTGCCACCCTATTTCCTTTTTGTGGAGCATTAACATATCGATCAATCTCTATTCTTGTTCAGGCTGCAACTTAGAAGAAATAATTACGGGCAGTACGTTATTGGTTCCCAAATAAGCATATTTCAATTGTCCTGGCAAAGCTTTCAATTCAAGAATAGGAGGCTGCTCAATAGAGGGTTTTTTGATTTTACCTTCCTTACTTGAGTAATCCAATGGTTCAAAGTACGTATATCTTCCTCTATTCCAAAATTGAATTCGATGGTGGCTTGGATGACTTGACACTCCTCTGGATCATCGGAATGCTTGAGAGTTTGAAAACATTACACTTGACTTGTTGATCGTTCACCCTCATAGTGAGTTCTCCCTTTTTAACATCGATTAAGGTCATTCTTGTTGCTAAAAAAGGCCTCCCAAGAATAATAGGAGCGAACTCATCTGCTTCACAATCCAAAACAATAAATTCAGTGGGAAAATAAATTTATCAACTCTTACCACTATATCCTCGATTTTTCCCTCTAGATGAACGTAAGATCTGTCCGTAAGCTGCAGCATAACTGTTGTAGGTCTCGCCTTCCCTATGCCCAATCATTGGAAGACTGATTTCGGTATAAGGTTTATGATTGCTCTAAGATCGCATAATGCCTTCCTAACATGGTGATTTTTGATTGCACAAGGTACTGTGAAACTGATGGGATCATTTAGCTTAGATGGCATTCGGATGTACAAAATTGCCATACATCCTTCCGTCACGGTTACTGTTTCAAACTCACCTAGTCTTGTTCGCTTAGAGACAATATCTTTAAGGAACTTTGCATAGTTCGGCATTTGCTCTATTGCTTCAACCAATGGCTAATTGATGTGGACTTGCTTCAAGATATCAAGGAACTTCTTGAACTGGTAGTCTTGTTTTTGTCGTTTAAGCCTCTGTAGGAATGGTGGTGGAATTCGGATCTCCTCATCCTTCTTCCTCAATTTGGGATTTTCATCGCAACTTGCCTGGGCAATTAGAATTGCCTGGGCATCTGGAATTGCCTGGGCAATTTCCAATTCACCAATTTTGGATGAGGTGTCCTCACCAATTACATCTTTTTGAGCGAAGAAATACTCTACTGGGCGATCTATGGGCTGAGCAGGTGCATCATTAAGCTTTCGTCCCATCCAAGTGGTAATTACCTAACACTGCTCATGACCTATCCCCTTCGCGACCTTAGTATCGCTGGGTAAACCGCCTATTGGTCTAGTATTCAAGTTCTGGGCGAATTGTCCAACTTGAGTCTCTAATGATTTTAGGGCTGCCTCCTAGTTCTACAATCTCATCTCAGTCCTGTTAATAAAAGTGTCAGTCCTTTTCATGAAACTACTATTCTCAACCATATAAGATTCAGTTTTTAACAAAAAAATATTAAGAGAGTTTTCCAAAAAACTAGATGGTGTCGATTGTTGCTGCGGCATTTTTGCCGAGGCATGTTCTGCTAGAATCTCGGTGCTTGTGTATTCTGATTGTTCTAATTGAGGGTATTATTCGGATTACTCCATGAGAAGCTGGGATGCTTCCTCCATGCTGGATTGTAGGTGTTGGTTGTCAAATTGATGTTCCGGTTATAGTTTCCAACATAAAAGCTAGACTCTGGGTTCTGCGGACATTCAGAAGAATCATGGTTATTGTTACATAAATCACAAAAGGAATCTACTACCTTTATCTCCTGTGTGTTGCTTGGTCGCTGCATGTTCTTAACCAAATTGGTTAAAGTAGCCAATTGCGAGGAAATTGAGTTTGATGAATCAAGCTCATTGATCGTGGCATGGCATCTGATTCCTCCTTTTCTAGTAGTTGGGAACTGATAATCATTCTTGGCAAGCCGATTTAGAATCTCTACAGCTTCCTCAAGTGCCTTGTCGAGGAGTATGCCATTTGTCGAGGCATCTACCATCATCCTTGTTGGCCTGTTTACTGAGTTGGAGAACATCATCACCTGTGTCCATACTAGGAATCCGTGCATGGGACATTTATGTAAAAGCTCCCTGCATCGCTCCCAAGCCTCGTACATGGATTCATCATCTGTCTGCCGAAAAGAAGTAATATCATTACGCAATTTATCAATCATATTTGTAGAACTAAATCTAGCAATGAAATCACGACATAAATTCGTCCAAGATCCTATAGATCCGAGTAGAATACTATTCAACCACGTCTTTGCCCTAGCCCTTAGTGAATAGGGAAATAATTTCAGCCTTAGGACATCCTCAGGGACTCTTGTAGTTTGAAGGAATTGCAAATCTCCAGGAAAGATTTGAGATGTAGTCTGGCATCTTTAGTGGCCGATCCACCAAATTGAATAATTGTATTGATCATGTTGAACATCATACGTTTTAATTCAAAGTGGGCAGCTTCTATTTCAGGTGTGACAACTCCTGGATTGAGACCGTTTAGATCTTCCTCTAGGTAATCTCGGATTGCCCTATTTCTGATACGAACAGGTTGTTGCTTGACTAAAACTCCTCCTCCTATTGCCACATCATTTTGATTGTAGTCTGGGACAACATGATCTGCCATTGCTGCTCTTTGCTCACGTCTCATCTTATGAAGAACTCATTCTATCTCGGGTTCAAACAGGTATTCTGGTGATGTTGGTCTCGCCCTGGTCATACATAGATGCAGAAACCAAGATTGTAAGTCTTTTGAAACCGATTAACAAAAATAAAAAAATAAAAAAATAAAAGTAAAAGTGCAAGGAATTAAAAATAAAGTTGCTATTGCCAATCCCCGGCAACGGCGCCAAAAACTTGTTTGCGTGTATTAGAGTGCTTCGCAATTGGTGCACGTGTACACGTCACAAGTTATAGTATAGATTAGATATCGTCTCTACATGGATTGGTGCTACTTCAAGAATCTAACTTCTTGCACTGTAAAAATAAGAACACAATTGATAATAGGAGTTGATTTAACGAGTAAAGTCAAATAGTAAGTAAATAAAAAAGAGATGCAATCGAATAAGAGAGAGTAGGCCGAGTTATCATGAGTTGTGGGGTGATAGTTGAATGGACTATCATGGTAATTGAGTTCTACAGTACCTCAATCGTTTCGTCAATTGGATCCAGTCAAATTGCTTGGGCAATTCTGCGATTGCCTGGGCAATTGGGAATGGAGCAATTGCATGGGCAATTGAGCGTCAACCTTCAAAGTTCGGCGAAGCGTTCTTCAATGGCTTCTCGTTATCCCTAACTCAAAACATTGTTAATTATGCATGCCTTGGTGATACATCTCTGCGTTAACCATGGGTGGACAACAACCGATCTTGCGCTTCTCTTAGCCGTTGAAATTCGCAACTTATTCCTAAGTCGAATTAGTCTTCACCAACATTCATTTGTATGAAGACCATTCTCATTCATTTCTTGAATCTAACTCTCCCAATATTAGATAAATCGATGAATTCATGAGATCCTCTCCCAATTCACTCGCAATCAAAATTAAGAACCAAGAATGAACAAACTTTGAATTAAAATTGCAAACTCAAATACCTAAACAAATCCAATCGTTCTCACAACCACAAAAACACAATAACCCAAGCCAATTAAGTTTAGTTCATGGTTAGGTGCAAAATAAAAGCAAGATATGATCTCCCTAACATGAATCTAAACAAACAAAGAGGAAGAAGAAGAATAAGATGTCGAGCAGCCCCTTGGTTTTTTTACTCCCCAATTGTAACACCCCTTTTCCCGTATCCATCATTGAATACGAGTCAGAGATATCACAAAACATTTGTAAAACCCACTACATTTTTAATTCGGTAAAATTGTTTCTTTAAAAAATATTACCATATATTTAGTTTTTTTTACAAATCTAGTTAATCGTGTAAAGTTTAAACATAATATTTTCATCTTCAAATCGAGTTTAATTTCAGGCAGCAACTTATCAATTTAATTTGAATTTATATAATTAGTGAAACTACCTAAAAACTGCCTGATTTAAAATTTATCCAGATACCAAATAAAATACAATTTATATCAGAGCATGCATAGCTTTTTAATAAACAAGCCAACTGGTGAATATCAAACAACCTCAAATATTATATTACTGATACTGATGTACCTATTCTTGATAGATGATGTCCACTAGTGCTCCAAACACTCCTCTTTTCCTACGCGTGAAATAGTCGCGGGCTAAGTATTTACTTAGTGAGGCAATAATTTGAATTCAAGTGCAATTGTCATAATATCAATATCAATATTAATAAATTAACAAAGCATATGATCATCTTACCATTACATGCTCATTAACATAAAAAAATATGTAATAGCATATATGTATATCAAAGTGATAAGATTAGATCTTACCAATACTGTTGCCATTTTCATCCGTAAGCTTTCAATGCTTACCAATACATTTTCAATTTTTCTATCTACAAAAAGCTTATCAATCTATTTCTTTGATTCATTTTAATTTACTTAGCCCAAGGTATCGAATTAAGAGATTCTATGTACACGAGTCATCCCCCTATACTTACTTGAGTATAGTATATTATTGCACTCTACCGGGAGTGCTTAGAACCAAAGTGCTTCGGTATACTTACCGGAGTATACCATTAATGAAATTTGCATTTTACCTGAAATGCTTAGAATAATTTTGCACTTTACCTGAAGTGCTTAGAATATTTATACAGTTGTTTATGACTCTATGGCAAGCCAACTATACCTTTGAATCTCTATATCATACTTGGGCTTTATATCATCAAATATTTCATCCATGGCAATGTATATCAATTTATATTAACATGAAGCAATTCATACCCGAAATAACATTCATAGTATACCATCATCAATAACTAGTGATCAATGCATTTATTTTCAATCTTTGACATATTTAAAATATGTCAAATATATGATCAATGACATAATTATCATGACAATATATATACCAGGTAGACTTATCGCAAGTCCTACCAGTGATGTATGAAACATCCATGTATAATGTTATGTATGCATTGCACTCACCCGGGCCATTTATTTGTATGCCTCACTAAGCTCTATTGATCCTTTCCTTTATAGTACCTTGAACCTTTTCTTGATTCGAATCCAACTTCATTTATCACATGAATATAAATAAACATTTGCTAGATTCACTTCTAACAGTATTTCACTTAAGCTATCTAGTTATTCAACATAAAAATTCTCCATAAAATTCTTTCCTTCCTTATACTGTTCACAAACTCATTTTGGTCCCTAATGACCATTTTGATCTTCAAGTAATTCCTCCAAGCTTGCTAACAAACATTAGACACAAATTGTCTCAATTTCCATTTTCTGTCAACTTGCACTACCATCAAAGAAATATTTCTATAAAATAATTTACAGCTCGAAATTTGATTCCGTTTGTTCTGAAAGAAACTAGATTCAATAAGCTTTTAAACATATAAATTAATAGCCCAAATTCAACTGTACGATTTATGGCGAATTTTCAAAATCAATTTCTAGTGCCGATTTCAGAACAGACTGTCATACTATTTTCTGACCTTTCACCACTTAAAAATTCATATCGTTTTACTCAGAACTCAAAATCAGTTTTCGTTTGTTGGACAAGAAACTAGACAAACAAATCTTTACATCGGTATAAAATTCACCTTCTAACTATTTTTGTAGAATTTATGGTGAATTTTCAAACTTACTGCCAAATAAGACACTAGTGATTACCATATATCTCATTTCGGTCCTTAGTGACCATTTTGAACATTTGGCAAACTATTCATACCTTAATGCTCTAATTCTTCCATTTAAATCCTCTACTTTCTCATTCTTGCCAAAGTTGTCCTTTTTCATCAATCCAAGCTAATTTGATCATGTTTTCAACAATTACTCTTTAATCCTTCTTCAAAACAATAATTTCACAAACATCCCCTTAATTTTCTCAAATTGCCGAATTGGTTCTTCACTATTCAAAATTGATTTTTGATCCAATTGGCATTCTAATATGCTAAAATAAACTTTTCATCACAAATACATTATTTCCCCCATCAAATAGAAATTCAAGAATAATCCCCCCAAATTTTCAACATTTTCGAACTGGTCACTAAATTTTCCAAATGGGAATTTTCATTATAACATCAAAATTAAGCTTCTTGAGTCACAATTACTTCAATTTCATCATCAATTCCATAAGCCTAATTAAAACCCTAAATGTCAAGATTAGGGTTTATTACTTTCAACATAAAATTAACTTGATTTCAAGCTTGTTTTTATCAAAACTAAGCTTAATTCATCATCTACTACTTGAATTCAATCATAATCCATGAAACCCTAATTTCTCTCTCTTCAAACCCTAATCCAAAAATTCATAATTACATGCAATTTTACTATCAAAATGAAGAGTATGAAGAGTAGATCACTTTACCTCAAACAACCTTGCTTGAATTCTTGATCAAATGCCTTGAATTTGAGCTAGAAAAATTTTTGAACATTTTCCCCTAAATTTTCTCTTTCTTTCGAATTGCTAGGGAAGAAGATAAACTTCATTCATAATTTTTTAACAAATAAATGTAATATATAATCATAAAATGCCACATGTCCATTTAAAAATGAATTTAAAATTCATTTTTTTCTCTTTCCAAAAATACCCCTTTAACTAAATGAAAATTACAATTAGTTCAAAATTATGTCACTCCATTACTTTTAAACTATATTGGTTCCAATCCAACCGGTCATCATCATTAAATAATCATAAAATACCATTTATGATTTTTGTTCGATCTAATTTCCCGATTTTCACCTTCTACGATTTTTCCTTTATCGAACCATCAACTCTAATTCAGGAATCACATTTTTCCTTAATTCCATGAATAGATCCATTCTTTCATACAAAATCATCCACTTTAATAAAGTCAAACTTAAAAATTTGACTCGATACAAAAATATCTATAATTACCCGAAATTTCTATCGGGTAACAACTTTCTTGAAAATCCTTCATTAAGCATTTATACGAATCTTTCCTACTTTTTATGAATCCTTTTTACTGGTTAAAATACCAATATGTGACACTTCCCAAAAGGTCACCCCAAGCATTTCTCCAATCTGATCGCGCTTAACCACTTTCGTCGATCGAAATTTAAAATTTTCTACTGCACTCTAACTTCACAAATTATTACCAAAATTCTTATTCTGATCGAATTTATCCTTATACTGAATAAAAATCATTCTTGGGAAATTTACACTTAGGTCCCTAAACTTTTACCAACTTTTCATTTTATCACTAACTTTTATCTTTTGTCATTTTAGTCACTAAGTTAGCCTTGTGCCAAAACCTTAGTACTAAATGACCCTTGTTTAACTTAGCAAGATTTTTGGGGTATTACACCAATCACCCCCCCAAAGCTGCGTTAACCTCTCTATTTATAGGGGATGATCTGATTAGTTTGTCATGGTAGGAAAGGTTGGATTTATTCGAGTTCCATGGAGATAAGATCCTAATCCAATTTAAACTCTTCAATTTTGCAGATTATGTTATTGATAAGGATGAGTTTAAGTTGGAATTGAATTGGATAAAAGAGATAATTAATCTCTCTTATATTTATATTCAAACTCCTCATAAATTTGAGTCTTTATCTCCCCCTTTTTATGCGTGGAATATCCAGATTTTGGGAGCTTATCCCTTTCTTTTCATGTTTATCTTGGATGAGGTAGACTTATCCCGGCATGCCTCGGCAATTTCCTACTTGCTTGGGCAATTAGATCTTGCACACACAAAAACATATACCAGCAGCACCTTTTTCCACAAAATCAACCAAATTGAGTAATCAAGCTTAACGGCAAAAGAAACTATGAAATTATGCATGAATGCCTATTAATGCAATTAAGATGAGCCTAAGTCAAACAATAATTAAGGGTAAAAGGGGTAGAAATATAGTACTTTTTCACGCTTAACAAAATTTTCATGTTATAGATACATATTTTTGAGTATGCCACTGAGAAGAGAGCTTAGGTCCAACACGAATAATGCTGCCAGAAAGCATGGAATTGAGGGTGAGATAGTGCACCCTGAGGGGTTGCCACCTCCTCCGCCTAATCTGCCAGTCGGGATAGATGTTGGGAAAGTGTCGCCAGTCAAGGTAGATGTTGGGCATGTGCCGCTAGTTTAACCTGGACTACTCTTTGGGGATATAACATCGTTGATCCAGGCTATGATTGGAGTGCATGTTCATGCACCAGCACCTACAGTAGCTGTTAATACAGGACTTCCGTTGGAGCCTTTGCGCATTTTGGGAGGTTTTGATTTTATAGATTTAGCTCATGAGGCAGCTGAGGAGTGGTTTGCAAGTACCGAAAGTATTCTTGGTCAGATGGAGTGCACAGATGTACGTAAGTTAGGTTGCATTGTATCTCTGCTTCAGGGAGATGCCTATAGTTGGTGGACTACCACTATAGCAGGAATGGCCCCTAAGGATGTGACTTGGGAATTCTTTGGTGTTGCTTTTCAAAAAAAGTATTTGGGTACTTGGAACCAGGATGAAAAGAAGCGTGATTTCATGTCTTTGGTCCAGGGCAATATGTTTGTAACCCCTTGACCCGGTCTAAACGCCAGACTGAACCGAGCTAGCTATATTGGGTTTGCCAGAACAAACCTGAAAGAATTACTTAGAAAATGGTCCATTTTTTCATTTTATCTTTTCTAAATGCATAATTAATCTCTAAGGTGATCATGCTAGCATTGGTGAAATTACAACTCAATCGGGTGTCAAATTGACATCCAATTGGACAGAAACGAACTTTGGGGACCAAATTTCAATTTCTAAAAATTAGAAGGACTTTATTGAAACTAAGGTTACCAATCTTTAATTAGACAAATTATAAGCAAGCAGGTTAAGTTACAACTTAAAATAACCATCCAAACTCATTTAATTGCATGATCAATAAATAGGGACTAAACTGCAAAGATTTAAACTTCTGGAAAGCCTATAATAACATAAATAACGGCTTGCGTACTGATACTGCCCCTATCCATATCGTAACATGTGCATTTTACAAAGGGGTATCGGTATAGTCCCGAAGCATACCGATACCGGTATTCAATTTCAAAAATAGGGATTTCTAGTGGCTAAATGGCGTACCGATATGGTTGCCCACGTATCGACACCCGGTCAAATTTCCAGCCTCGCGTACCGCTACGATTGCCCATGTACCAACACCAGGCTTAATTTTTCTACTATGCGTACTGATACGGTTACCAGGCGTATCTGTATGCCTTTGTATTTTTTCCCAATTTTGAGCTGAGACAGGCCCCGTGTACCGATCCCTGAGGACCTATATCGGTACAGACAGACCTATAATGACCTCTTGGTCGAACATATGACACTTTGGCTCAATTTTACATACTTCAAGCATTACCTAAGCATCACATAGCATTCCAAGCATCATTTCCAAAATCAAATAGACATGGTAGAGGATCATTCACAACATAGCATATCCAAACAAAGGTCCTATGGGCATGATCTCTACCCAAGCATGCAAAATATAACCCAACCCCTCAAACAAGATTTCAATCATCATCCAAAACATGAAATGAAACTTGTCCAAAATTGGGAGTAATCAAAACAACCCTCCCAATTACAACTTGGTTACATTTCCTCTTATTACTACATAGTATTTGTAAAATCATACTTGAAATTTCTTTGCTCTTGGATTGCCCCTTGCTTGCTTGCTGTCCAATAGGTCTACCTATCTGCATTGATGAGAAAGGAGAGTGTAAGCTTATAAAGCCTAGTAAAGGAATCTCAAAAACACTCATCAATGCTTTTAAAAACATTTTAGTTAAACACACTTGTTCATCATGCTTAAACATCTCATGCCCTTTTTTAGCTTTGTAAAACATGCATAACAAACCATATGCAAAACATGTATCATAGATCTCATGCATAATCCCATATGCAAAACCTCAATTTGAGCCTTCACATGCTTTTCAACCAATAGTAAAGCTTAAAGAGCAAAACATGTATAAATCACATTATACAAGACAGATTTATCCATCATGATACAATAATTCATATATTGGCTTTCAAGTGACCCAAAAAAATACCTTTCCTTAACGAAAACACATCAGATACACGGATTTCCCAAGTGGTTCTTTCGACCACTTTACATACATTCATAACCGGAGAAAACGGCACATTTAACCCCTTGACAATTAAGATGTATAATATCTACAGTGGGAGTAAACAGCACATTTAACCCCTTGACCATTTTGATACTCAATCCTCCAATAGGAGAATACGACACAATTAACCCCTCGACCGCTACGGTTCCCAAGGTGGAGAAACGACACAATTAACCCCTTGACACACATGAGGTGACTTATTATAGTGCACTTTAAACCCTATGGATAGACAACTATATCCAATAACATTTAACCATTGTCACTTAGCCAACATATTCCATTTTAAACATGATACCTCACTGTTTTTCCTATACATTATTCAAACCAAATTCCAATACAACAAAACATGCATTTATATTCCTTTGAAAACCTTTCCACAATCAATTGTCATTTTCAACTACCATCAATATCAGATCATTTGCAACATATTTCATTTCCAAACATGCATAAAATATTAGGCATCAAAATATAAGCATAGGCATGAGAAAATGTAACCCCCTCGACCCAGCCTAGTCGCAAGACCGAACCGAGAGAACTACATTAGGTTTACCAAAGCAAATCGGGAAGATTAAACCCAAAACATGTCCATTTTTTCTTTTTATCTTGTCTAGATGCGTTAACGCTTTCCTACGTGATCATACTGTTTATAGGTGAGCACCCATCTAATTGGACATCGTAATGATATCTGATTGGCCATAACACTATTTAGGGACCAAAATGTAATTTTAGCAAAATAGAAGGGTTTTACACTTTTTAAGTTACCAACATCAAATTAGGTTCATTTCATGCTTATATGTCAAACACCAGCCTCAAACGATCATCTACGCTTAAATAATTGACAAAACAAGATTCAGGGACTAAAACGAAAGAAAACAGAACTTTACTAAAGCCTTTAACTAACTTAACTGCCAAGGGTATTGGTACCCCTATTTGAGTATCAATACGCCCTTTCCATTTCGAATTCCAAAAATTCCAGTAGCCAATTCTTGTACCAGTATGACCCTGCGTACCGATACGCCTTACCAAAACCAAAGGCTCGTACCGATCCTTAAACTCGTGTACAGATCCCCCAAGCTAAACTTAGCCTTCACATACCGATACGCGAAGCGGTGTATCAGTATGCCACTCTAAAGATACACTTTCGTATCGCAACGTCTAGCCCGCGTACCTGTACCACAAGCCCGAAATGGCTTCTCGTACCGATACGTGAACACGCGTACCGATACGCCTGGACTTGAATGGTCACAAATGGCTGGTTTAACATGTTTGTTTCAAAACTAAACCATTTCATTAAGCCATAAACTTTCATACAACACTACCTATATGCAAAAGCAACCTAAACATCATAAGTTCAGCAACCAAATGGCTTTCATACATCCAATGATATTCTAAAGGCATGATTCCTAAAAACACTTTGGCAAACATCCCAAAATACACAATTAAGCCATTCTCAACATATGCATCATAACATTGCAATCCACATAGCATAATAAACTTGCTCAAACCATCACAACAAGGCAATCATCAAGGAAGCTCAAGATGCATACCTAAGACACCATTCATCCACAACTACAACAAGTATTAACATCAAGCTTAGCAACATCAACCATCCTCAAAAACCAGCATAGAAAACATACTCAAAATCCATAAGAAAACATGATTACAACCCCCAAAAACCTTGGCAAACACATTGCCTTATTAACCGAAAATATAAATCGAGTTCATATTCAAAGTAGTTTATCTCTTGGATCCTTGCAAACCTTGCCCTTGCTGCCCGAACTTTAATGCTCTGCATCATTAGGAAAAAGAGTAAGCACACATGCTTAGTGAGGATGCTCATAAACAATGATGCATTTAAATTCATTTTAAAACACATGCTTTCTTTTACCAAAACATGCTTACTTCCAAAGCACTTCCTCATGATTCTAACCGAATCAAAACATAATAATTTTCATTTAACATCATAAACATTTCATGCTTAAATCCAAAGCATTTTAATCAAACCATGCTTAAATCCCAAAGCATTTTGGTACAAGATTCAACTCATGATCTTTCTCATATATTGGCATTTATAGTGACCCGGATAGACTACCTCTATCCTATACACATATCCGATAAACGGATCTCTCATACCATGCCTAGTTAAACCGCATGATATCCCAAACCTTGCCTAGTTAAACCACGAGATTTCACCCTTGCCTAGTTAAACCGCATGCCCCAAATGAGGTCCCAACAGTCCGAGTGGCCTTGTTAAATTGCCATACCTTACGGTCGATTTTGTTCATATTTTATAGTGCACTTTTAATCCTATGGCATGCCAACTATATCCGATTGTTTTCTCACCTTGTCACATAGCCAATATATCATTTAGAAAACCATTTACTTATTGTTTTACAATGCATTTCAGAAAACACCACATATGCAAATCTTATTACCAATGCAATAACACCATTCCCAACCGGAATGAAAACCAATGCTCAATAACATTTAATATACTTTCAAACCCCTGCATATGTACTCAAAATCATGCATTTCCAGTAAGTAAGTCATACCATGTTTATCACCAAAACATGCAAACAACATGCTCATATCCAAGCTGATATTCAAGAGCAAAATAAGGGAAACTTACTTCCGATCTTAGGTAAGTGTCTAACGCTTACCCTAAACTCCCAATAACCTTTACAAACCTTTGTAAAGCATCTAAAACTAGTTTCCACTCACCAATACGCTTTGTCTTCCTTGCCAAAGCGAAACAAGCTCCCGGTAAGCAATCAAACAATGTCAAGCTCCGTCGCCTTGATTGTCCCCTATTTTAAACACATAAAACCAAAGGACAAATGCATTAAAATGCATTCAAACCAATGCCTAACATCAATCTCCCATAACTCCCAAGTTGCCCACTCAAATCCCATCTGAAACATACCAAAAACACCACCAAACGTTTCCAAAACTTAACCCAGCCATAAACCAACAATTCAAGCCATCAATCAACATCTAATAACATCCAAAAACCATTTCCTAACATCCTTTTACCTCCAGCAAAGATTAAACTCAAATATCACCATAATAACTAAAAACTAGCAACCTAACTAATTAGAGATTCAAGAGTTTCGGGATTCTATCGATAAAAACAACTTATCAACATCAAAATGCATCCAAAATATATATTAAATCCATCTCAATTAATGGAAATCAAACCCACTTCGAAAGTCACCATGCTTCATCAAAATTTCCAAAATAACTCAATTAAACATGGATAAAACATTAAAACCACATTACAACTTATAAATCAAGGATCAAATACTTGGGAATATCAATAAAGAACCATTTAACAGAGGAGATCACGGACCTTACCCCTATTATGTGATTTCTCCCTCAATTGGCTTGTTAAAAGCTAAGAAAATACAAGATTTCAATGAGATTTTGCAAAACAAAGTTAAAGGAACAAAATAAAATCAATAATCTGAGTGAAATGAGTTCTTTACCTCTGGACTTTGATAAAACTTTGAGTGTTTGGAAGAAAAGAAGTTGAGAGAAAAGATTTAGGAAAAAGTTATGAAAATCTCCTTTAAAAAACTAATAACTAACTTTAGATATTTAATCCTTATTAACACCAATTAAAACACATGTTTAAAATGATTTAATTGAAGAGAGAAATCACCAGCAAACACTTGGTAGATTAGCTCCTTAAGGATTCTAAGAATTTGACCCTTTTGATTTTATTCACTTAAAAACAGTTTTTAAAAAAATCGCATTTTGGTCACTAATCCAAAATGTCATATTTCCAAATTTCTTTTTCTAAAATTGATTCCACCAAAAATCATTATATATTAAAAGATGATTTTTAACTATTTTTCCATACTTTTATCTTACCGAAAAATATACAGTCTCGAATCCAACTCGAATATCTAACCCGGTCCACCGAACCGTCTAATAAACCTCAAAACCGCTAAGCCCAAAACTGGGGTATTACAACTCTCTCCCACTTTAGGAATTTCGTCCCGGAAATTAACTGGAGGAAACAGATGCAGAAATTACTCTTTCATATCCGCCTTGCTTTCCCAAGTAGCTTCCTCCGCACCGCGATGCCGCCACAAGACTTTCACGAGCTCTATCGTCTTACCACAAAGAACTTTCTTACTGGTATCGAGGATCTCTACGGGTTCCTTATGAAAGGTTAGATCCAGCCTCAGCTCCACATCTTCCACCGGCATGATAAGCGATGGATCTGACCGATATCTCCTCAACATTAAAACATGGAACACATTATGAATTTTCTCCAGCTCGGGAGGCAACCTCAACCGATATGCCACAGAACCTACACGCTTAATAACCTCGTATGGTCTAATGAACCTCAGACTGAGCTTACCCTTATGTCTGAATCTCATCACCTTTCTCCATGGTGACACCTTCAAGAATACACGATCACCCACCGCATACTCGACCTCCTTACGCTTCAAATCCACGTAAGATTCCCATAGCCGCTTTCAACCGGTCTCATACAAGCTTAACCTTCTCATCCATGTCTTTTAACACATCCGGTAGGGTAACATGCTTTTCCCTCATCTTAGTCCAACATAAGGGCGTACGACACCTCCGGCCATATAACGCCTCGTAAGGTGCCATCTGTATACTCGCCTGATAACTGTTGTTGTAAGCAAATTCAACTAAAGGCAAATACTTCTCCCAAGTTCCTTGGAACTCAATAATACAACATCTCAGCATATCCTCCAAAACCTGGATAACCCTCTCAGACTGCCCATCCGACTGAAGATAATACGCAGTGCTAAAACTCAACCTCGAACCCAAGGCTTGGTGCAAACTCCTCCAAAACCTTGCCGTAAACCTCAGAAACTTATCTAAAATGATGGATTTAGGTACACCATGCAAGCGAACAATCTTCGCTATATACAAATCTGCCAACTTGTCTAAGGTATACATTGTATGCACTGGTAAGAAATGTGCACACTTTGTGAACCGGTCAACAATCACCCAAACGGAATCCTTCTTAGCCAGTGTCAACGGCAACCCTGTTACAAAATCCATGGTGATTCTCTCCCCTTTCCACTCCAAAATTTTCAACGGTTGCAACAACCTAGATGGAAATTGATGTTCAGCTTTAACCCGCTAACATACTATGCACTTGGAAACAAACTCAACCACATCTTTTTTCAACCCAACCCAGTAGTATACCTCCTTCAAATCACGATACATTTTACAATACCAAGATGCATAGCAAAAGGACTAGAGTGTGTCTCCGTCAAGATAGTGTGCCTCAACTCCGGATCATCCGGTACCACTATTCGACCCTTGAAACATAAAACTCCATCATCATCAAAATAAAATTCTGTCAGATTACCATCTGCTATATTCTTAACATGCTCAACCAACGAATCATCATACGGTTGCCTAGCTTTAATCAATTATGATAACGTAGGCTTGACTTGCAACTCCGCCAGCAAACCGCCCTCCCGCGTCACACTCAACCTTGCAAACATAGCTCGGAGCTCAACCACAACCTTACGACTTAATCCATCTGCCACTACATTGGCTTTACCAGGATGATACTCAATGGTCAAGTCATAATCCTTAAACAACTCTAACCACCTACGTTGCCTAAGATTTAGATCTTTCTAGGACATCAAATACTTCAAGCTCTTGTGATCCATAAAGATCACGCACTTCTCACCATAGAGGTAATGTCGCCAAATTTTCAAAGCGAAAACCACACCCGCAAGTTCCAAATCATGAGTTGGATAATTGCGCTCATGAACTTTCAACTGCCTCGATGCAAAGGCCACAACATTCCCGTCCTGCATCAGTACACAACCCAAGCCAACATACGACACATCACTATAAACCATAAACTCTATCCCAAATTTAGGCTAAATCAACACAGGAGCGTGTTTTAGTACTTCCTTTAACTTCTCAAAACTATGTTGCTGCTTCTCTGTCCACACATACGGAACATTCTTCGTCCACACATACCACCATGCAGGTACCGATACCACCCTATGGGTATCGATACCCCCTCATAGTTTTGGCTCCAACGGCTATTTCCAAATTAGGACGGTATCGATACCCCTACCCGAGTATCGATACCCTATGCGCAAAATTGCAGGTTTGCTTGGAAAATGTCCCCCAACGGTCACCAACGGCTAGGAACTCATTTGGGAGGATAAAATGACCCCTCAAGCACCTGGAACAACTAATGCTTCAATTGTCAACAACATTATGATGCCAAAATTGTCTTTGGGCTTTTAATTCCCACTCTTTGTATAGACAACACTTGTGAGCATCAATTGTTATATTTGCTCAAGTGTTTAGGTTTGGGTGAGTGCTTTAAGAGTGCAAACAATTACCTTGTAGAAAGGATTCTTTGTTTGCTTTATTTTTTTGTTTGAGAGGATTCCCAAAGCTTGGGTTGTAAGCATTGGATGCTAGACTTGGTAATTGAGTTTAGGTTGTAAAGGTTGCCTCCTAAGCCTTGTTAAAAGGGGAAGAAATCTTAGTGGATTTGGGAAATCCTTAGTGGGAGCTAAGGTAGTGGATGTAGAGCTTGTTAGAAGCTTGAACCACATAAATCCTTGTGTCCATTGTCTATATTTTTGCTTCCACCACATACACCCAAAAATTGACTTCTCCGGCACTTGGCAAGTAACTCAGTTGAAAGAATTCGAGCTTAATCCATCCTAACAGCTCATTTGCCATAAAAATTGTTTTGCGCCCTCTACGCATTTTGATTGAGACCTTGCTAGTCATTGTTCTGACGTTGGGCATTGTATTGAATACCTCTTTGATTTCCCCAAGCTAAATTTGGGTGTTGTCTCCATCATGCATTATAAGTACTGGAATGTACATTATAATTACGATTGAAATTTCTAATAAAATTTACTGACTCTGGGTTGGCAGGGCAATCTTCCATGAAATGGTCTTCCCCACATATGGTGCAGAATGGGTCCAATGCCTTAATTTATTGAGACTCTTTACTCTTTTGTAAGGTTCTAACCATGCTGGTAAGATTGGAAATCTCAACGTGAATTGATGTTAATTCATCTAGTGCTAGCTTTCCTCTAGTTTTAGTTCCGGTACCCAGTCAGGCACTATGATACTCAAAGTCATTAGTTGGTATCCTTTCAAGCATAACAACTGCCTCTGTATAATTCTTGTCCAGCAGGGAACCATTTGTTGATGCATCAACAATAGTTCTGGCATGAGTATTGAGTCCATTATAGAAGGTCTCTATCTGGGTCCAGTTTGGGAATCCATGCATGTGACATCTTCTCAACAGGTCCTTGAATCTTTCTCAGGCATCATATAGGATCTCGCCATTAGCTTGCCTAAATGTAATAATCTCGCTTCTCAGCTTGGCATTGAGTTTTGGTGGTTGGAGTCGCATTAAGAATTTTTGACATAGATCTCCCCATGAGGTGATAGATTCATGAGCAAAAAACTAAGCCACATTTTTGCTCTATCTCTCAAGGGGAATGTAAATAATTTTAGCTTCACTATATATTCCAAAACTCCATGTTGCTGAAATAACTGGCAAACTTCCATGAATTGCTTTAAGTGTTTCCTTAGGTCTCATATAGGTGCTCCATCAAATTGTCCTACATTCAAGAGCGTTTGTATCATTGCCGGTTTAAGTTTAAAATTTGGTGTATTTACCTCTGGACCAATTAGTTTTGGTACCAAATTGTCTATGTTCAGTGCCGAGTGTTCTCATATAGGTCTCTCCTCTTCTACATTAACGGCTGGGGCAGCAGGTGTGGTCGATACCCCATTATGGTATGGAGGGTTTCCCTGGTTGTTTGGGTTACCATCAGCTCCTCCATTACCACGATGTGCCATCTCTCAAGTTTTTC
This sequence comes from Hibiscus mutabilis, assembly GCA_019671005.1. NCBI lineage: Eukaryota > Viridiplantae > Streptophyta > Magnoliopsida > Malvales > Malvaceae > Hibiscus > Hibiscus mutabilis. The sequence continues at coordinate 18,939,720 of CM033749.1, read as the reverse complement.
TTTTTAACCTCCGTAAGGTTCTTTCAATTTCTAGGTCGTATGACCAATCTTCCACCATAGGGTGGTTTCTGGTTATACACCAGTTAAACTAAATAAATAATAAAATGAATGAAACAAGTAAAGAAAACAAAAAATTCTATCACAATCCTCGGCAACGGCGCCAAAAACTTGTTGACTATTGCTAACTCTTGGCAAAAGAGTATATTTTTAGTGTAAAAGTATGCCAAAGAGCAGTGCCAGGGTGAGTCTTATGCGTGCAAGTATACACAGTCAACAAGTAATACAACATAAAGCTGAGTATTGAATCCACAAGGATTGACCAAGAACTTATTTACTCAATATTTACTTGTGCGGAAGTTTTAAAAGTGTTCAAAATATTTTGGCATTTTGATTGAAAAGTTACAAAACAAAGTAGTAAAATAAGTCGTCTGGCAATGAATTATTCAAAATGAATGATGAACGTTGGCAAGGGGATGCCGAATTTTATGCTACTTATGCTAGCCTTTAATAATGATCTGTCTTGGTTTATTACCGAGCAGATTAAAGGTAGTATTGCCTCTATCGATGGTAATACCCTAAGTTAACTATGATAAAACCCTTATGTGTCTATAGTGAATGTTTTTCATGAATTAACTTGATTAAGCGACAATCTTTACTCCTAAGAGGTAGACTCACTTCCGAAGTAAGTTCATCTACTTGAACATCTTCTGTCGAAGCTTCTCGCCTTAGTACCTAACAACATATCATTACCCCTTAAGTCTGTTAAGATATTAAGGTGTAATAAGAACGCAATGCCAACTGTCGTATGGCAATGGATTTGTAAAAAGATTAAGAATATGCCAGATAGATAAACATGAAATCAACATCCATCCCAAACATCCCCAACCAACTGTAAAAATTTAGTTCATAGTTGGGGTTTCCGTCCAAAAAAATTATCGTATCCACATATCATCATTTAAACAGAATAAATAAAAATAAAGAGGATGGGCTCAAAGAGGGTCTGTCGATGCAGCCCTTCAATGGCTCCAAGCTCTTGGTCTTCAGCTGGTTGGGCCACATCTTGGTGCACCACCATTCAGCCTCTTCAATTCGATCTCTTCAATCCCCCCTCTCAAATGCTTTATCGATCTCTTTAAATAGGCTTGCGTGGGAAACCCTAGGATAAGGACTTTGAATTTAAATTTTGAATGCACGAGGGATAAGATGATAGCGTATCTTATCCAGATTTAAATCTTAGGGCTGACGTGTACAAGGTCCAACGAAGACTTTGACTGGTTAGTTGACGTTACTCCTTTGCCAGTCCGGCTTGGCATTGATTGGTCCTTTTGTGCCAACTGCGCCTCGGCAATTCTCTAGCTTCCTTTCCTGTATTCTCTGCCAAGCTTGCCTGTCTAGCTTGCCTGCCTTTGTCTTGCATCAAAAATAGCAAAATAACCCTTCACACTAGCAAACAGAATAGCTCATAAACTCCTTATGCAAATGCATGATTTTAATACCTAAATGCAACTAAATGTACTAAAAGAGCAAGCAAAGGCATTGTAAAATAAGCATAAAAATAGTACTTTTGAGGAGTTAACACCCTGTTTTAATTAAATTTCTGGATTTGAAAACTCGTATTGGTACGACTTAAGCCGTATCGATATGCCCTTAATCTTGGGTTCGATTATGCAAGCCCATACCAATACGCCACTACCCGTATCAGTACGGTAAGGTCTGTAATATTAATTTTTATCTAGTTTATTAGCCATTTGCCCACCCAAACCTTATTCAAATCCAATGATATTTTACCAGTAAATTTGTTTAGCCTAAATCTAAAAGCATGCCAAATTTCAGGGTCAATTGAATCCGTTTACTATGTTTTCCTCGATTTAGGCCAAATATGCATTTTAGTCCACTTTTAACCAACTTCAAAATTCTCATTTTAGCCTCTTGAGCATACCAAAAGCATACACAAAATACATGCATCCATGTGGTCAAAAGTGACTTATACAACCATTATGCCACCATTCTAGGAGTTTGTAGGATGGACATACTTTACTTTACCAACTTAGGTGACTTGCCAAAACTTCAACTTAGCCCGATCTTGACTCCAAACCTTGTTAACCTAAAATGCATGGAAAAAGAATGCACTAGGCATATTTTGCCTAGTGAGGTAGTCATAAACGATACAAAATGCAATGAATGCATCCATACCATGCTTAACATCAATAGCAACAATATGACAATATGTTCAAGTCAATGCTCAATACAATAACAATAAACGATGCAATAGCAATAATTAGTGTAATAATAGTATTTAGGCAATAACAATAATTAATAGCAATAGGTTTCCTTGGATCGATGTAGGGAGTATGGATATGCAAATTCCTATGCCTCACCAAAATGATAGTGGTCTTGTCCCTCCGCCTCACCTTTATGACCATAACACAACATACCTCTGCCTCACCATGATAAAGGTTGTAGCCACCCGTACCAATTAGCTCATGAATTCTATGGCATGCCAATTGTATCCAAGTCCACTCAAATCTAAAGTTCAATAACAATAGTCCAATAGCAATGATCCGGTACAATAATTTGGTAGCAATAATTCAATAGCAGTGGACCAATTTCAATGGTCAATAATAATTATTCAATATAATAATCCAATAGCAATGATTCAATAACAATAATTCAATGATAATGATCCAATACAATGTTTCAATATCATTATGCAATAGTCAATGATCAATATTCTATATGTCAATATTTCAATGACTCCGGTGACAGCAATAACGATGCTATAGACAATGATTGATGCAATACTCACCAATACTTACCAATATGGCCTCCAACAATGTTTTATGCAATATCCTCAATACGAAAGGTTGGCAATGCAATAATCAATATCCAATGGATCGAGAAAGGCACCTAGCCTATTCCCAAGACTCCGACTACACTAACCTAGCTTCCCAAAGCTCATACGGCTCTCGGATGACAATCTCTTTGTTCCTAGCTTTCGATGAAGATAATAGCTCTTCTTTCTCCAATTCTTGAGCTAGGTAAAAGTAATAGGAATAATAAGAATCAAAATAACGATATCGTAATCAATATTTGAACTTAAAATAGCTATTAGCTAATAGGTCTTCCATGGATTGAAGATTTAGGAAACATGGGTCTAGCCATGGACTACAATAGCTTCAACTTAAAATTAAGCCTTCAATATCCATGGAATTGGTTAATAGTTTGGAGTTTTTAGCTTACCAATACGGTGACTATCCAATGGTATTAAGAAATCAAAGAAAGCCTTAGTCTTTGGAAGACTAGTTATAGAGGTGCTAGCTTGTGAAGGTGAAGAAGACAACAATGGTAATGTGTGCTTGCTTCTTGGAGAAAGATGAAAAAAATGTTGGGGAAAGAAGCTTGGTAATATTTTTGCTTTTCACAAAAGTGTTTTAAAGTATTTTACTTGCTTCTTTAACCAACCGAGCTTTCCTTCCTCTGAGGGAAAGCTCATATTTATTATTTATTCTTTTTTCATCTTTTTTTTATATTTTCTATGCTTAATAATTATCCACCACCAAGAGTGTAATCGTTTGACATCATTCCTTGCCAATTCACCATGAATTCACATGGACATGCCCCAAGAAATGAGGTGACTCACCTTTAAATTGGGGAAATTACAAAAGTGGTCCTCTATCTTTTTAAACTTTATAGTTTTACCCCCAAAACTTTTAATTTTTACAATTTAATCACTAAATTGTTTTTAAATAATTTGATTAGGTCTAAAGTCTATAAATTGACTCAATTAGAGTCTAATACCGTATATTTGACCACACAATTAAAGTCAATGCAATATTCAGACCTTGCTAATGTAGAATTTTCGATTGCCGAAACCCTATTTTAACTAGATCGATTTTCGGGGTGTTACAGGTGAAATATTGTTGACCCGCGTTATTTGCTTCCTTTTCTTTGGCAATTAGAACGACTCAATGTCAGGAAAATTGTCATGACTGATTCTCTGGGTTAAAAAGTCATCCACGTTCACCGCACCAATTGTTGATGCTGATTTTGGGCGACACCAAATTAGAAGGTGAAGACGGTGGCCGACGACAAGTGTAGGGCAAACAATGAGTGGTTCACTCGTTGGGAGATGAGCCGAGAGCCATAGAGGACTGCGATTGGTAGTTGAAGTAGGTGGTTTACCCTTGGTTGACTTGGTGCAGAGAGTCGTTGTAGGTGTTGAGTCGGTGGCCGAAGCCATTTGGGAGATGAGAGAAAAAGATAGGCGATGATAGCCCTTGTAGAGAATTAGGGGAGCGTCTCTTTTGTCTTCGATCTTGGGGTATTTATATCCCCTTGGAATTGTGGATGGAGGGATGGCTGATAAGACCATGCCAGGCCTAGCGATGGCTATTGACGGGCTGTTAGGTTTTAACTTGGCTGTTAGGCTGCGAGCTCAGTTAGCTTTGATGGTTGTCTTGTCTTGGCCCATTGGCCGAGTGTGGTGGTCTCCAGGTGTTGATAGGTCCGGAGGTGTAGGAGCGTCCGGGCTCTATGGTGCATAGAGCATAGCGTGGGGATGATGGTTCGAAGATGATGGCCCTATGGGGGCTCTGTAGCGAGGCTTGCAGGTCCTGGGGATTTGCGGACTCCGGGGGCTTCGCCATTCTTAGAGGTAAGCCATTGGAGGAATGCCGAAGTGTGGTGTGGAAACAATCTCTCCGAGGGTGGGGTTTTCTAGGGAAGTTTGGCGAAGGTACGAAATCAAATCTCTAACACATCTATCCTTATTTATATATATATATATATATATATATATATATATATATTGAGATCCATTAATTGATTGAGTGATAAATGATACTTACGCTGTCTCATTTTGTATCGGCTCGAATCTTGACATTAATCTTGTGAATGTAATTATCTCTCTGCTTAATAAAAAAAAACTAATCTACTTCTTGTTGTGTTCCAATAAGCTCTTAAAGTAAGCCGGTTGTAACAAAAATTCCACTCGGTTGCCGGTTGAAAGCTTGGAGTTGAGCTGCTGATCTGCTACATTAAAAGTGCATGCACTTGTGCACATAAATCATTACATCCAATTCAATTGTGTAGAAATATATTTGCCCACGTTTTATTTGAGCACTGGATCAATCCCAGTCCTGTCACCACACTTGAAAAAAAGAGAGGAGATTTCCGTTTGAAAAGTATGAAATAATATTAGTGTAATCAAAATGGTACTCTTTTGACTTTACTGTACAGCCCGACTTTTGCTTTTTCTCGACTCTCGCCATGTTGTGCACTGCATATTCGTGTACAAATACTGTTGTTTTGAGCTTATAGTCACTTCTTTCCATCTCCATTACCGAGCTAACAAGGCAACAAACTGTAGGCAAACTTTGAGAGAGAAAAGAATGGGGAGAGCTCCGTGCTGTGAGAAAATGGGACTGAAGAAAGGTCCTTGGACTCCCGAAGAAGATCAGATTCTCATCAATTACATTAATCTCTACGGCCATGGCAACTGGCGAGCACTTCCCAAACAAGCTTGTCATTATTTACTTCTACTTTGTTTTGATTAACTGATAAATTCTGGGTTTTTCTCTACATCTTATGCTGATGCTTTCTTTCTTTTTTTTCTTTTAGGTTTATTGAGGTGTGGGAAGAGTTGCAGGCTGCGTTGGATAAACTATTTGAGGCCAGAAATTAAACGAGGGAATTTCACCCGGGAAGAAGAGGATACCATTATCAACTTACATGAAATGCTTGGTAATAGGTGCATTTTATATTTCCATTTCTACGCATTCAGATGACTGATCCTTAAGGACTGTTACTAGTTTGAAGATACCGATTCCAAATATGTTGTTTATTCATAGATCTGCGTTGGTTTGATAAAACCATTTTTTAATGAATTAGGTTACAGATATATTCATAAAGCATGCGTAACTGACAAGATTCATTGCTACAAACAATAAGAAAAAAAAACTACTAGTAATGATCGTACAAGTCTTTTAACTTTTTTTTATCAAAAGAAAAAGCATTCATTACAATATCAGTATAGAAACCCGGGATAAAAATGACCATAAGGTCAGAACAGAGCATGACAAGAAAAATCTTAAAACCAACCCTAATTTGATAGGGTGGAAAAAACCAAATGAGACAAACTGTCGCTACAGACCAAAAGGTTGATATCAACGTATTTGATGACTTAAAAGACGAATTCGAGATAGTTTTTTAATCAAAAATAACTACTTAAACCCTAAAATTTTTAGTCCGTATCATCGGGAGACTACACCAGAAATCATAGATACAACCCTAAGGCGAAGAGGCAAGGCTCTTAGAGACGATAAAAACGGCCATCGAACAACAAGCTTGACATAACGGCAACCTACTAATCATTGAGCCTCACTATTCGTACCATCAACAGCAAAAGAGCTACTGAAAAGAGGTAACACGGGAGTGCCAGGGGTAAAACCAATCCCAAGCATGGCAGTAGAATTACAAACGACACAACAAATATAAAAAAACATGGGCTTGATTGATGGCCGAAAATTACATAAAAGATCCGGAGGACATATATTAGTGTCACCAATAAACTCAATAAAACGTATACCTTTGATCAAACCATCAAAAGCCCATTGTCTCTCCTTATTAAGAGCAGTCTGCTCTTGGTCATAGAAAGTTTTAGCTTTTTAATACCTCTGTCACACAGATTTCTAAATCCAACAAAGAAAGTAAAAGAAACCAAACAAGCAACATTGTTAAAAAACGCATATACCCCTCTGGACAGACCTTTCCCCTCCAAGCAACATGCATGTCGCTTCTTTCCATCATGTATGGCAGCTTTCACGGCAGTTATCAAGAGCAACACTTCCTTCCTGACATCTTCTTCTTCCATTACCGTCGAACCTATGCGCCATACCTCTTTATCACTTAAGCAACGATTCCCTAGACGTTCCCGATAATCCATTACATCAAAACTCATAATAGAAACCCATAGTAACTTCCCGAGCCTAAATCAGTGGTAAGATCGAAGACCCAACAGCTCATCCATATAATCTCGAGTCGGCTAGCCTCAGTATCTATGAAAATGAAGCATCGGGGCCAGGGTTTCAAAAAGCGCTCCGCAACCGCTATAGCGGCCGCTATATTGCGGTAGCGCCGCCGACCGAAACCGTTATTGCTGAAAATGGCGGTGGTACTCGGATTCACACCAATAACGGTGGTTCGCGGCCGCAATTTCACCGATAGCGGCAAATATCGGTAATAACGGGCCGCTATTCCCGTTTTTTTCCCGTTACCGACGAATTTAAAAGAAAAACCAAGCCCCCAACTTCAGTTACACGAAGAAGAGGAAAAACTAACCTCCAGCCTCCAAGAACTAGACAACCAGCTACGACGTTCCTCTCCTTCCCTTCTATTCTCTTTTTTCTTCATTTTCGATTTTTTTTTCTCATTCCTTCTCTTCTCTATTTTTCTTTTCTGTTTTCAGTCTCTCCTCTTTTCATCTTTCAGATTCAATATCCTCTTCTTGATCTGCTTGGTGTCGATTCAATACCCTCATTTTGGTTCCCGTGTAGTTTAGTCTTTATTGCTTTCCTCTTCTCGAGACTTTGAGTTCCAGCTTTATTTATTTTATTTTTTAAACGTTATTTGTTTTGCTTAGGTTCTCGTGTAGTTTACCTCTCTTAATAATAGCAGATTTGTTTGTTAAAAGAAATTAAATAAGATTATTGCAAGATTGATACACAATTGAAAGCCCCTCCAATCTCCACCGTTAATCATGGAAGTATTATTAACTTAATTATAAGGAAAAGCTAAAAAAAATAAAAAAAAAATATTATCTAATTGATTGATCAAACACTAACGTTGACAATAAAGAATGCCATAGTTTTTAAAGCTATAAATATATGATTTTTAAAGCTGGTTGCGTTTACGTTGACAATAACGATTGCAACACAAATTGATCGAGGATGCAGCTGGTTGCATTTACATTTGTTTAAGGATAGGTCTGTTTGGTTTGTAAAAGTCAACTTTAATTTTCGTTTAATTTAGTTATTTAATTTTAGTAATCTACTCATTTAAGTGTTAAAAAGTACTTTAAAATTTATTAAAATGAACTAAACAATTATAATTATAATTATTGTTTTATACAATAAGTTGTGCGAATTTAAAAAAAAAATACGATTGCGACACTCACAGTGACCGCAATAGCATTTGTTATATCCGCTACCGTGATAAACGCAACGCTACCGAAAACGTGATCGCGAATGTTATTTAAATTCTTGATCGGGACTAGTCCGACCATAACTTCTGCTGTCGGGAGATCGGCCGAACCCACAGAAGGAAAGATTCGACCATTTTTCGAAAAACTGAAAGGATAAAATTTTATTACATAACTTGCCGAGGATCGGGATAAAACTTTTAACCTCGCCTGAAACTGACAGAAACCCAGGCAACCGCCGGAAGTCAAAATACGCCATAGGACAGATAGGCTGGACCTCCAACCCACAAACACTTTTAGCCTCCCATGACCTTTTTCCAGACCAAACACTTGAGAAAAACGACGATGCCTTTCGGGAGGAGATCTCTACAACACCGAGACTACAAGCGAGCAGAATTCCAACGAGATTTGAGAACTGAGAAAGAAAGAAGGGCACAAAGAAGCCATGAAAAGGAGAGAGTCACTGCCACCTTCTAGTTTGTACAAGTCTTTTAACTTTTTCCTTTACACTGGAAAACATGTCATATTCCATCATTTATACATAAAAAATTAAAAAAAAAAAGATTGTCGAAAACAGGACAATTGCATTGTAACAGCATATTCTGATTTTATTTATATATGTTTTTTTTCTCTTAAAGATGGTAAGCAATCGCGGCGCAATTACCGGGACGACCTGATAACGAAATTAAAAATGTATGGAACACCCACTTAAAGAAGAGGCTGAAACTGAATCATGATTCCAATGACAACAAGCGACATGCCATTATGCCAAAGCCAAATCAAAAGCCAACTTTGATTTGCCCAAAGACATCAAAAAAGAACAAGCACCCATGAGTTTTCTAAGCCCCGTTGTAACTGCTGCGGATATGCCAGGTTCCCTACCAGAATCGAGCAGCCAGGTTTCCACAGTAACGACAAGCGAAAACAACAGCAACATGTGCACGACCAAGATTGAGACACTCGCAGATCACGTGTCTGAAATCGATGAGAACTTCTGGTCGGAAGTACTGCCGGCTGACAGCTCAAGCCTGGCCGACGATTTTGAAGTCGTCGGTTCAGACCCGCAACTTTGTCACCACTACTTTCCAAGCTCCCCATTACCAAAGTAGGAAGCAGCCAATGACTACGGTTCAAATCTATATGATACCGATACTAACATGGATTTCTGGTATAATCTTTTTGCTAGAGTTGGGGATTTATCAGAATTACCAGAAATCTGAGTAGCTAGTTTAGTTATTGTAATTAACTTATGGATCTCGTTAATTCGTTGTAACCCTTTTGTTTCTTTATTTGTTTTCAATTTTAACCTTGTTGTTATTCGGACTGGAGATGGAGATTAAAAAAATAAAAAGAATCAATAAAAATTAAATCATCATTGATGTTGTGGACCGGCATGTGTTCAATGAAACACAATGTTCAACGATATTGAAATTTTGAAAATGTTCAACTGTGAGCTCCAAATTAGAATAACTGTTGGCAGCATTCAGCGATTACGTGGGGTTGTGCTTGCCGGTCAAAAATTAAAATCCATGGGTGTATTTGTCAAAACTGGCATACTTTGATAATCTGGTTCCGGGTTCCACACCAAAAATCCGGGTTGCTTAATCAGCTTTAAGTCAAATACTTTGAGTTAACAATAGTCACACAAGGGAAGTAAGACTTCCACTCGGGATTGATTTGATCATATTTAAGAAATTTAATTATTCTTAAATAATCTAATTTTTAAAATTTAAATATGAATTTTAAAGGATTGTGCGCCTCACCATTAATTTTAGGTAAACTACATTTGTAGTTCTTGAACTTTTAGGACGCTTGTAATATGGCCATCAATTTTTTAAGCTTGTAATACAATCATTAAACTTTTAATTAGCTTTTATCATATTCACTACCATCAAAGGTCGTTAAAAAGCTGATGTGATATATTAATTTTTTAAAAATAAATATTTTTTCGCCTTATTTTCTCTTCTTCCTCTTATTTTCTTCAATCTAAACATGTTTCATTCTTTTTTTCCTCCTCTTCTTTTTCTGCAAAAATCGATTCTTATTAATCAAATAATCAAAAGCCATAAGCTAAAGAGAAAGGGACTAAAAGTGAAAAATTAAGAAAGAAAGAAACTTGCCTCGATATTTCATGATATTAAGGAAAGAATATGTGACGGTGGAGATTGGTTTCATTTCCACTGTCGATTTGCCTCTCTTCTCCGCATTCATTATTTATCTCAACGCATCGTTTAGTATCCTCCTTCTCATCTCTCTATACCTCGAGTCTCACCAAATTTAGAGATGAATGACTTAAACCCCCAATACAATAATGCATGCCAAAACATTCGCCACAAAGTTGTTTCGATCATTGTTATGGCGTTTTAGAATTTGTATTATGTTTAAATACGTTCTAATTGTATTTTATGCATTCACGGATTTAGTATTTTATTCTTTGGTTTTAAAAATTCAAGTCATTGTTAATAGTATTCAAATTTTACAACTAAATTATGCTCATCATAAACATTTTTTATTTGGATGGAAGGAAAGTTGCCGAGTGTAGCAATCAATCGAATATAGCTAAGAGAGGGGTTAGTTGGAATTTTAAAGAATGGTGTAAACTAATTGCAAAGAAAGAAAATTACAAAGAGATTTAGAGTGGTTCAACTCCCTTAATGGAGTCTACATCCACTACCTTAATTACCACACTAAGGATTTTCCACAAATCTACCAACTTGTCTTTCTTTTAGGATAAGGAGTAACCTTATATAATTCAATAGAAACAAACTTAAGTACAAAGAAACAAACTTAGAAAACCCTCACAAGGAATGTGTTTGCAAATATTAAGCTCTTTCACACCCAAGAACACTAGAGAATGAACAACAATCAAAGAACAAGCTAGTGTTCACAAAAAAGTTGAAAAATTGAGTACAATTTGAAATTTGATCTCTTAAAAATTAGGATTAGCTTTTTTGATGTTTCATTACTGTTGTCACTGAATTTTTACCCATATTTATTATTTTATTTATTGCTTTTTATTTTAATATAATAATAATAATTATTATTTATTTATTATTTATTTAAATAAATGGTCCAATTTAAATAAGGGTCCATCTAATTTTTAATAAGACCCATTTAATAACTCATTTGGCCCAAATAAAAACCTAATTAACCCCTATTATTCTCCTTGTACAGCCAGTTATCAACAGTTGGATCCAAATGAGATCAAATGGTCCAAATTCGATCAAAAAGGGGAGCTGGTCAACACCTGTGCGTAGGCCCCCGCGCCCTGCCCCAGCACGCCCAGCTCATCTCCACGCGCCTGCTGCTGCTGCCTCTCCTCGCTCCATGACCAACAGCAGCTCCAACCTGCAATGCAAACAAAGAAAATTAAGTTAAAAAAGGAAAGCAATTTTGGGGCAATGGAAAGAAAGCAAGTCAAAGGGAATATGCCAGCAGAAATTAGTCTCCAGATTCGATTCAGGAGTGAAAGTATGGTCAGATTTAAAGAGGAAAATGTCGGAATTAAATCAAAAAGATTAGGGTTATAATTTTACCCGAAATGAGTGATTTATTGGTAAAATTTCCATGTATTTTCGGGTACAAAACCCTATAAAAACCCTCACCCCATACCATTGTAACACACAAGGAGAAATACGAGAAAAAATGAAAGATTCAAGTTCTTTTCCGGAATTCAAGTATTCAAGCAAGTTTAGGTATTTTTTATTTCGTTTTTATTTTATTTTTTGTGTGTTTGATTCGAATATATGCTATCTTACCTTTATTTTTTTAGCCTTAAAATCGAGATTCGAAATCTCACCAGAAAATTAGGTTTTTCGTCGCCGGTATGTGGCGGCCGGCGGCGGCGAACGGTGGCCAATGCGGTGGTGGACCGCCAGAGTTCTTCATGCTTGAAGAACAAGATGAACACTTAAGAGAAATTAAAATATGTGTGTTTGATCCATTCTTTAAAGAAGATAATTATGGTAAAGTGTTTATAAGTTTTGGTTTTATACCCATATTTTTTTGGGGTAATATTTGATGTAGCTTTATTAGATTTCTTTGAAGAGTTGAAGAGGGAAGTTAATCCGGTGCCAGCAGTACTAGCAGAAACCTTCATCTCTTTAAATGAGTGTCGAAAGATATAAGGTGTAAGTTTCGGAGGTTGTGCCATTTTGCTTCAGGTTTGGGCCCTTAGTCATTTTTGGAAGTGTCCGACTTTGACTCTGTCTAATTTGTTTTAGCCGAACTTCTCTCTGCTCCAAGAGTTTCTAGCAAAAGAATGGCCGATAGCCAAGAAGGGCAAATGGGTTGACATTTTCAGAGACCGGCGGGATTAGGACATCATATGGAGAGTTTCGTGGATGGGCCGTACCAAGGTTTTGTACAAGTGTGGAGATTATAATAATATGATGCTACTAGGCTTGTGGGGTAGAATTGGTTGTGCTCATTTATTGGTGTCACGACAATATGGCTCTCGACAGTTCATCCCTTTCACTACCGGTCTTGGCTTGTCTGAGTTTAAGTTCGAGGGGGAATTCAAAGAGAAGATCCAGACTATTAATGACTCGTGGAAGAACTATTACCTTATGGAGATTGAACATGACAGTCAATGTATGTTCACCCCCGACTATGATATATGGAGGCATGTCAGGGTGAATGACAAAATTTTGTCACCTACCCTGAGGCAAACTAAGTCCTTGGAGGAACATCTGAAGGTGGTCCCGTCTAAAGCTGATATCTTGAGAGCTGAATTGAAAAGGGCCAAAGTTGATATTGAAGACCTACAAAGCCAGCATACGAATGACTTATTTGAGGCAAGTCTAGATGTAGACAAGTATAAGGGAGAGACAGATCAGGTAGTGAAGATGTATAAGGACCTAGAAGCAAAATTTGAGATTCAAAGGGTGTATTTTCTTAAATTTCAGGCTATAGTCTGAAATGCTGATTTGAGAAAAACTCTAGAGCAATGGAGGCAAGAAATTGAGCAAGCTGTGGGAAAAGAAAGAGAGCGCGGCAAGAGAGAAGTTGAAAAATACAAATGATTGATGATAGAGGAGAAAAAGAAGGGAAAATAAGAGGTCAAGAATAAAAATAACAAGCGGGTCCTCAAAAAAGAAAAAGAAAATGTGGCTACATGAAAGAAGAAAGCCCTTGACAACAAGGACCGTTTGGTGATGAGACAGTTAAAAAGATGAACAGAGCCAGGCTTTTGTTGCTGAGTTGCAAGCCAAGATAGCAGACTTAAATCATTCGCTGCACATGTTCCATAATCATCATACTTATATCGAACTCAAGCTAGTCTGAGTGAAAATGATACATTGAAGAAGCAAGTGGAAGCTATGGAAGGCATCATTTAGGAGTACAGAACAAAGATTCTGGTTCTCGAAGATATCAATGAAGGGGGCAATGATTATTGGTTTACTCGACTTAGGGACAATGCAGAAGGTTCAAAGAACGAGATAAATTTGACAAGAGCGTCATGACCCAGATACAATATGTAGCTAAGCATGTGAGGATGTTAGCTGTTGAAGCTGCGGCCCTTCGCCAGTACATCAGGCCAGTGGGAGAAGTGAGACCAAGACTTCTGTAGTTGATCAAAAAATCAAAGAGCTGGGTGCTCAGGCTGAGATGTACTCGTAGAAAAATTTGAAATCTTTTGTAATAAGGACATTTGGCATCCAATAAGAACTACTTCTAGAGCAATTACTTATGGAATTAATGAACTACTTCTAGAGCAATTACTTATGGAATTAATGCCATTCGCTTGCATTCATGCATTTGCATTTTTTTATAGTTTGTTTTCTTTGCATTAGCCGAGTGTCTGACATTGCATACATTCATATATTTCAAGAGATTAATTAAAGTAAATCACATGGCAGAACTTTCAAAATAGCCAAAGTTTCACACAAATACGGGACCCGCTCTCAAACCAAAGCAATGGCCATGGAAAATAGATTAACAACCTTAGAAATCAACCACCCAAGATAGGTTGGACAAGATAGAAAAAGATCTGAAGGAAGAGATTGCGCATGCTCAGAAGAATACGGTCACCCAGATTGTAGCCATGCTAGGTCTTAAGGATCCTGATAGGGGGAAGACATCTGAAACTATTGAGGCTTTGCCACAGTTTTCGGGGATCACCTACGCCCATTCAGGGACACAAGGGGGAGCTGCCCCACATAAGGCTAGATTCCAGCTCCATTTGGGAGGATCTTCTGCTAATGCCCCAAATGAGTCTAGTTTCAATAACAAGGAAACCCAAGATTATGAGGTGCCTGACCTCGACAAAGCCGCGAATAAAGCCAAAGCAGACAAAAAATTGGAGGACCGATGTGACAAGTTAGAGGAAATTATCAAATCCTTATAGGAGGGGAACATTTATAGTGGCCTAAATGCCAGAGATTTAAGTCCGGTGACTGATTTGGTGATGCCTCCGAAGTTTAAAACCCTCGACTTCGAGAAGTTCAATGGAACTACTTGCCCTTCGGCACATCTGACCATTTATTGCTGATAGATATCAATGTATTTAGATAATGAGAAACTACTCATTCACTGCTTCCAAGATAGCTTGATTGGATCTGAGTCCCGTTGGTATACACAGTTGAACAGGGCTAATATACGATCCTGGAGGGATCTATCAAGGACATTTAACGAGCAATACAAGCACGTGACTGACATGACCCCTAACCGACTAGTCTTACAAGGAATGGAGCAAAAACATCATGAGAGCTTCCATCAATATGCACAGAGATGGCAGGATGTGGCCGCTCAAGTTCAGCCACCGTTGCTGGAAAATGAGATCACCCCAATGTTAGTGGAAACCTTGAAAGGAGCTTTCTATGATCGAATGATACATCATGCGACTAAGAGCTTCGCAGATATGCTGATGAACAGAGAATTGATCTTGGCGGCTGTCAAGAATGGAAAGCTCGATGGAGGTGAAACAAAAAAGCCTTATAAAAAGAAGTACAATAAGGTTAGTATGATTAGCGCCTATAACCCCAATTATTCGAAAGAGGTGGTTCTTAACAAGTTCGACACCCCAGCCGTAACTTCAGCAGCACCGAATCCACTAAAAGAAGAACGGAAGTACCAGAGGAACCCAAAGACCTATTTTGCTCCTATTCCTATGACCTACGTATAATTATTCTTAGAATTGCTCAAATCACAAATGGTGTTACCACGGCACGTTCCACCTTTCTCACCCCCGTACCCACAATGGTGCGATGAAAAGGCACAATGTGAATATCACGCTGGGGTTAGGGTGCATACAATCGAAAATTGTACTTCTTTTAAGAGGGATGCTATCATTTGACACATCTGAGACCAGTGGGATCCCCTACCGAATCACCAAAAAACAAGGGTAAATGCAATAATTGAAGAAGAA
Organism: Hibiscus mutabilis; assembly: GCA_019671005.1. Lineage (NCBI taxonomy): Eukaryota > Viridiplantae > Streptophyta > Magnoliopsida > Malvales > Malvaceae > Hibiscus > Hibiscus mutabilis. Next base: position 18,924,154 of record CM033749.1, on the reverse strand, counting down.
GGAATGATGACTAAAGAATATGTGTCAGAAGTCAAAGCACCTTTGAAGTGGGTGTAGACCGAAATGATAAAGGCCAGATTATTAAAGGAGGGAATTAGGAAGGTGAAAGGAGAGGATGAGCCTTACTGTGAGTATCATGAAGAGGAAGGACATGAGATCCAACTTTGTCTGGAGTTTTGGCAACTGGTCCAAACTAAGATGGATAACAAAGAACTCGAGCTTTTCGAGATGACAAACACGTACAAAGTGATGAAAGTCTGTGCGTCAGATGAGTCTCCGATCTGAGAGACTTTTTAGGAATTAAGCCTTTGGTGATAAAAAGCCAAGGCAAAAAGTAGTGAACCGCCAAAATGTTCAGCCCCATGAGTAATAATAAGAGCACCAGCCCCTTTCCATACAAGGACAACAAGGAAGTATCATGGAACTATGCTTACACAATGACAACTATATGAGGCATTTCATCTAAGGCCGAGTCAGTGGAAAAACCAGTCAATGAGGTGGGCCACTTTACAAGGAGTGGAAGATGCTATTCACCATAAGTTGTCGAGGACAGGGACACAGCCTAGAGGAAGGCTGCAGCTAATGAGTTGGGAAAAGAAGTTGAAAGAGTCTTTTTTCTCAAAACAGCCCCCGATGTATCACGAGCCCGTGAAGGAGTCTGAAGCCCAAGAATTCCTAAAAATACTCAAACACAGTGAGTATAGTGTGGTGGAGCAGCTTCATAAACTCCCAGCAAGAATCTCTATGTTGTCACTTCTGTTGAGTTCTGAGGGTCACCGCGATGCTTTGCTGAAGGTTCTGAACCAAACCTTTATACCTAAGGAGATAACGATTAACAAGATAGACAGGTTGGTCAATAATATCGTTGTGGACAACTTTACCTCATTTAGTGATGAGGAAATTCCAAAAGGTGGGAGAGTGTAATATCCCAAATTTTGGCCAGTGACCAAAATATAAATTTTGAAAGTTTAGGGGTTAAAGTATAAACTTTGGAAAAGTTTGGGGACTAAAGTGTAAATTCCCCCAACAAGTGATTTTATTCAGTATAAGGGTGAATTTGATCGAAATAAGAATCTTGGTATCAGTTTTGAGAATTAAGATACAGTAGAAGGTATCGAATTTGGATCGAATAAAATTGTTAAGCGTGCTTAGGCCAGGGAAATATTAGGATGGGTGACCTTCGGGAAGGTCCCATAAAAGTGTTTCTGATTGAAAATTTGGACTCAATAAGAGTAAAGAATATTCGAATGGATTTATGATGAAGGATTTCTAAGATAAATTCTACTATTTGAAGATTTTTGATAATTATTGGGATAATAGACTGAGTTAAGAAAATTCAGTCTAAGACTTTAGGAAAAGAAATTTTTAAGATAATAATGTTCATTTTTCGAATATGAAAATATGGAATTTTTGGAATAAATCCGATAGCTCGCTAAAGTTGAAATTGCAGTAAAAGTATTTTATGAATATCAGGAAATCAGATCGAACTAAAATTTTTGAGGCTGTTCCATAAGCCAAGGAAAAGTTATAAAATAATATTTAAGGAATAGTGACCCATTGGAAATGAACTATTTTAGTTGGATAGTAACAGAATGCCATTTTTGAAGTAATCTAGTAAATAAAAATTAGTTAGAGGGCAAATTGGTCATTTAGCCCTAATGGCATTTTTGAAATATTTAAAAAGTTACAAGGGCATTTTTGGAAGAAGGAAATGGAAGAGTAAATCTTGGCCCTTGATTAATGATAAGATCAATCTCAACCGATGGATTAAAAGGGTATTTTAGTAATTTCACTATTTAAAAGAATTTAAAGATACATGTGGCATATATGGATTATTTTTATGTAAAATGGTCAAAGATGAAGTCTTCTTCATCTACTACATTTCGAAACTTAAGGGGAGAAAGGGAAAATATTTTCCAAGTTCGATTCAAGCCCCGAAACTCGATTTTCAGGTAATATTTTCAACTGCAAAGTTGTTCTACTCTTCAAGCTCTATCTTTTGGTGTAAATAATTCATGGAAAACATGCTTAATTGATGAGAATTTTGCATGAGAAGAAATTAGGGTTTATGGAAAAAGTTTGGGGCTTTTGGAATTTTATGATTTCATGATGAAATTCAAGTTGAAATGAAGCTAGTATAATGTTAAAATCATGTTATTGAGTTGAGATTTAAACACTACATATTTTAGTTTGTATGAAGATGATTAAGGTTTATGAATTCAAGTTTAATTTAGGGTTTAAGCTTGAATTTGTTATTTAGAAGCAAAACCCTAAATTAAAGGTATAAGGACCATTTTGGCAATTCTGAAAGTTAAAGGACTAATCTGAATTTTTTAAGATTTTGAAGTGTATTTATGTCATTATTGTTGTTGGAGATGTGAAATTGAAGTTAGAATACAAAACCGATGTTAAATCGAGTTAGTGACCATTTTGAGAAATTGTCAAAATTAAGTGACCATTTCGGCAAGGGTTTTTTTTATAAGGATTAAATCTGAATTTTAGTTGAAATAATAGAATTCAAGTAGTAATGTTGATTTGAGGAGTAAATTGCAAAGTTAAGAAGTTTGAATCCTTATCTTTGCATTTTAGTGACTATTTCAGAAAGAAGGAAAAATTAAGGGGGATCAATGTTGAATAATTATTTGATGAAAAAGGGTGATAAGTTGATGGTTTGAATCAAGTATTGGGACTAAATTGAAAAGTAGAGAAGTAAGGAGAGGTTAGTATAAAGTTTGAAGTTATTTATGGAAGTAGTGTAGAAAATTGGATTTGGTTGTAAGTTTGAAAATTCACCATAAATTCTACAAAAATAATTAGAAGGCGAATTTTATACCGATGTAAATATTTGTTCGTCTAGTTTTGTGTCCATCAAACGGAAACTGATTTTGAGTTTCGAGTAAAAAGATATGAATTTTTAAGTGGTGAAAGGTCAGAAAACAGTATGACAGTCTGTTCCGAAATCAGCACTGGAAATTGACTTTGAAAATTCGCCATAAATCGTCAAGTTGAATTTGGGCTATTAATTTATATGGTTGAAAATCTTATTGAATCTAATTTCTTTCATAACAAACGGAATCGAATTCCGAGTTGTAGATTATTTTATATAAATATTTCTTTGAAGGTAGTACAATCTGCTAGAAAATGAAAATTGATACATTTTGTATCTAAGGTTAATTAGTAAGCATGAAAAGGGTTAATGGAGGTTCTAAACGGTTATTAAAGACCAAAATGAGTTTGTGAACAGTATAAGGAAGAAAATAAATTTATGGAAAATTTTATGATTGAATGATTAAATAGCTTAAGTGAAATATTGTTAGAAGTGAATCTAACAAATGTTTATTTATATTCATGTGATAAATGAAGTTGGATTCGAATCAAGAGAAGGTTCGAGGTACTATAAAGGAAAGGATCAATAGAGCTTAGTGAGACATATTAATAAATGGCCAAGGTGAGTGCATTTCTAAATGTTTGCATTACATTGAAAATGACATTGCATTTCTCTATACTATATGATACATTGCTCGACATGGCAAGCTTGATGGAATACCATGTACGAATTATTGTTTGCATAAATGATGATGCATTATGCATACATGAAATATGGATAATGACAAGACTAAAATGAAACAAGATACACATGGGGATCTACGCCCATAGTGCAAATGCACTAACAAGGAGTTTATATAAGGAGCAAATAGCGTCCTTATATGAGGAGCAAAGAACGTCCTCTCGAGTACGTACTCTACATGGCACTACGGTGCAGATAGGCTACGGGGTTTCCATGGGCCTCTAGCCAGAAACGATGATAATAATAACAAGATGTTACATGATACAGATGATGCATGTTACATGATACAAATATTGCATGTTATATGATACAGATGTTACATCATTACATGATACAAATGTTACATGATTTCATGATACATGAAAAAGAAGTTACATGTTATATGCCAGAGAAGTACATGACATACATGACAGAATACATGTTATGCAAATGATGGCATAAAGAAAGCTTTATTATGTTCAAGTACATGATATGCAAATGATGGCATAATGAAAACATGATTATGTCAAGGTATATGTTATGTGAACGATTACATGACGAAAGCAAGAATATGTTAAAAGATATGTTATGCAAATGCTTACATGATAATAATAGAATGTTGAAAGCATGGCTATGATAATGATTGTGTTATGTAAATGACTAATTGATGATCATGAAATATTGATTGCATGTTTCTATGACAAAACTGATAGATGACATGAATTATGATTGAAAACATGTCTATGTTAAAGAATATGTTGTGCATATGATTACTTGATGAATATAGAATGGTGAAAATATGATTATGTTAAAGAATATGACATGCACATGAATACTTGATAATTATGGAATAATGATAGTATGATTCTATGCTAGGTAGATTAATGATATAAATCATATTTGGACATGCTTGCCATTTTACAAAACATTTACTGCACTTTTCATATGAAATATTGTAATACATTATTTCATGTTTAGATTGATGAGATTAATTGCCTCACTAAGTTCGTACTTAGCGTGTGTTTTATTTCACACGTAGGTTCTCCGAAAATATGTAACACCCTGATCCCGTCCCGGATCCAGAACATCACATTCGGGTCACCCAAAACTGACCCATCAAATTTTCTCATTTAAAACCACAAGTTTGGTAAAGTCTCAAAATCATCCATTTTCATAATCCATATAATATAAGAAGATTAACCAAGTTTACAAAATGGAAATTCCAATTTAAATACACCGTTTGACCAATTTAAAAGGAAATCAAAATAAAATACAGACTTGACTGTGGTAAGGTCCTATGAATACAATCAGTCCAAACTAAACATCAAGTATTGTACTCTGAACTGGCACAGTGCTGGGAAATCCTCCTCGAATGCTCCTCCAAAAGCAACCTGTCAACCTACACACGGAAAAACCACAATTCCGCACGCTGAGCTAATAAAGCTCAATGGTACATTTCTACTCTACCACAATTCATGAATATCATAAAACAAGCATGCATGATAATATAATTAAGAGTGCACAGAAAGGCTTCTCAACATCTAAGGATAATCTTCTAGCCTATCCTAGCTAGAGCTTACAGCTGTCTCAAGATACCACTATTATGTAAGAAGTCTACCAAGCCATCCCAGGATTGCCATACGCGAGGTCCCACCGACCACTGAGTTACGTCTATACCCTGATCACATAGCCCAAGGGTTATCTAGCCCATACTCGAGATCACAAAGCCCATCGAGTTACATCTCATACCCTGATCACAAAGCCTAAGGGTAAAATAACCAACATCTAACATCCACACAACTACGTAAATAACATGCATTCCCTAATGGCCAATGAAGCCCTAGTATTTTCCCGTGCTCACACAGCTGTCGGGTTACCCATGATCACATAGTCGTCGGGTAAGGATCATATCCGGATCACTATAGCCACAGATACGTCCTAGACATACATGGATCACATAAGCCAGAAACAGTCTTTTCTTGAGATCACACAGCTGAACAGGATACTCGAGATCACATAGCTCATCGAGTTACTCGAGCTCACACAGCCCCTGAGTTGTATTTCCATATCCTGATCACATAGCCCAAGGATAGGCTTCGAAAACCGCATCCAGATCACATAGCCCATGGACATGTCGAATGTACTCGATCATATAACCCAGAGTACCCATCCCCTTATTTAAGTGCCCTTGCACTGACTCTAGGACATCCAGAGTCCTAACCAAGACACATATGTAAACACATGCTCCCCCGAGCATCAATATATATCTCACCGAGAGATAAAAGGCATCCAGCCTACCATTACCAATGCCCCAAGGCATAGCTCGATTCTTATACTACTTAATATATGTCTTTAGGATTCATATACGCGTTCTCACTAGATTATCTTATTACTCGCGACCACCAGCCTATTTGGGCGTCCCTTCAGCACACAACAAGGACCCCGAGCTACCACGAAGCATTAACCGATCCACCGTGGATCCTATATATTGCTAGACCAAGCAACTTACCCAACTATTACCCGACCATTAGCCATTAATCCACATATGGGTTACTAACCTTGATTTCTCAGTTTTAGAATTTTCCTTATACCCTTAGGGACCCATCGGACCCTTCGCCACGAATTATAGAACCCCTAAACACTAAATCAACTTTTTTAGGCAGACTGCCCAGCGAGTATTGATACTCCAAGATGAGTATCGATACTGCCCTTTGGGTATCGATACTCCCCCATGAGTACCGATACGCTAACTAGGTTCGAAGGAATCAGACCATAAGCCTTACCGATACGCTACGTACTGTACCGGTACTCATCATCAGTTCTAGGATCGCCCCGTATAGATCCACCCGGTACCGCTACTTTCATATACGTGTATCGATACTCTAAGCCTCTCATAGGCAAACAACATCACATATCGATACTCCTCAATGAGTATCGGTACCCCCGCTAGATTCGAAGGAGTTCATACTAAGGACGTACCGATACGCTACGTGTCGTACTGGTACTCAAAGCCTTCCAGGTAATGTAACAGTGGGTACTGATACGCCCCTAGCTTACCGTTACTCAAACATGCTTCTGGAATTCTAAACAAGTGAGGGGTACTGATACACGGAAGGGTGTACTAGTACTCCCCTCACACCTTGCCTCTCAATTTACAAAGGTTAAGTCCCAAAACATTCCTATAAGTTATTTAGAGTATTATGGGTGGTTTTTGACCGATTTTACGCATTATCAACATCCAAAATGTGATTTACCATTAGAGGGGTTTAAAGCTCAAGAACCCTAACGAAGCAACCCATAAACATAAAACCAAGCAAGGCAATCATCTTATGAGGCTCATGAAATGTAGGAGTCGGAGATGTACTGACCTTAAGCAAACAAATCCTTAAATGAAGCTCCTACCAAGTTCTTACCACCTCTCTTCTTGGTCCAAGCTTCCAAACTCACCCTAACCAAATCCAATGATGCTTAGCTCGAAATGGAGATCCTTTGATGCTGATAAAATCTTCCTTGTTGACCAATTTGAGATTCACACTCCTCAACAACAAGTTTTCATCTTTTCTTTTGTGTTTGGGGAGGGGGTTTGAAGTGAAAAGAGATAAGGAGGGAGATAGGGACAATATGACCTCACCCCCTTTATTTCTCTACAGAAAAATAACCAAGCCAACAACCTTTGTCTTCCAACATGGCTTTTACCATATTACGCTTCCTCAAAGCCCAACATAAGCCAAGCCCAACAATGCGTGGAGGCCCATAAATCCCAACAAAAAGGCCTAACATAACTCGAACATTTGACCCGACGCATTGGTCCAAGACCCGGGTCAACGCCCATTGTTGACTCAAAAATCTAGGTCGTTACAACTCTCCTCTCATTTAAGAAATTTTGTCCTCAAAATTTAGATGGATGGAAAGGGAAAGGTAACCAAAATAGACCTAGCCACTTCACCACTCAATCAGGATCACTTGGATTAGAGAAAGAGTTCTCCCTTAATCTACCTTAAATGAAACCATGGCATTAAACCACCCGCTCTCAACACTTCTCTTAAGATTTCCAACAACTCTGTTTTAGCAACCAACGACACTTACGACGAACCGCTAAGCATGGTAACATAACCGACCTCGAGCCGCACTGTTCAACATCAACTTAAAGAACCCACTTTTAAAGAATTCTATCTCGGTTAACCAACCTTTCTACTAGCATCCGCTCGTCGAAATTTGAACTTATACCTTATCTATGCCCAAAACACTGCACCACCTTCTCAAAACATTGTCAGGAATACATCACGCCTGGCAACCATATCCCGGTCAAACCATTAAAGGACAAGCACAACCCTAACAACCGATCACTATCATCAATCTACCTTGAGCTAATAACTCTTTTCTCTAGACTTGACCACCAAGTCGGAACTTAAAACTTCTCTTTATCCAAACGTGCTTCCACGAAATTGAAAACCACTTCCGATTTCAACTACTTGGTTTCAAGGAATGACCACCGTCACTTACGAACTCACACAAGCAACCCAAAACTAACCATTCTATTTGTGAAAGCCCAAACACCTTCTTCTAACCCTTGACTCGGTCTAACAATCAGACGCGAAGAGCCACCTGACTATCCTCAAAGATCTCCTATTGGTCTGTCTAAAAACATTTCTTTGTATCACCACTCTTCGATTACCCTCAACACAACTATTGATCCACATTTTCGTTGCGCTACTCTGATAACTTCCACACTGCTTTCCTTAACTGATGACAACTTTGGTAGAACTCGATTGGACAATCCTCCAACTCCACAAAATCTAGCTCAACAGGCACACAAGCCAAGCAACTATCCTCGCTATTCACTCTTAGGACCTCAACCATGATCATCACAACCTTCGCTTACTCCTTTCAGTGATACCCATTTCTTCGACAGCAACACGCGAAGCTCTCACACTATATGGCCACAACAAGGTCTTTAAACTCCCACAAAACCGACATTGATCTTCTACCATTGCACTATCGCTCAACTCATCCAAAGCCACCAAACACTACTTCTGCACAGACATAACTCGGCGAAGCACTTGGCAACGACACCCAATTGGTCGCTTGCACAAGTGTGTCTCCAACAAAGAGTTCGTTAAGTACCATGCCACGAAGCGATGGACACCAACAACGAACTCAACCTTACCTTTATCGTGGTTCAAAACCACAATCAAATTGCCCATTCACCAAGGGTGCCTCTGTACCCTCAAACGCCCATAACTCCAAGACCAAGGACTCTTAACCCTCACATCTACAACGCAAGCTAAGAACACTTTTCAACCTATAGAACCTTCCCTGAGCTAACACTACGGAGCACAACATCCGCTCTAGAGAAGTTAAGTTCCTACACATCTAATACTAACAACTAGATTTAAGCAATCTAAAACTTCACAACTTCTCACTCGCAACCTACAACATGCTTGCACTCTCAGCAACTATCTACGATAAAACTCATCTAGCAAGGGATGCAATCTTAATTACCCTCCAAACCAACAATAATTCTAAGATTTACCAAGGTACTCATTCATAAGAACCAACCCATTACATAACTAAAGAGCTAAACGGCTATCACAACAGCTAGAACCAGCACAAAACATAATTACCTGACATATCCTCAGTCGTAACACTGTCATCTCTAACCTGAGTAGCAGACTGTCTAGCAATTTCTCGCGTGCCAACCCTGGCGGTGGGTCTTACGGGACCTCCACCCTAATAACCTGACAGTGTCTTAGCTCCGCCTCTAGCAAAACTCTGATCATATCGAAAAGTAGCCAACCTCTGAGACTGAACCGGTGCATCCTCATCCATAATTGGGTAGTCTTTGGCCATATGCCCTGGTTCTCGACACCTATAGCAAACCATTCGAAGTAAGAAGGACACTTCAAGGTGATGTTGGACACAATGCTCGCATGCTGGTGGAAGCGATGCTCCAATAGAACCATCAACACTCCTTTCTAGTGTAGAAATCAAAGAGCCTCTACAAACCCTCGATCTAGATCCTGTGCCAACTCTTGGCAGTTGGTCTGATACAACCCTCTTCTAACTCCTCGAAGCGCAAAGCCTCTTACGCAGATAAAGAGAGGGATCCATGATATTCCGGGTCTCCACATCATGACCTCTAGAATCCTCAAACTGATTAGATGTTGAACTCTAAAGCCGCTTAAGTGCCTTCGCACTATTGGCTAACTCGGAGAATGTCCCAAGCGGACCCGCAGTCACATGCAACTGAAGGTCAACATTCAGGCCTTGTCTGAACCTCTTGCACCTCAACTCTTCTGTCGGAACAAACTCTGGGGCATAACTGCTCAAACGCAGAAACTCTTGCTCATAAGCAAATACCGTTCGATCTCCCTGAACTAGATGCAGAAACTGGTCCCTCATCTCATCCATGTGTACCTCACTAATGTACTTCTTCTGAAAATCATCCATAAAGATATCCCATGTCGGGAGCGCAGGCTTTAGACCCAACTCTACGGCCTTCCACCACTCGTGTGCATTGCCCTTAAGAAGGGAAACAATGCAATTGAGATCATCTTCTGGGTTTCCTTTCATCTATCTCAAGATTCTCTATGTGTCGCGCAACCACTGGTCAGCCTTGATCGGGTCATCCTTACCCAAGCCTTCAAAACTCTTAGGCCCAAAACTATGAAGCTTCTCTACAGGGGTCTTGCGAGGAGTCTCAGACTGACTCAGACTGATTCAGTGATTAGTTCATAAGGAAATGATTTCACTAATTTCTGAGCCTTTGATAAAGTACTCACATTGTTTATGAGAAATAGTGTGAGATCAGTGGGTTAAGCCGGTATGACAAGGAATAATTTTATAGGGAGAATTATAGTATGACTGCTAATAAATGATTTGAAGCATAGCACAAGAATTATAAGAAATTTTAAGAATTGTCTGTTAGTAAAGCTAAAAATAAAGCCAGTAATCTGAGAATTCTAAGACCAATTTTAAGATAAATTGGCTATTTCTATAAAATGTAGAAGTAAGATGTAAAAAGAAAGTTGATCTTTGGACAAGATGTTATCAGTTAAAACTAAAAGAAAAACAAAAGGAAGAAAAGTATCAATTCGAGGAAGGATGATTTGTATAGGTTAAAAAGGGAAAACATGGTTCCAGAATTTTTATACTTCAAAGAATCGTGAAATATTGGACCAAGAGTATATTAATGGGTCTTATCTTTAGAAGTGGGCAAAAGTCTATAGTATTTGTACTTATGTTTTAGGGGCAATGACTGAATTATTTACATGTCATCACTCCTAAATAAATTGAGATGCAATTAGATTTGATACAAGAAGAGGGGTTAGTAGAAATATTGGTTTATGGAATTAAAGAATTAAGGAATAAGAAATTTCATTGATTGGAGTTTCGAGAAGAAAATAGGGAAGTAATATCCGTAAACGTTTGGAATAGGTACACATTGAAAATTTGAGGACGAATTTTCTTAAGGGGGAGGAACTGTAATATCCCAAATTTTGGCAAGTGACCAAAATGTAAATTTTGAAAGTTTAGGGGGTTAAAGTATAAACTTTGGAAAAGTTTGGGGATTAAAGTGTAAATTTCTCCAACAAGTGATTTTATTCATTATAAGGGTGAATCTGATCGAAATAAGAATCGTGATATCAATTTTGAGAATTAAGATACAGTAGAAGGTATCGAATTTGGATCGAATGAAATTGTTAAGCGTGCTCAGGCCAGGGAACTATTAGGATGGGTGACCTTTGGGAAGGTCACATAAAAGTTTTCTAATTGAAAATTTGGACTCAGTAAGAGTAAAGAATATTTGTATGGATTTACGATGAAGGATTTCTAAGAGAAATTCTACTATTTGAAGATTTTCGATAATTATTGGGATAATAGACCGAGTTAAGAAAATTTAGTCTAAGACTTTAGGAAAAGAAATTTTTAAGATGATAGTGTTCATTTTCCTAATATAGAAATATGGAATTTTTGGAATAAATCCGATAGCTCGATAAATGTGAAATTACAATAAAAGTATTTTATGAATATCGGGAAATCGGATCGAATTGAAATTTCTGAGGCTGTTCCATAAGCCAAGGAAAAGTTATAAAATAATATTTAAGGAATAGTGACCCATTGGGAATGAACTATTTTAGTTGGATTGTAACATAATGGCATTTTTGAAGTAATCTAGTAAATAAAAATTAGTTAAAGGGCAAATTGGTCATTTAGCCCCAATGGCATTTTTGAAATATTTAAAAAGTTATAAGGGCATTTTTGGAAGAAGGAAATGGAAGAGTAAATCTTGGCCCTTGATTAATGATAAGATCAATCTCAACAGATGGATTAAAAGGGTATTTTAGTAATTTCACTATTTAAAAGAATTTAAAATTCATTTAAAGATACATGTGGCATATATGGATTATTTTTATGTAAAATGGTCAAAGATGAAGTCTTCTTCATCTACTACATTTCGAAACTTAAGGGGAGAAAGGGAAAAAATTTCCAAGTTCGATTCAAGCCCCGAAACTCGATTTTCAGGTAATATTTTCAACTGCAAAGTTGTTCTACACTTCAAGCTCTATCTTTTGGTGTAAATAATTCATGGAAAACATGCTTGATTGATGAGAATTTTTCATGAGAAGAAATTAGGGTTTATGGAAAAAGTTTGGGGCTTTTGGAATTTTATGATTTCATGATGAAATTCAAGTTGAAATCAAGCTAGTATAATGTTAAAATCATGTTATTGAGTTGAGATTTAAACCCTACATATTTTAGTTTGTATGAAGATGATTAGGGTTTATGAATTTAAGTTTAATTTAGGGTTTGTGATGTTGAATTAATGAATTAGTAAGCATGAATTTGTCATTTGGAAGCAAAACCCTAAATTAAAGGTATAGGAACCATTTCGACAATTTTGAAAGTTAAAGGAACAATCTGAATTTTTTATGATTTTGAAGTGTATTTATGTTATTATTGATGTTGGACATGTGAAATTGAAGTTAGAATACAAAATCGATGTTAAATCGAGTTAGTGACCATTTTGACAAATTGTCAAAATTAAGTGACCATTTCGACAAAGAGATTTTTGATAAGGATTAAATCTAAATTTTATTTGAAATAATAGAATTCAAGTAGTAATGTTGATTTGAGGACTAAATTGCAAAGTTAAGAAGTTTGAATCCTTATCTTTGCATTTTAGTGACTAATTCGGAAAGAAGGAAAAATTAAGGGGGATCAATGTTGAATAATTATTTGATGAACAAGGGTGATAAGTTGATGGTTTGAATCAACTATTGGGACTAAATTGAAAAGTAGAGAAGTAAGGAGAAGTTAGTATAAAGCTTGAAGTTATTTATAGAAGTAGTGTAGAAAATTGGATTTGGCAGTAAGTTTGAAAATTCACCATAAATTCTAAAACAATAATTAGAAGGTGAATTTTATACCGATGTTAAGATTTGTTCGTCTAGTTTTGTGTCCAACAAACGGAAATTGATTTCGAGTAAAAAGATATGAATTTTTAAGTGGTGAAAGGTCAGAAAACAGTATGGCAGTCTATTAGAAAGCAGCACTGAAAATTGACTTTGAAAATTCGCCATAAATCGTACAATTTGAATTTGTTCTATTAATTTATATGGCTGAAAAGCTTATTGAATCTATTTTATTTCAGAACAAACGGAATAGAATTCTGAGTTGTAGATTATTTTATAGAAATATTTCCTTGAAGGTAGTGCAATCTGCTAGAAAATGAAAATTGATACATTTTGTGTCTAAGGTTAATTTGTAAGCTTGAAAAGGGTTAATTGAAGTTCTAAACGGTTATTAAAGACCAAAATGAGTTTGTGAACAGTATAAGGAAGGAAAGAAATTTATGGAAAATTTTTATGATTGAATGATTAAATAGCTTAAGTGAAATATTGTTAGAAGTGAATCTAACAAATGTTTATGTATATTCATGTGATAAATGAAGTTGGATTCGAATCAAGAGAATGTTCGAGGTGCTATAAAGGAAAAGATCAATAGATCTTAGTGAGGCATATTAATAAATGGCCACGGTGAGTGTATTTCTAAATGTTTGCATTACGTTAAAAATGGCATTGCATTTCTCTATAATAAATGATACATTGCTCGACATGGCAAGCATGATGGAATACCAGGTACGAATTATTGTTTGCATAATTGATGATGCATTATGCATACATGAAATATGGATAATGACAAGACTAAAGTGAAACAAGATACACCTGGGGATCTACGCCCATAGTGCAAATGCACTAACAAGGTGTTTATATAAGGAGCAAAGAGCGTCCTCTCAAGTACGTACTCTACATGACACTACGATGCAGATAGGCTACGGGGTTTCTATGGGCCTCTAGCCAGACACGATGATAATAATAACAAGATGTTACATGATACAGATGTTACATGTTACATGATACAAATATTGCATGTTACATGATACAGATGTTACATGATTTCATGATACATGAAAAAGAAGTTACATGTTACATGATAGAGAAGTACATGACATACATGACATAATACATGTTATGCAAATGATGGCATAAAGAAAGCATTATTATGTTCAAGTACATGATATGCAAATGATGGCATAATGAAAGCATGATTATGTCAAGGTATATATTATGTGAACGATTACATGACGAAATCAAGAATATGTTAAAAGATATGTTATGCAAATGCTTACATGATAATAATAGAATGTTGAAAGCATGGCTATTATAAAGATTACGTTATGTAAATGACTAATTGATGATCATGAAATATTGATTGCATGTTTCTATGACAAAACCGATAGATGACATGAATTATGATTGAAAACATGTCTATGTTAAAGAATATGTTGTGCATATGATTACTTGATGAATATAGAATTTTGAAAATATGATTATGTTAAAGAATATGACATGCACATGAATACTTGATGATTATGGAATAATGATAGTATGATTCTATGCTAGGTAGATTAATGATATAAATCATATTTGGATATGCTTGCCATTTTACAAAGCATGTACTGCACTTTTCATATGAAATACTGTAATGCATTATTTCATGTTTAGATTAATAAGATTAATTGCCTCACTAAGTTCGTACTTAGCGTGTGTTTATTTCACACATAGGTTCTCCGAAAATAGACTAGCAAGGAGGAGCTGTTAATTGGGAAGATCAAGTTACTATCTATAAGTACAATACGTACATCTTTAACGTAATTTGATAGACTAGTGGGCATGCAATATTTTAAGTGGGTAAACTATTTTGAAAGTCTAAGTTTATAACGTATTTATACATTGTCATGGAAGTATGGACTTAGAGAAATAGTTTGCTATCAATAATTATAAATTTTAACATAGTTAAATGTTGTTTAACCCTGATCGCGTAAAAATTTAAAAATAAAGAACGGGTCTAGGCAGTGTACATAGTTTTCACCCTGAATTATATTTTTATTTCAATAACTCAATTATGAATTTGACAATCAATTCAGGGTTAAAACTAGTTGCAATAGACTGACATAGTTTTAATTCAAAACCGGGAAAGGGTTAAACTGCAAGATGAATTTTGGTATAAAAAAATTTTACAAGTCAAGATTTCTTTCAATGACTCTGAACATCTTTAATGTATATTCGACTTACGAGTATACGTTAAGGGTGTAATAGAGAGGATCATAAAAAGCTCTTCATATTTCTACGAGATGTAAAGGACACATGCTGCTAGGATTCCTCATCGATAATGGGTCGGCCTTGAATGTTCTCCTTCTGGAGACTCTGAAGAAGCTGTCGATAGATAGCTCTCACATGAAGGCTTATGTAACACCCCGGTTTTAAGGCTTAGCGGTTTAGTGGGTTTTTAGACATTCCGGTGGACCAGAGTAGAAATTTGAGTCAGTTTCGGGATCGTATATTTTGGTGTTGGAAAAATTATGAAAACAATTCTTAAAAATCATTATTAATTATGTATTTAATAATGGTGGAATCAATTTGGAAAAATGAGTTTTGGAAGATGGACATTTTGGTTAGTGACCAAAATGGAAGTTTTGAAAACCATGATTTTCTAGTGACTAAAATAAAAAAGGGTCAAATACTTAGAATCTTTAAGGAGCTATTTTACCAGTTGTTTTCTGATTATTTCTCCCTTAATTTAACAAATTTTAACATGTGATTTAATTGGTAATTAAAGAGGATTTTGTTAAAAAGTTTATTATCTTTTCTAAAACAAAAATCACGTCATTTTCTCTCAACTTTTCTCGCCATTCTCTCCTCAGCCAAACACTCAGTTTTCATCAAATTTCCAGAGGTGAGGTGGTTTTTAATTTGATTTTACTATATCAAATTGTTTTATAAAGATTGTTTATACAAAATCTTACTATAATCTTGTGTTTTCTTAGTTTTTCACAAATCAATTGAGGGAGAAACTTCACAATAGAGGTAAGTTCCGAGATCTCCTCTATTGTATGGTTATTTATTGAAATTCCCACGCATTTGATCCTTGTTTTTGTGTTTCTAATCTGATTTTGATGATTCTCTATTGTTTAATTGAGTTCTTTGGGGAAAATGAATTGATTCGCGAATTGAATCCGATTTCTAGTAAGTGAGTTTGTTTTGATTCATATTTTGGATGTTTAATAATTTTGATAAAATGTTTTTATCAATAGAATCCCGAAACTTAGGAATCTCTATTTGTTTAGGTTGTTAGTTTTGAGGTTTTGTGGTGTTTATATGGTTGTAAGGTTTTTGGAGGTGGTAGGTTGTTTTGAATATGTTTTTAGATGTGTTTTGATGTTGGAAGTGATGCTAGGTTGATAGATGTTGGCTGGGTTATGAATCGAAGTGTTTTGGTTATGTTTTCAGTTGTTGTGAAGGGTTAATTGTGTAGGTTTTGTGAGAATTCGAGAAGGATTGTGGTTGTTGTGTTTGGAATGCATTGTGATGCATTAACCCTCTGTTGTTTTGTCTTAAAAATAGGGGAGGTTGATCCGAAAGTGATTGGAGAAGCGTAGGAGGCTTCGAATACATGTTTTCGCGTCGGTGAATTGAGTTTCGCGTATCGATGAGTGAAAACGTGGATTCCAGCATTGGAATGTTTTAAAAGTGCTTTTGGGAGTTTAGGTAGAGCTTGAAACGCTTACCTAGGCTCGAAAGTAAGTAAAGTCATTTTACTCTCTCGATCGTGCTAGTGTTAAATGGTTTTATACACTTGTTTGATTTACATGTTACCTACGGTTTAAGCATGATTTTAAGTATTCAATATACTATTTTTAAGCATGTTTTGTTGAAGGATGCACATGGTAAGTGATCCTTGTAAGTATGGTTTATACTTGTGTTTTAAAGCATGGATTTTGCTTTAGAAAGGGCATGGTTTAATGCTTGATAAAAACATTGAGGTAAATGTTGTTTTGTTAATTATATTGGCAAGTGATGTGGTTTTAAAATTGTTATCGGATATAGTTGGCAGACCATAGGATTGAGTGCACTACAAAATAAGTCGCATTGGATGTTGAGGGGTTTATACGGTGTACCGAATACTCCATCCAAGTACCCTAACGGTAGAGGGGTTAAACAGTACCAAATACTCCCGTTAGTGGGTTAAGCATCTAACCGATGAAAGGGATGGGTATCCCTATGGGTTGTTATTGTACCGCGATTGTGATTGTATCGATATTCCAGTTGAGATGGCTTGAAGTGTTGGGTTAACACTTGTTGAATCTGTGTATCCGATGAACTCTTTTGTTAATAGAATTTTCTAATGATCACTTTTGAGCCAATATAATTGTTGATGTATCATTGAAATGTTTTATGATGTATAATGTGGTTTATACATGTTTTCTCCTTAAGCTTTGCATTTGGTAGTAATGCACGGGAAGGTTTAAGTAGAGGGTTAGCAATGTGGCTTGTTGTTGTTTAATGATACATGTAGTATATGGTTTAATATGCTGTTTTAATTATGTAAAGTGCATGTTTTAAAAGGGCATGATGATGTTTTAAAGGAAGATGTTAAGTGAATGGTTTTAAATGCATTGATGGTGTTTGTTTTTGAGTACTCCTCACTAAGCCTTGTGTGCTTACGCTCTCGTTGTCCATCAATGCAGATAATTGAGGTCTTGGAGGGCAGCTAGAAGCAAGGGGATCTTGGTAAGACTTGTTTCCAAAGAATGTTTTGGTTTAGACTATAATGAATAATGGCAATAGGGTACTTGTTGTATTTTGGGAGGTGTTTTGTGGAACTCCCTATTTGAACATGTTACTTTAATTGCTCTTGGGTTGTAAATGGCTTTTAAGGATTGTTTTTGGTGCTGGTTTACTCTTGGCTATGTTGGTTGGATGCATATTAGGAAGCATGCCTATAGATTTCCTTTTTGATGCATGAATCCATGTTATGTTGTTAGAATTATGATGCCTGTTGGTATGAGGTATGTTTGATATGTTAGTAATGTGTTTAAAGCATGTTGGAGTGATTTGAGTATGCTTTTGTGGTGAAAAATCAGCCAAATGTGTCAATACAGGCCCAGGCGTACCAATACATGGGGGACCGTATTTGTAGGGCTAGGCAATTACAGGCTTGTAGGATCGGTACGGGTCTGGTGTGTTTCGATACGCCTAGGCAAATTTGTCCTGGCGTACCAGTACGGGGAAGGTCTTTTCGATACGAGTTTTAGCTTCTGGAATTCACTTTTGCAACTCGAGCCCGCATATTAAAACACCTGAGAAACCGTATCAATACGGTTTAAAATATTTCAAAAGTTTGGTATTTTAGTTAGGCGTATCGATACGGCTTGGTGGTATATCGAAATAGAGCGTTTCAAACTATATCGATACCGGCTTACCCATTTCGATACGGTTAACCGCATTTTTAGTGATCGACATTTTTGGGTAGTTTTGCTTTCTTTGTACTTTAGTCCGTGTATCTTGCCAATGAAATTATATGAGGTCGAATGATCAGAATGAGCTAAAATTTGGGATGGAGGTATGAAACCTGACTAATTAAAGATTGGCAACCTAAAAGTAGTCTTAAATCTTGAAATCCTCTATATTTGCAATTTGGTATCGAAATTGCAAATGTGACCAATTGGATGTCTAATTGATGCCCGATCGAGTTGGGGTTGCACCTGATGTCTGTATGATCATGTAGGAGTAATAATATGCATCTAGACAAGATAAAAATAAAAAAATGGACTGGGTTTGGTTATATCTCTTCGATTTGCCACGACAAACCTAATGTAGCCTCCTTGGTTTGGTTGGGCGTCTAGGCCGGGTCAAAGGGGTTACATTTGGTGGTATCAGAGCCAGGTTTGGTTCGTTTGGGAGGTTGTTGTATTATTTTCATGTTTGATTTGCACGGTGATTGTTGTATGCACGTTGGATGATATGCACGGTGATTAATATATGAATGTTGACTGTTATATGCTATGTTGGGAAAGTTTTGAGGGTACCTATTGCCTTATTATTATAGTCTGGAAAGTTTTGCTTTTTTAAATGGAAGTCTTAGATCTTTGCTTGAGGTTGGCCTGACTGTTTTTGTTTTGAAATGATTACCATGCCTTAGATATATTTTAGCACGATGGGATCGAGGAGAGAGTTGCGATCTAGCGCGATTGCTGCTGCCGCTAGGCAGGATGATAAAGGAGAATTTGTACCTTCTGGAGGGTTGCCACCGCCCCCACCTAATCTACCGGGGGGAGTGGAACAAGTACCACCTGCACTAGCTGGGCCAGGGATGGGTGATATGGCACCGTTGATACAGGCCATGACCGGTGCTTTTTAGGCAGTAGTTGCGGGTGTTTGTGTGCCAGCAGCACCAGTTGAGGGGCAGGGTTTGCCACTTGAGCGTCTCTGTAGTTTGGGCAGAGTTGAGTTTTGAGGTTTGTCTCCTGAGGCTTTTGAGGGTTGGTTGGCCAGTACTGAGAGGATACTGGGCTAGATGGGGTGCACCGATGCTCGAAAGCTGGACTGTTCTGTTTCCATGCTGCAGGGTGATGCTTATACATGGAAGAAGTTTTTGGGAGTCCGATATCAGGATGAGAAGAAGCGTGAGTTTATGGCTTTGGTGCAGGGCAGTATGTCAGTTGCAAAATATGAGGTGCAGTTCGTGAGGTTGAGTCGGTATCCACTTGAGTTGGTTCTTGAAGAGCGTATGCGATGTGATCATTTTCGATATTGGCTTGTGCAGGATGTTAAGACATACATGCTTGCTACTGATTACACCAACTTTGATGTGTTGGTTTCGCGAGCTAAGGATGTGGAGCAGGATTTGGGTTTGGCTTATGGATCGTGAGGTTCTAGTTCGGGTAAGAGAGTTGTTGATTCAAGTTATAGCAGTGGTCAGGCCAAGAGACACAGTGACAGGAGATTTCACCCGGAACTGAGGCATGGCAGAAGTGTTATGGGACGTGGAGTCTAGGGGCAGGGTGCCCAGGTTAGAGCATCGTTTAGCACATGTTGGGTTTGTGGATCCCGAGATCATTTGAGGTGAGATTGCCCGTGGTTGGCCAGGGAGGGTCAGACACCTGCGCCTGTTGTGGTTAATGCTTGTTGGAGTTGCAGGTCACACGACCATTAGAGGTGTGATTGTCCGTTGTTGGCCTGAGATGGGCAGGGTGTTGCACCTGTTGTTGCTCTGTAGTCGGGTCGTGGTCGTGGCCGCGGACCGTTTCAGCGTTGAGATGGTAGGAAGTGGACTGTGGCTCATACTGTTGCTATCCAGCCTGAGGGAGGTGGACCGGCTAGGGTGTATGCTCACCGTGAGGGTCGCAATGACACTGATGTGATCGTAGGTACTTTTACCCTTCAGTCTCTATCGTTGTATTCGTTGGTTGATTTCGGTTCTACTCATTCATACATTTTGAGTGAGCATGCTGAGTTGCTTTATATATCTATTGAAATTCTTAATGTGGGTGTTAGAGTGACTAGTTCTCTTGGAGAGACAATCATGGTTAGGAGGTTGTATCGTAGGTGTCCGCTGATGGTTCAAGGTTATGTGTTTGCCATGGACTTGATGGAATTGCCATTCCATTGTTTTGATGTGATCTTGGGTATGGATTGGTTAATCGAACATCGGGCTGTGGTGGATTTTGAGATCAAACAGATATCCTTGAGGTTGTCAGATGATTATGAGGTGGTGGTTGTTGGTGAGAATGCCAAGTTTTTGTCTAATATTGTTTCAGCTTTGGAAGTGAGTCGGATGTTGGATTCGAGATGTCAGGCTTATTTAGCCTATGTTATAAATCCTGGATCAAATGAGTTGAGGGTGCAGAATGTTCGCACCGTATGTGAGTTTCCGAGTGTTTTTTCAGAAGAGTTACCAGGGTTACCACCTGACCGAGAGGTAGAGTTTGGAATCGAGGTCTTTGCAGGTACGGTACCAGTATCCATTGCTTCGTACCACATGGCTCCGAAGAAATTGAAGGAGTTGAAAACGTAGTTGCAGGAGTTGCTTGATCGTGGGTTCATTAGACCCAGTATTTCACCGTGGGGAGCGCTGGTGCTATTTGTTAAGAAGAAAGATGGTACGCTGCGAATGTGTATAGATTATCGGCAGCTGAATAAGCTGACGGTAAAGAACGAGTATCCTTTACCACGGATATATGACCTGTTTAATCAGTTTAGGGGAGCCTCGGTGTTTTCCAAGATAGATTTAAGGTCAGGGTACTACCAGTTAAATGTGAAGGAGGTGGATGTGCCCAAAACAGCCTTTCGTACGAGGTACGGGCATTACGAGTTTCTTGTGATGCCGTTTGGTTTGACCAATGCTCCAACTGCTTTTATGGACATGATGAACCGAGTGTTCCATGAGTTTTTGAACTAGTTTGTGGTTGTGTTTATCGATGATATCCTTATGTACTCTCGTACCGAGGAGGATCGTGATAGTCATCTGCGGATTGTGCTTCAGACGTTGTTGGTTAATCAACTTTATGCTAAGTTAAGCAAATGTGAGTCTGGCTTAAGAAAGTTGTGTTTCTTGGGCATGTCATGTCGTCCGAAGGAATTCGTGTTGATCCGCATAAGGTTGAGGCTGTAATGAGTTGGAAGGAGCCCAAATTTGTGACAGAGGTTAGGAGTTTCCTTGGTTTGGCGGGTTATTACCGAAGGTTTGTGGAAGGGTTCTCCAGTTTGGCGGCTCCATTAACGAAATAACTACAGAAGAATGTCCGGTTTGAGTGGACAGAGGATAGGCAACAAGCTTTTGAAAGGTTGAAGGAAGCTTTGACGCGAGCCCCGGTCTTGGTTCAACTAGAATCGGGGAAGGAGTTTGTTGTCTATAGTGATGCGTCGTATGTTTGGCTTGGTTGTGTGTTGATGCATGAGGGTAAGGTAGTGGCGTATGCATTTAGGAAGTTGAAGGTGCATGAACATAACTACCCTACTCACGATCTTGAGCTTGCAGTGGTTGTGTTTGCCTTGAAGATCTGGAGGCATTACCTTTATAGTGAGAAATGTGTAGTTTATACGGATCATAAGAGCTTGAAATATTTGATGTCGCAGAAAGAGATAAATCTTAGGCAACGTAGATGGTTGGAGTTGCTTAAGGATTATGATCTAACCATTGAGTATCATCCGGGGAAAGCCAATGTTGTGGTGGATGCCTTGAGCAGAAAAGCGGTTGTGGAGTTGAGAGCCATGTTTGCTCGGTTGAGTGTGACAAAAGACAGAGGTTTGTTGGCCGAGTTGCAAGTGAAGCCGTCCTTGTCGCAGTTGATTAAGGAGAAGCAACCGTATGATGGGAGTTTTGTATCTCATGTGCAAGATATTACAGATGGAAACCCTACGGAGTTTTATTTCAACGATGATGTGGTGTTGTGTTTCAAAGGTTGAATAGTGGTGCCTGAGGATGAAGAGTTGAGGCATACTATTTTGACTGAGGCACACGCTAGTCCTTTTGCTATGCATCCCGGTAGTACTAAGATGTATCG
The DNA here is from genome assembly GCA_019671005.1 of Hibiscus mutabilis. Taxonomy (NCBI): domain Eukaryota; kingdom Viridiplantae; phylum Streptophyta; class Magnoliopsida; order Malvales; family Malvaceae; genus Hibiscus; species Hibiscus mutabilis. Next base: position 18,901,697 of record CM033749.1, on the reverse strand, counting down.
AGGGTTGAAGGAGGAGTACTATTGGGTTAGACTGAAGAAAGATGTAGCTGATTTCGTAGCTCGGTGTATGGTTTGTCAGCAGGTAAAGGCTGAGCATCAGTTTCCTTCCGAGTTGTTGCAACCGTTGAGGATACCGGAATGGAAATGGGAAAGAATCACCATGGATTTTTTATCTGGGTTGCCTTTGACGCCGACCAAAAAAGATTCCATCTGGGTGATTGTGGATCGGTTTACAAAGTGTGCACATTCTGTGCCAGTGCATACCACGTATACCTTGGACAGGTTGGCTGAGTTGTATATCTCTGAGATAGTGCGTTTGTACGGGGTGCACCATGGCAAAATGGTCGAGCTAGTTAAGGTGTAGGGAAGCACCGCGACGTTGAAGAGGCCACGTGGGAGCGCAAGTAGGATATGATGAATCAGTTTCTGCACTTGTTTTCTCCAGGTAAATTTCAGGGATGAAATTTCTTAAGTGGGGGAGAGTTGTAATGCCCCGATTTTAGGGCTTAGCAGTTTAGTGGATTTTTAGACGGTCCGCTGGACCGAAGTAGAGATTCGAGTCAATTTCGAGATCGTATATTTTGGTGTTGGAAAAATTATGAAAACAATTCTTAAAAATCATTATTAATTATGTATTTAATAATGGTGGAATCAATTTGGAAAAATGAGTTTTGGAAGATGGATATTTTGGTTAGTGACCAAAATGGAAGTTTTGAAAACTGTGATTTTCTAGTGACTAAAATGAAAAGGGTCAAATACTTAGAATCTTTAAGGAGCTATTTTACCAATTGTTTTCTGATGATTTTTCCCTTAATTTAACAAATTTTAACATGTGATTTAATTGGTAATTATAGAAGATTTTGTTAAAATGTTGGTTATCTTTTCTAAAACAAAAATCACGTCATTTTCTCTCAACCTTTTTCTCTCCATTCTCTCATCAGCCAAACACTCAGTTTTCATCAAATTTCCAGAGGTGAGGTGGTTTTTAATTTGATTTTACTATATCAAATTGTTTTATAAAGATTGTTTATACAAAATCTTACTATAATCTTGTGTTTTCTTAGCTTTTCAAAACCAATTGAGGGAGAAACTTCAGAATAGGGGTAAGGTCCGAGATCTCCTCTATTGTATGGTTCTTTATTGAAATTCCCAAGCATTTGATCCTTGTTTTTGTGTTTCTAATCTGATTTTGATGATTCTCTAATGTTTAATTAAGTTCTTTGGGGAAAATGAATTGATTCGCGAATTGAATCTGATTTCCAGTAAGTGAGATTGTTTTGATTCATATTTTGTATGTTTAATAATGTTGATAAGAGGTTTTTATCAATGGAATTCCGAAACTTAGGAATCTCTATTTGTTTAGGTTGTTATTTTGAGGTTTTGTGGTGTTTATATGGTTGTAAGGTTGCTGGAGGTGGTAGGTTGTTTTGAATTTGTTTTTAGATGTGTTTTGATGTTGGAAGTGATGCTGGGTTGATAGATGTTGTCTGGGTTATGAATCAAAGTGTTTTGGTTATGTTTTCGGTTGTTGTGGAGGGTTAAATATGGAGGTTTTGTGAGAATCCGAAAGGATTGGGGTTGCTGTGTTTGGAACGCATTGTGATGCATTAATCCTCTGTTGTTTTGTGGTAAAAATAGGGGAGGTTGATCCGGAAGTGATTGGAGAAGCGTAGGAGGCTTCGGATGCTTGTTTTTGCGTCGGCGAATCAAGTTTCGCGTATCGGTGAGTGAAAACGTGGATTCCAGCATTGGAATATTTTAAAGGTGCTTTTTGGAGTTTAGGTATAGCTTGAAACGCTTACCTAAGCTCGAAAGTAAGTAAAGTGGTTTTACTCTCTCGGTCATGCTAGTGTTAAATGGTTTTATGCACTTGTTTGATTTACATGTTACCTACTGTTTAAGCATGATTTTAAGTATTCGACGTACTATTTTAAGCATGTTTTGCTGAAGGATGCACATGGTAAGTGATCCTTGTAAGCATGGTTTATACTTGTGTTTTAAAGCATGGGTTTTGCTTTGGAAAGGGCATGGTTTAATGCTTGATAAAAACAGTGAGGTAAATGTTGCTTGGTTAATTATATTGGCAAGTGATGTGGTTTTAAACTTGTTATCGGATATAGTTGGCTGGCCATAGGATTGAGTGTACTGTAAAATAAGTCACCTTGGATGTTGAGGGATTTATACGGTGTACCGAATGCTCCATCCAAGTACCCTAACGGCAGAGGGGTTAAACAGTACCGAATACTCTCGTTAGTGGGTTAAGCATCTAACCGATGAAAGGGATGAGTATCCCTGTGGGTTGTTATTGTACCTGGTTGTTATTGTACCGCGATTGTGATTGTATCGCTATTCCGGTTGAGATGGCTTGAATTGTTGTGTTAACACTTGTTGAATCCGTGTATCCGATGAACTCTTTTGTTAATGGAATTGTCTAATGATCACTTGTGAGCCAATATAATTGTTGATGTATCATTGAAATGTTTTATGATGTATAATGTGGCTTATACATGTTTTCTCCTTAAGCTTTGCATTTGGTAGTAATGCATGGGAAGGCTTAAGTAGAGGGTTAGCAATGTGGCTTGCCGTTGATTAATGGTACATGTAGTATATGGTTTAATATGCTAGTTTTAATAATGTAAAGTGCATGTTTTAAAAGGGCATGATGATGTTTTAAAGAAAGATGTTAAGTGAATGGTTTTAAATGCATTGATGGTTTTTGTATTTTAGCACTTCTCACTAAGCCTTGTGTGCTTACGCTCTCTTTGTCCATCAATGCAGATAATTGAGGTCTTGGAGGGCAGCTAGAAGCAAAGGGGATCTTGGCAAGACTTGTTTCCAAAGTATCGTTTGGTTTAGACTATAATGAATAATGGCAATGGGGTACTTGTTGTATTTTGAGAGGTTTTTTGTGGAACTCCTTGTTTGAACATGTTTCTTTAATTGCTCTTGGGTTGTAAATGGCCTTTAAGGATTGTTTTTGGTGCTGGTTTACTCTTGGATATGTTGGTTGAATGCATATTAGGAAGCATGCCTATAGATTTCCTCTTTGATGCATGAATCCATGTTATGTTGTTAGAATTGTGATGCCTATTGGTATGAGGTATGTTTGACATGTTAGTAATGTGTTTACAACATGTTGGAGTGATTTGAGTATGCTTTTAAGGTGAAAAATTAGCAAAATGTGTCATTACAGGCCCAAACGTACCGATACGTGGGGGACCGTATCAGTACGGCTAGGTAATTACAAGCTTGTGGGATCGGTACGAGTTTGGTGCGTTTCGATACGCCTAGGCAAATTTGGCCTGGCATACCGGTACAGGGAAAGGCATTTTAGTACGAGTTTTAGCCTCTAGAATTCACTTTTGCAACTCGAGCCCGCGTATGGAAACACTTGAGAAATCATATCGGTATGATTTAAAATATTTCAAAAGTTTGGTATTTCAGTTAGGCGTATCGATACAGCTTGGTGGTGTATCGAAACAGAGCGTTTCAAACCGTATCGATACGAGCTTACCCGTTTCAATACGGTTGACCGTATTTTTAGTGAATGACATTTTTGGGTAGTTTTGCTTTCTTTGCATTTTAGTCCCTGTATCTTGCCAATGAAATTATATGAGGTCGAGATTGGAATAAGCTAAAATTTGGGATGGAGGTATGAAACCTGACTAAATATTGGTAACCTAAAAGTGGTCTTAAATCTTGAAATCCTTTATATTTGCAATTTGGTCCATAAATTTCAAATGTGGCCAATTGGATGTCTAATTGATGCCCGATTGAGTTGGGGTTGCACCTGATGTCTGTAAGATCATGTAGGAGTAATAATTTTCATCTAGACAAGATAAAAAGAAAAAAATGGACTGGGTTTGGTTATATCTCTTCGGTTTGCTACGGAAAACCTAATGTAGCCTCCTTGGTTCGATTGGGCATCTAGGCCGGGTCAAGGGGGTTACAACTTATCAGAATACTGCGAGAGCATTTGGCAGGACTCATCGAGAGGTACTAGGGAAGATTGAAGCACCCCTGCAAACTGGGCCATCTACGTTTGACATTGACTTTATGGTGATGGACATTAAACCCACATACAGTTGCTTATTAGGGCGCCCTTCGATTCTCGTGACAGGCGTAGTCCCCTCTTCCCTACATCAAAAGCTGAAATTTATGGTTGACGGACAGCTGGTAATGGTCGGGGCTGAAGAGGATATCATTGCATCGGTGTCTACTGACGCACCTTATATCGAAATTGACAAGGGCACACTTGAATGTCATTTCAGAATGTTGGAGCTTGTTAAAGCAACCTTTGTCACCAAAGGGAGCAAGATTCTTATGTCGGGATTACCCAACAATGCCAAGATGCAAGTTAGGGAGACCCTTGGAAAAGGGGCTGAGATAGGAAACGGTTTTGGGAAACAGCATCAGGGGAGGTTGTACCCTATAGCTGTCCCAAAAAAGAGAGATCGGTTTGGGTTGGGATTTAAGCTCAATAATCTGCAAAGAAAGACCGTTATGAAGAGAAAACAAGAAAGAAGCAAGGCTAGGTTGAAAGGGGAAGAGATTGAATGAGAACCAATGACATTTCCACCCTTGAGTCACATTTTTAGATTTGAAGGCTTTTTGGATCCAGATACCTTAGTTGTTGAGGAGGAGAAAGGAAAGAATGACCTGAATGAGACCTTTGGGGAGCTGAGCATCAACGATGTGGCGGACGGAGAGAAAGGAACACAAGTACCTATCCATGATTTGCCCCTGCTCTGAGCTTAATAATTGGACTGCTGAAGAAATTCATATAGTCTTTAAATCCTTTATAGAGTAATTCTCAAAACCAACCTTTTTGCCTTGCCCCAAGGGCAACAAGGAATCTTTTGTAAAGGGCCTGTATCAAACCATTATGGTTTTAATTTCAATAAAGATGCATTTCTTAATAAACATTGGTGGCAAACAAGTAAAGCTGTAGATAAACCTAAAAAAACTACAAAAAAAAAACAAAAACACAAAAAATCATTCACTCATTTGTTTTCCCATAGCCTTTGTATATATTTTTTGCACATTTCCTTTCAGGTCCCCGGATATCAACAATTTAAATAACTCTGAGTCAGACCCGAAAATTGACTTTGAACTGCCCATGTGCTTAGAAGAGGTTGAAGAGTGCGACAATGAGAAGGAATATGATTTCCCAATAATTTGCTCAGGTTAGTGGAGGGAGAAGAAAAACATATTCTACCTCACAAGAAAGAATTAGAAAATTTGAATCTCGGCACCGAGGAAAAGAAACGTGAAGTGAAAATTGGTACCACCATCACTGCCAATACTCGAAAAAAGTTTGATTGTGCTTCTAAAATAATATAAAGACATATTTGCGTGGTCGTTCCAAGATAGCCTGGCCTCGATAATAACATCATCATGCATTGGCTTCTTATAAAGACAAGATATGAGACAGCAAAGTAAAAACTCAGAAGGATGAAAACTGAGACGCTTTTGAAAATTAGAGATGAGGTAAAAAAGTAGTTCGACACAAGATTTCTTGAGGTGGCCAAGTATCCAAAGTAGTTGTCAACATTGTCCTAATCCCAAAAAAAGGATGGGAAAGTGCGTATATGCGTCAATTATAGGAATCTCAATAGGGCAAGCCCTAAAAAAAAATTTCCACTACCCCACATCGATACCTTAGTAGACAATACAGCCAGACATTCTCTTTTCTCCTTCATGGATGGATTTTCTAGATATAACCAGATCAAGATGTGCCCGGAAGATATGGAAAAGACCACTTTCGTAACACTGTGGGGAACACTCTGCTATAAAGTAATGTCCTTCGGTTTGAAGAACATAGGGGCAACTTACCAAAGAACCATGGTGACCCTGTTTCATGATATGATGCAAAGGGAAATAGAGGTGTATGTAGATGATATGACCGCTAAATCTTGATCAGAAGAAGAGCATATTGTGAACCTGGAGAAGCTTTTCCAAAGGTTGAGAAAGTTTCAATTAAAACTCAACCCTACCAAGTGCACCATTGGGGTTACATCGGGAAAATTGCTAGGCTTCATTATGAGCAAAAGAGGAATTGAAATTGACCCAGATAAGGTCAAAGCCATACAGGAACTCCCACCTCCTCATACGCAAAAGATGGTCAGGGGCCTTTTGGGGAGGTTAAATTATATTGCTCGTTTCATCTCTCAGTTGACAGATAAATGTGATCCAGTATTCAGGCTCCTTCGAAAGAAAAACCCAGGAACATGGAATGAAGAGTATCAAGCAGCCTTGGAAAAGATTAAAGAACAGTTAACCAACCCTCCTGTATTGGTACACTCATTCCAGGAAAACCACTGATCCTCTACTTGATGGTGTATGAAAACTCTATGGGTTGTATATTGGGGCAACATGACGAAGCTGGAAGAAAAAAACAATATATTACTTAAGCAAGAAGTTCACCTACTGTGAAACCATATATTCCTTGATTGAAAAGCTGTGTTGTGGTTTGGTGTGGGCATCTAAAAGGCTTAGGAAAAATATGCTATATCACACTACGTGGTTGATTTCGAAGGTAGATCCTTTGAAATTTATGATGGAAGCACCGTCCCTATCAGAAAGATTGGCCCGCCGGCAAATATTACTTTCAGAATTCAACATCCAGTACGTAAACCAGAAAGCAATAAAGGGAGTGCCATAGCTGACTTTTTGGCAAGTAGAGCCTGTGAAGACTATGAGGCATTGAGCTTTAATTTTCTTGACGAAGATTTGATGTGTATCACGACTGAGAAAGGTGGTGCCCCAATAGAATCATGGGTTATGCATTTTGATGGTGCTGCAAATACTTTGGGACGAGGCATCGGGGCAGTCTTGGTCTCACCAGAAGAAAATCATTATCCTTTCACCAATCGGCTGAAATTCTTTTGCACTAACAACATGGCAGAATACGAGGCTTGCATCCTGGGTCTGCGAGCAGCTATTGAAAGGAAAATTAAAACCCTGAGAGTTTATGGGGATTCTGTGTTGGTTGTCTACCAGATTCGAGGGGAATGGGAGACGAAAGATGCAAAACTGATAGGATATAATAAGCTGGTCCTTCAACTAATTAAAGAATATGATGAGGTTACCTTTAAGTATCTCCCTAGGGAAGATAACCAAATGCCTGATGCCTTAGCCACTCTAGCCGCCACGTTTAAAGCAAGTAAATGTGCTGAAATGATGCTGATCAAATTGCAAATGCAGGATTTCCTAGCTCACTTTTATGACGTGGAAGAAGAAACAGATGGTCTTCCATGGTATTATGACATTTTACAGTATATAAAGTCTCGGTAGTATCCATCTCAGGCGAATGAGAATGAAAATAAAATAATCAGAAAAATGGCATAGAGATATGTTCTTGATGGAGAAATCTTATACAAGAAAGTCGAGACCAAGTATTGTTGAGGTGCGTAGGTGCTAAAGACGCTCAAATGATCTTAGAAGAGGTTCATGAAGGGGTCTGTAGGACCTACCTTAGTGGTTTCACCATGGCCAGAAGAATCATACGTTTGGGATATTATTGGTCAACTTTAGAGGGAGATTGCATCAAGTACTCCCGAAAATGCCATAAGTGTCAAATCTATGCTGACAAGATCCATACACCTCCACAGCCTCTCCATGTCATGTCAGCACCTTGGCCTTTTTCCATGTGGGGCATGGATGTTATCCGCCAGATTCACCCTAAAGCGTCAAATGAGCATCGGTTTATTCTAGTAGCCATCGACTACTTCACTAAATGGGTGGAAGCAGCCTCATATACGAATGCCACTGGATCTATGGCTTGCAAATTTTTGAAAAAAGAGATCATTTGTCGATATGGTCTACCGGAGAGGATTATCACGGGCAATGCCTCTAATTTGAATAACAATATGATAACCAGAGTTTGTTAACAGTTTAACATCAAGCATCATAACTTAGTGACATATCGCCCGAAGATGAATAAGGCTGTAGAAGCTGCTAATAAGAACATCAAGAAGATAGTCACAAAGATGGCCGACACTTACAAAGACTGGCATAAAAACTTACCATTTGCCCTTTATGCTTATAGGACCGTTGTACGAACATCTACCGGGGCAACACCGTTTTCATTAGTATATGGAATGAAGGCTGTGTTGCCAATTGAGGTCAAAATTTTGTCTCCACGTTTTCTAATGGAAGCAGAACTAGAAGAGGCAGAATGGGTTCAAGCGAGATATGACCAGTTGAACCTAATTGACGAAAAAAGATTGAAGGCCATTTGTCATGGACATATGTACCAAAGAAGAATGATGCGAGCTCATGAAAAGAAAGTTCACCCAGGAAAATTTTGAGAAGGAGATCTAGTGTTAAAGAAAATACTGCCAATCCATAGAGATTCCCGAGGAAAGTGGGCACCCAACTAGGAGGGGCCTTACGTTGTAAGAAAGGTTTTCTCATGAGGAGCATTGACCTTGGCTGAGATGGATGGAGATGAGCTTGAGAATCCGGTGAACTCAGATTTGGTCAAAAAATATCATGCCAAAGAAAGAGTGTGGAAAATAGAAGAGAAATCGAAAGGTGAAAACCCGTAAAGGGCACCTTAGTTACCTAAAAAAAGAAAAAAGAAAAAAAAGAAAAAAAAATGGAGGATTCAAGATGAAAACTCGTAAAAGGGCGTCTTGAAACCAAAGGTGGATCCGGGTTGAAAACCCATAAAGGGCGACTCGGATTGCTCCCGGGATAGGCATACATCAAATGACTCTCTCGGAGACTCGACATCTCAAAAAGAATTTCGTATCTTCATACATTGTTGTCATTTTCAAAATCTACTCGACAAACGCAGCATTCAAGGCATCTCACGGCATTTTGACTTGAAAAGTTTTAATCATTGATATCTGGATACTTGTATTTCCTTCTTGTAACCTTTCTTTTGTTTGCCACAATAAAATATTTCAGAGACCTTTTTTTTCTTTCTTGTTTGTGCCTTTTTCTTCACTTATATGAGTATCTTATATTGAAATAAGAACCAATAAGATTAACATCATTAAAGCATGCAAAAGATTTTGTGCATTATTTTAAAAAGGGTTTAAAAAGTATAGGGACTATAACGCATTCCATGGTTAAGTTCCGAACCAGGGGCATGATATGTTTGGGCATAAGAAGAAGTTAAGGCCCCAATATCGTTCAAAGACATCCAGGATGGAAATAAGCTTTCATGTGAAGATTCCCATGCAAACAATTCAAATGCTCTACGTAGGCAAGAAGTTGAGAATTCTCAAGAAACTCTAAGGGTTCTTGATATTATTTTAAGGCAGCACGCTGCGAAATAGGGATGCCTACCTTTTTGCTAGTTTTACTTCCACGACAACAAGAATACTTTTACAGACATAGGAGGAGGGGTTTGTGATTGAAAGTTTTTTTATTCAAGCTTCTGAGCTACTCGAAGAAGCCTATACTAGACATTGATGTATCAACTACATTGATATTTCAACTCAGTCTGATGGTGCTTTTTTATCATAATGCTAGGGATCCCTACTCCTCCTAGACTTGAGCAAGAGTGTTGCGCGTAATAAGTGCTACGCAAATGTGCAAGTATACACGTCGCAAGTTATAGCATAAAAGATATCGTCTCCACAGGGATTGGTGCTACTTCAAGAATCTAGTCTCTTGCACTGTAAAAGTAAAAACACAAGTAAAGGATTATAGGAGTTTAACTAATGACTAATCTAGAAAGCAATAAAGTAAAAGAAAAGATGAATTCAAATGAGAGAGAGATAGGCCAGGTTATCGTAAGTTGAGGTGTGATAGCCGATTGGATTGTTTTGGTAAAAGAGTGCACGGGCAACTCAGTTGCCGTGGCAACTTGCACAACGGGGTTGTCTCGGCAACTAATCGATGGTTGCCTGGGCAACTAGTTGGGCAATTACTTGGGCTTCTGGGCAGCAACCTTCAAGGTTCGGCAGAGCGTTCTTCAATGGTTTCTTCTTATCCCTAAGTCGAAACTCTAGCTACTTGTACATGCCTTGATAATAAATCCCTGCGTGAATCAAGGGTGAACAACAACCAATCTTGCGCTCCTCTTAGCCGTTGAAATCCTTAACTTATTCCTAAGCTGGATTAATCTTCACCATCCATAGATTGAATAAAGATCATATTCATTCGTTTCTTGAATCTAACTCTCCCGATATTAGATAAATAGATGAAATCACGAGATCCTCTCCCAATTCACTCGCAAACAAGAATAAGAACCAAGAATGAATAAACCTTGAAATAGAAAAGTGCAAACTCTTATTACCTAAACAAAAACCAATAGTTTCTCACAACCACAAAACACAATAACCATAGCCAAGTAGATTTAGTTCATGGCTAGGTTCCAAAGAAACACAAGATAAACAATCCCTAGCATGAACCCAATTGGACAAGAAAGAAAAGGATGAAGGAGGAGGCTTGTCGAAATCCTCCTTGCCCTAGAGGCTTGTCGAAAATTCTCTCCTCCTGCCCTCCTTGGACTTGTCGAAATTTCCCTCTTGCTCACTCTGTCCAAGTTGTCGAAATCCCCTTGCTATTTATAGGGCTAGGCCAAAGTCCTTCTTTGAGGAGGAGTTTGAGTTGGAATTAAATTATCTTTAAAGAATATAATTCTTTATTATAATTATATTCCTATTAGAACTTCTCCTATCTTCTTGGAATTTAATTCTTCTTTAATCTCTGCATGACAATCAAATTCCTTTGGGCTTGGGCCTTTCTCCATGTCATCTTGGGCTTGTATAGTCATCAATTTCGACATCCCTACTGTATTTTCTCTTTGTCAACAATTGCCATGGCAACTGGCTCGGCGTCTCCTTCATGCATTGCCCTGGCAACTAGCTCGGCATATCCTTCATGCATTGCCCTGGCAACTAGCTCGGCATTGCTTTGGCAAGTGATCCTGCATATACACACACAAAGCACACCAAAACAACATCTTTTCCACAAAAACTACCAAGTTATGTAATCAAGCTCAACGATGGAAGGAAACATGGATTAATGCATGAATGGCTAACTATGCAACTAATATGAGCCTAAGTCTAACAATAATATGAGTAAAAAGGGTAAGAAAAATAGTACTTTTGAACACTTATCACACCCCCAAACTCGAACTATTGCTTGTCCTCAAGCAATGCAAACTCATAATTACCTGCCAAGACTTCAATTTTCACAAACTTAGCTTTGAACTTGATTTCAATTCTCTGAACCGGGCATAATATGATTGGCTTTTTATTTTTTAGAAAACTTAGGAGTTACTCGGAATGAAACTATAATGCTTGTGAGTGTGTGCGGAGTTGTGTGCAAGTTGATTTTTTGGATTCTATGCAAACAATATGTTTTCAAATTACTTCATTGGGTTCTTTTTAACATGTTTGAACTAGAGCCAGTTTTGGGCACCTCTAGTGTTTTGTTTTTAGTTTTATTAGGTTAGTTTATTCGACTAGAGCCGGTTTCGGGCACCTCTAGTTAAAATTTTTTTAACACATCCTAGAGCCAGTTTCAGGCACCTCTAGTGATCAATTTTTTTAGCACATGCTAGAGCCAATTTCGGGTACCTCTAGCATTCATCCAATTTTTATTCTAATCCCCCAATTTGTTAATTATCAACCTAAGTTCACTAGAATTCCTTAAATCAATCAAACCACAACAGTGTTTCATCAAAATTAGCATCATAGTAAAATTCTAAGTTTTTCCATGGTTATCCTAGAATAAAAATTCTATCAATTAAGTGCATTGGCAAAGTCATCATCGAATATTCATCAAATCTAAGCAATTCTTGTTCCAATTAAAGGCATGGCAAGCAATTTATGTATCCTAAATGTAATACTTAAGTGAATGTAACTAAACATGGTAACTACTAATAACAACCCCCCCAAACTCGAGTGAGGCATTGTCCTCAATGCATGCATAAAAATAACGAAAAAAGAAAAAAATAAAAATAAAAATAAAAATGCATACGAGGACTTACTCCGAGAGTTCGTCATCGTAGATGATTAGTTTCCTTTTGGTCGGTGTCTTGATTCTCTTGCTTGAACGCAATTGGTTGTTTTCTTGTTGCCGGGATGTCTTTAGCTTTGGTTGTCGTGGCATCAGCTTGTGCAGGCACGATGTAGGTTGCCGCTGCATCTTCTTCATTGATTGCCGGGGCAAGGATCTCGGTAGTAAATTTCCTTAGCATAGTAGTTGTGAGTCTTGTTGTGAAAAAGAAAATAAAGAAAACCTGAAAACTAAAGATAATGAAAAAAATAAAATATCACCTAAAAATAAAAATACAAATAAAAAGAAAAAGAGAGAAAAAAAAGAAAATATTGAAAGGAGAGCATGCTCATGCATCTCCTAAGTTGACCACTTCTTTGTTACGTTCCACATGGTCACCATTGTAGTGCTTCAATCTTTGTCCATTAACTTTGAATTCATGGTTTTCAGAGATGAACTTGATTATCACAGCACCGTGGGAGAATGGTTTGACGACTTCGAATGGTCCTGACCATCTTGATTTCAGCTTTCCCGGGAAAAGTTTTAGCCGAGAATTGAATAGGAGAACTAGTTGCCCTGGCGTAAATTGTCGTGGCAATAGTTTCTTGTCATGCCATCGCTTTGTTTTCTCCTTGTAGATTCGTGCATTGTTATAGGCGAGTGCACGGAATTCTTCTATCTCGTTGAGATCCATCAAACGCTTTTGTCCGGCACTTTCCCAATCCATATTCACGGTCTTGATTGCCCAGTACGCCTTGTGCTCGATTTCCACCGGTAGATGGCATGTTTTGCCATAGACAAGTCGGAAGGGGGACATACCTAAGGGTGTTTTGAATGCAGTGCGATATGCCCAAAGTGCGTCATCTAGTCTTAATGACCAATCCTTCTTTGAGGGATTTACAACTTTCTCGAGTATACCCTTCAACTCCCGGTTGGAAATTTCTGCTTGCCCGTTGGTTTGTGGGTGATATGCCGTGGCGATCTTGTGTGATATGCCGAAGCGTTGCAATATCTTGGCAATTAGTATGTTGTCAAAATGCTTGCCTTCGTCGCTGATAATTGCTCTCGGCATCCCAAACCGTGTAAATATGTTTTTCTGCAAGAATCGTTGCACGATCTTGGAATCGTTGTTGGGAACTGCAGCTGCCTCAACCCATTTAGACACGTAGTCGACGGCAAGTAGAATGTAGAGGTTACCGAATGAAGATGGGAAAGGTCCCATAAAATCGATCCCCCATACATCGAACAATTCCACCTCAATGATGTTCTGGAGTGGCATCTCATGTCGTCTAGAGATATTGCCCGTCCTCTGGCAACGATCATTGCTTGTAAAAGTCTTGGGCATCTTTGTACAATGTTGGCCAATACAACCCGGATTGTAAAACTTTGGCCGCGGTACAAGTTCCTCCAAAATGTCCTCCATAGGGTGAAGAATGGCATTGTCGGAGTACATTCTGTTGCTCTTCTTCAGGGACGCATCGGCGTATAACCTGATCTGCACATTGTTTAAACAAAAGAGGCTCATCCCAAAAGTAATGCTTAGTATCATGGCGGAACCGCTTCTTCCCTTGGTGAGTAATGCCATAAGGAAAAATACCACAAACAAGGAAATTGACTAAATCCGCGTACCAGGGTATTGCCGAGGCATGTGCTGTCGTGGCGACTGCTCCCAAAATTGCCGAGGTGTGCGCGTCAAAGGCTGTTGCGGCATCGAGAGTTGCCGAGGCGTGTGCATCCATGGTTGCCGAGGCGTCGTGGGTTGCCGAGGCATCTAGGGTTGCCGAGGCGTCGAGGGTTGCCGAGGCAACTAAAATTTGTTCATCCGAGAATGCATCGCATATCTCTAGATCCGCATCCTCCAACCTATTGCCTTCTTGTGTAGTATCAACATTTTGATCAGCTTCTTTTCCTGGTCGATTGACTAGCCAATTTGCCTTTTCTTGTTGTTCGTCCTTGACCGGTTCTTCATACTCCTCAGGTTCCTATTGTTCAACAATGTAGTTGCCGAGGTAACTAAATTCCTCGTCGAAGTTAAACTTTGTCGTGGCATGAAGAAGTTGGCATTCTTCTGGATCATCGGCATGCCTTAGTGTTTGGAACACATTTAATTTCACTTGCTGGTCATTCACCCTCATTGTGAGTTCTCCTTTTTCAACATCGATCAAGGTTCTTCCTGTTGCTAGGAATGGTCTCCCGAGAATGATGGGTGCATGCTCATCTGCTTCACAATCCAAAACAATAAAGTCAGCGAGAAAAAAAAATTTATCAACTTTTACCAGTATGTCCTCAATTTTTCCCTCTGGATGCACATAGGATCTGTCGGCTAGCTGTAGCATAACTGTTGTAGGTCTTGCCTCCCCGATTCCTAGTTTCTGGAAAACCGATTTAGGCATCAAGTTTATGCTAGCCCCAAGGTCGCATAATGCTTTCCCGACATAGTGATTTCCAATGGAACAGGGTATTGTGAAACTTCCAGGATCCTTCAACTTGGGTGGCATACGATTGTGCAACATTGCCATGCATCCCTCTGTCGCGACAACTGTTTCAAACTCTCCTAGCCTTGTTCTTTTTGACACAATGTCTTTAAGAAACTTGGCATAGTTTGGCATTTGTTCAATTGCTTCCACCAATGGCAAGTTGATGTGGACTTGCTTTAGGATATCAAGAAACTTCTTGAATTGGTATTCTTCCTTTTGTCGCTTCAACCTTTGTGGGAATGGTGGTGGAAGTCGGATATCTTCGATCCTTTTATTGGTTTGAAACCTGATTGACGGTATTGCCGGGACATCTGGAGTTGCCGAGGCATTATCAACTGGGGTTGCCGAGGCATGCTTATCGCAAGTTACCGAGGCGTCTTTATCGTCGGTTGCCGAGGCATACTTATTGCCGGTTGCCGCGGCAATTCCTGGTTCGGCATCTGAGGCTTTGCCGCTAGGTTCGATCTGATCTTTTTATGGAGTTTTGTTTGACGAGCGGGTTTGAACCTCTCTAAGTTGCTGGCCACTTCTGGTGGTGATTGCCTTACATTGCTCATGGCCAGTTCCTCTTGCGACTTCAGTATCGCTAGGTAAACCTCCTTGTGGTCTAGTATTCAGATTTTGAGCAAACTGTCCGACTTGATTTTCCAATGGTTTGATTGCCGCCTCTTGGTTTTGCAATCTCATCTCGGTCCTGTTAATAATAGCATCAGTTCTTTTTATGAAATTACTATTCTCGGCCATATAAGATTCAGTTTTCATCATAAAAGCATTTAGAGAATTTTCCAAAGAACTAGATGTTGTCGGTTGTTGCTGTGGCATCTGTTACCGTGGCATATTCTGTTGGAATCCCGATGCTTGTGCATTCTGATTGTTCTGGTTTAGAGCATTGTTGGGATTACTCCATGAAAAATTCGGGTGCTTCTTCCAAGCTGGATTGTATGTATTGGACATCACATTATTACTCCGATTGTAATTCCCCACATAGAAGCTGGATTTCGGATTCTGCATACATTCAGAAGAATTATGGTTATCACCACATAACTCACAAAAAGAATCCATTACCTTGACTTCATGTGTGTCGTTTGGTTTTTGCATGTTCTGGACCATCTTGGTTAAAGCGGCCAATTGTGCCTAAATTGAATCTGATGATCCTAGTTCATGTATTGTGGCTTGGCGTCTAACTCCTCCTCTTCTAGTAGATGGGAATTGATAGTCATTCTTGGCCAGCCTGTTTAAAATTTGCATTGCTTCCTCATGCGACTTATCTAGGAGTATGCCGTTTGCCGAGGCATCTAGCATCATCCTTGTTGGTGTATTCACGGCGTTGTAAAACATTGTTACTTGAGTCCACACCGGAAATCCATGTAAGGGGCATTTGTGTAGAAGTTCTCTATATCGCTCCCAAGCCTCGTACATGGATTCATCATCTGCCTGCCGAAAAGAAGTAATGTCGTTACGAAGCTTATCAGTCAAATTTGTAGGATTAAATCTAGCAAGGAAATCACGACAAAGATCAGTCCAAGATGCTATGGATCCGCAGAATGCTATTCAACCATGCTTTCGCGCCTATCCTCAGTGAATAAGGGAATAATCTTAATCGTAGGACATCGGGGTGACTCCGTGTATCTTGAACGAGTTGCAAATCTCAAGGAAAGATTTCAGATGTTGTTGTCGTGCATCTTGATTCTTTGAGCCGCCAAATTGACCTATTGTGTTGATCATATTAAACATTATCGGTTTCAACTCAAAGTGGTCGGCTTCAATTTCAGGTGCTACAACTCCCGGGTTAAGTCCATCAAGATCTTCTTCAAGATAATCTCGAATAGTTACATTTTGTGCAAGAATCACTCCTCCTCCCTTTCGAACATCTTGATTCATATTGCCGTCTTGATTTGCCATTGCTTCTCTTATCCTTCGTCTAAGACTTTGTAAGGTTCGTTCGATTTTGGATCAAAGGGATATTACGTGAAGTCGGTCTCGCATACGGTCATATACCAATGCAAAACCAGTGTTTGTTAGCCCTTTGAATTTTTAAACAAGAAAAATAAAAAGAAAGTGCAAGAAAATAAAAACAAAGTCGCTATTGCCAATCCTCGGCAATGGCGCCAAAAACTTGTTGCGCGTAATAAGTGCTACGCAAATGTGCAAGTATACACGTCGCAAGTTATAGTATAAAAGATATCGTCTCCACAGGGATTGGTGCTACTTCAAGAATCTAGTCTCTTGCACTGTAAAAGTAAAAACACAAGTAAAGGATTATAGGAGTTTAACTAATGACTAATCTAGAAAGCAATAAAGTAAAAGAAAAGATGAATTCAAATGAGAGAGAGATAGGCCAGGTTATCGTGAGTTGAGGTGTGATAGCCGATTGGATTGTTTTGGTAAAAGAGTGCACGGGCAACTCAGTTGCGTGGCAACGTGCACAACGGGGTTATCTCGGCAACTAATCGATGGTTGCCTGGGCAACTACTTGGGCTTCTGGGCAGCAACCTTCAAGGTTCGGCAGAGCGTTCTTCAATGGTTTCTTCGTATCCCTAAGTCGAAACTCTAGCTACTTGTGCATGCCTTGATAATACATCCCTGCGTGAATCAAGGGTGAACAACAACCAATCTTGCGCTCCTCTTAGCCGTTGAAATCCTTAACTTATTCCTAAGCCGGATTAATCTTCACCATCCATAGATTGAATAAAGATCATATTCATTCGTTTCTTGAATCTAACTCTCCCGATATTAGATAAATAGATGAAATCACGAGATCCTCTCCCAATTCACTCGCAAACAAGAATAAGAACCAAGAATGAATAAACCTTGAAATAGAAAAGTGCAAACTCTTATTACCTAAACAAAAACCAATAGTTTCTCACAACCACAAAACACAATAACCATAGCCAAGTAGATTTAGTTCATGGCTAGGTTCCAAAGAAACACAAGATAAACAATCCCTAGCATGAACCCAATCGGACAAGAAAGAAAAGGATGAAGGAGGAGGCTTGTCGAAATCCTCCTTGCCCTAGAGGCTTGTCGAAATCCTCCTTGCCCTAGAGGCTTGTCGAAAATTATCTCCTCTTGCCCTCCTTGGACTTGTCGAAATTTCCCTCTTGCTCTCTCTGTCCAAGTTGTCGAAATCCCCTTGCTATTTATAGGGCTAGGCCAAAGTCCTTCTTTGAGGAGGAGTTTGAGTTGGAATTAAATTATCTTTAAAGAATATAATTCTTTATTATAATTATATTCCTATTAGAACTTCTCCTATCTTCTTGGAATTTAATTCTTCTTTAATCTCTGCATGGCAATCAAATTTCTTTGGGCTTGGGCCTTGCTCCATGTCATCTTGGGCTTGTATAGTCATCAATTTCGACATCCCTATTGCATTTTCTCTTTGTCGACAATTGCCATGGCAACTGGCTCGGCGTCTCCTTCATGCATTGCCCTGGCAACTAGCTCGGCATATCCTTCACGCATTGCCCTGGCAACTAGCTCGGCATTGCTTTGGCAAGTGATCCTGCACATACACACACAAAGCAACATCTTTTCCACAAAAACTACCAAGTTATGTAATCAAGCTCAACGATGGAAGGAAACATGGATTAATGCATGAATGGCTAACTATGCAACTAATATGAGCCTAAGTCTAACAATAATATGAGTAAAAAGGGTAAGAAAATAGTACTTTTGAACACTTATCAAAGAGCTAAAAGAGTGTTGAAGAATATAAGGATAAAAGTCAGTCCTATCAAAAGTAAGATAACTGGATTGAGTGAGCAAATGTGCAAAACTCAGATGTTTTCTCTGAAGCAAAGAGATACAAAAAATAAATATCTAGCATGGTTGCTTATCTAGGCTGAGCAAGTAAATGCGCAAAGGAAAAGCCCAAAATAAAAGAGAAAATTTAAAAACAAAAAACATAAGAAAATGACATGTATTCATGTGTTAGGCATCTCTAGGAGCATGCTCATCATAATCATAGCATTTGTTAAATTTCGACAGATATAGAACCTGCTTATCTATTTGAGCATGAGGAGAATAGAACCCGCCTATCCATTCGGGCATGAGGAGAGTGGAACCTGCTTATCTATTCAAGCATGAGGAGAATAGAACCCGCTTATCTATTTCGGGCATGAAGAGAATGGAACCTGCTTATCTATTCGAGCATGAGGAGAATAGAACCTCTTATCCATTCGGGCATGAGGAGAATGTAGCGAGAGAATAGAACCTGCATAGACATTCGTGCATGAGGAGAATGAAACCCTTTTTTGAACCTGGTTATCTATTCGAGTATGAGGAGAATAGAACCTGCATATCCATTCGTGCATGAGGAGAATGGAACCTTTTTTTGAACCTGCTTATCTATTCGAGCATGAGCAGAATAGAACCTGCATATCCATTCGTGCATGAGGAGAATAGAACCTTTTTTTGAACCTGCTTATCTATTCGAGCATGAGAAGAATAGAACCTGCATATCCATTCGTGCATGAGGAGAATTGAACTCTTTTTTTGAACCTGCTTATCTATTCGAGCATGAGGAGAATAGAACCTGCATATCCATTTGTGTATGAGGAGAATGGAACCTTTTTTTGAACTTGCTTATCTATTCAAGCATGAGGAGAATAAAACCTGCATATTCATTCGTGCATGGGGAGACCATAACCTTTTTTTGAACCTGCATATCCATTCGTGCATGAGGAGAATGGAACCTTTTTTTGAACCTGCTTATCTATTCGAGCATGAGGAGAATATAACACGCCTATCCATTCTGGCATGGGGATAGTGGAACCTGCTTATCTATTCGAGCATGAGAAGAATAGAACCCGTCTATCCGTTCAGGCATAAGGAGAATAGAACACATCTATCTGTTCAGGCATGAGGAGAATGGAATCTTATTTTGGTATCTAGCGAGCTTGTAGTTAGTCAAAATCAGTGTCTTTTATTCTTTTCTCTATCTCTGTTTCACCGTAATAAGTAAAAAGGGGCAGCTGTTGTCACTAAATTTTCACCTATATTTATTATTTTATTTATTGTTTTTTTATTTTATTATAATAATAATAATAATTTATTTATTATTTATTTAAATAAAAGGTCCAATTTAAATAAGGGTCCATCTAATTTTTAATAAGACTCATTTAATAACTCATTTGGACCAAATAAAAACCTAACTAACCCTTATTATTCTCCTTGTACAGCCAGCTATCAACCATTGGATCCAAATGAGATCAAATGGTCCAAATTCGATCAAAAAGGGAAGATGGTCAACACCCTGTGCGTGGGCCCCCGCGCCCTACCCCAGCACGCCCAGCTCATCTCCACGCGCCTGTTGCTGCTGCCTCTCCTCGCGCTATGACCTACAGCAGCTCCAACATGCGATGCAAACAAGGAAGATTAAGTTAAAAAAGGAAAGCAATTTTGGGGCAATGGAAAGAAAGCAAGTCAAAGGGAATATGCCAGCCGAAATTAGTCTCTAGATTCGATTCAAGGGGTGAAAGTATGGTCAGATTTAAATAGGGAAATATTGGAATTAAATCAAAAAAATTAGGGTTATAATTTTACCCGAAATTAGTGATTTTTTAGTTAAATTTCTATGTATTTTCGGGTACAAAACCCTATAAACCCCCCCACCCCATGCCATTGTAACACAAAAGGAGAAATACGAGGAAAAAAAATTCAATTTCTTTTCCGGAATTCAAGTATTCAAGCAAATTTAGGTATTTTTTATTTTGTTTTTATTTTATTTTTTGTGTGTTTGATTCGAATATATACTATCTTACCTTTATTTTTTTGAGCCTTAAAACCGAGATTCGAAATCTCATTGGAAAATTAGGTTTTTTGTTGCTGGTATGTGGCGGCCGGCGGCGGCGGATGGTGGCCAATGCAGTGGTGGACCGTCGGAGTTCTTCATGCTTGAAGAACAAGATGAACACTTGAGAGAAATAAAAATATGTGTTTGATCCATTTTTAAAAAAGAGAATTATGGTAAAGTGTTGATAAGTTTGGGTTTTATACCCATGTTTTTTTGGGAAAATTACCTTCATTAAATCCCTCCACCCAACCACATTTTACTCCGTGGGGTACCACATTTTCATTCATTTTAATTTAGTCACTATTTTCCACAAATTTAACTTTATCTTTATTTTGTTTTTTAAATATGGTCATTTTTTACATTTTTTTCAATTCATTTTTATTTGTTATTTTTTTAAAATAAAAATCTATTTCCCTATTAATTAAGTTTTTTTAAAGTTTTTTAATAATTGTGTTTTGCCTTTTTATTTGTTGTTCATATTTTTTTATCCATTTAATTTCATGTATTTTTCATGTTTGGTTAATTTTTTTCTAATATTTTTTAAATGCTAATCTATTTAATTAAAGCTTTAGTTTAGGTGAAAATCCCTAGGTTTAGATTCTTAAGATCCTAGTTAGAGCCTTAAATTTTAACAAAATTCTCTTCACATTAAGTTAATAAAACACACTTAATTACATTTGAATCCCAATAGATAAAATTTACTTAGATAATTCCTTAGGTTAATAATCACTAACATAGGATAAATAAAGAGCTTCAACACATTAATTATCTTTGTTGGTTTGTTAATAAAAGTGAAACCTAAGTAATGCGGTTTTCTACCAAAAAGAGATGACGGGTTAGCACCAGAAATGTTGGCAGTGATTAGAGTTCATTCTCTAGATGGTGGGACCGTTAAAATGAAATCATACTCATAAATGGACAATAAATTAAATTTCATATGAACTTGCAAATTCCGACATCAAAACTTTTTGTAATCGGCTAGGTACCAATTTTTGGGCGTTGTGGGGTGCTAACCTTTCCCCATGCGTAACTGACTCCCGAACCCGTTTTTGTGTTTTCGCAGACCTATAATGTTGTTTTAATAAAATAAAATGATTTTATTAAAATGACCCTTTTTTAGGTGATCCAATCACACCTATTTTAAAAAGATTGGTGGTGACTCCGTCGTTTTATCTTTTATTTAAAAAAACCCCGTCGAGACCCCTTGAAAAAAGGTTGCAACAATTGCTGTTTGGAGACTCCTTTTATATGCCCTTTAGCTTTTTTAACCGTTGTGAGGCTTTGGAGAGAGTTTGGAGCCGTTGGAAGCCATTAAAACCGAACACCTGCACAGAGGTTTCGAAACCATCAACTGAAAATTCATACAAAATATAGCTATTGGAAGTGTGGTTTTAAAATTCGCAAGGGAAGGTATCGAAACTTGACCTAAGGTTTCAAAACCTTAAGGAAAGTTTCGAAACCTGAAAGCTTACTGGAAAATCTGGGATGAAATTCTTCAAAAAGGTTTCGAAACCTTTAGAGAGTTTTCAAAACTTCACTGTGTAAAAACAAAATTTTGACGTTATTTGACTTTTAAAAATTGTTAGAAATATTTGGTTCAACTTACATTTAAATGAAAACGTTTTTGTAGGTTTAGAACATATTTTTGACAAATTAAATTAATTTTACTTTGCAAATATTTACAATTTGGTCCTTAAAAACAATTTTAGTCATATGAAAATCAACATAAGTCTAACAAAAATGGAAGAAAATGGGAGGGGAAAGAGAAAATAGGGTGGAAAATGTTTCTTTTTAAACTTAATGTGTCATGTTAGCATTTTTAACTGTAGACGATGATGACTGTAATGAAAGCGAATTAGAAGTTTAGTGATTGTATTGCAAATTTTAAAAGTTCAATGATCATATTACAATCGACCTAAAAGTTTAGGGATTACTAGTATAATTTATCCTTAATTCTATTGTGGGGATTATTAGATTAAGCCGCCAAACATTTCGGTAGAAAATTATTAAATAATTGCCACTATTTTTTTTTTTGTTGAAAGAAAAAATAATTGCCACTAAACTAAAAGAGGCAGGGGCGTTTTAAAATGGCCACTAGATCTACATAATTTGACAACGGCTAATTAATATCTTTTTTCTCACACTAACACTCGCACTCGCACTCGCACTCAAATTGAATTAATTAATTGGCTATAATGTTAATTTATCTACCAAATCAGATTCTTTAGAAAACAATGAATTTCGTATCAGATTTGGATTCATCAATATATTTAAAATCCGATTATAATTCGTAGAATGAAACTTGATTTTTCTCAAACAAAGCGTCGGAGGGTAAACAAAATAAAAAGTAATTAACCGAGTAGAAAGTTAGAGGTGGCATTTAATAGTCCCTCCCTTTATATCTAGGATACTTTTTTTTTTTTGTTAAAAAATATGAATTCTCCATCTTTATTGAAAAGAGAGGAACGTAATTCAACTGCAATTCTGAAGTTTTTCTTTAAAAAAAACACACACAAAGTAGACATTCGATCATTAATTTATAAGTTAGATAAAGAAAACCTTTAACTTTCGTCCTAAATGTCATAGAATTAAAATTTATATCTCTATTTTGGGATGATCGGTTGATACTTATAAAAGGGTACTTTAGATTGAGTAATAGGGTGTGTAGTGTTTTGAAGCAGTTTTATTTTCTTTCTGGACTCAAATTGAACTCGTCAAAAAGTGAAATTGTTATCTTTGGTATGCAGGATAATGAAATTGATTATCTAAAGTAGTGGTGAGCGTTTGATTGAGTTGAGTCGAGTCAAAAAGTTTTGAGCTTACGAGTTCTATTTTACGACTCAAATTTATTAGAATTTTTTTATTTGAGTCGAGTTTTCGAGTTTCTGTACAAATTTAATTGTAATTATTTACAATGTTATAATACACATTGATTCCAATTTAAACGGCTTTTATATCTATATACAATGCCCATATATATTTCTTTATTTTTTCATATGTGGTATATATATCAGGCAAATTGAATGACTCGAACTTAAAAATCGATCCACTAATTACTACAAATTTCTAGTTATTCGAATTTCTATTTTACAACTGAAACTTTATTTGAAATTTTTCGAGTCGAGTCGAATTTATAAAACTTTGAGTTAAAAATTTTAAAATTTTCAAGTCAAGTCCAATTTTGTTCAACCTTAATCTAAAGGAATTGACTGATTTTAGAGTTAGTTAGCTTTAAGGGTGTTCAAACTTCAGTTTTAACCGAATTAATCGACCGAACTAAAAAAAATTGGTTAATTTTAGGTTCGGTCGATTAGCGATTAATGATTTTTTCAAACTTCGATTATTGGTTAATTCGGTTCGAAATCGATTAATTAACTAAAATTTTTATATATTATATATCATATATATTACATATATTTATTTTGAGAAAATTTTTGATACATAGGCTGTGTAAAACTAATTTTACACAAGCCTGCATATTTACACTATAAAATCCAAATCCTAAGTTCTTAACCCTAACCCTAAAAACCTAAACCCCAAACATTAAATTCTATACCCTAAATTTTAAACTCTAACCTTAAATTCTAAACCCTACTAGTGTATCAAAGTTTTTTTCCATTTGTTTGTAGTCATTGAACTTTTAAAAATTATAGAATGATCATTATTTTTTTGATATATTATAAAATGGTCATTAAAATTTATCAAATTAGCTCAAAATGATCATTAAATTTATTGAATTATTAAAAATGATCATTAAACTTTTCAATATTTATCAATAATTTATAACGTGCAATGAACCATTTTGTAATAGTTCAATAAATTTAATGGTTGTTTTATAACTTCTGAAATTTCAGTGGCTAAAAAGATTACTTTAACATAGTTTATTGACCATTTGTGTAATTTATCCAAAATTTTATAAAAATAATTCGGTTAATTCGAAAATCGGCTGAATTAACCAATTTTTTCGGTTTGATTAAAAAATTTTGAAAAAATTTTAATTCGATTAACGCTTAATAGGGAAAAAATCAGTTAATAAATTTTTTTGTAATTTCGGTGGTTAACCGAACTAACCGATTGAACACTAGTTAGCTTCCGGTGTGTTATTTGGGTATGCTTTTGATAACTAGAAAGCATAGCGAGAGGGAGCGTCGCTTTTATTGAAAATGTTAGACATTTAATTCATGGGCTGCTAGACATTTTAGAGCTCAGCTGATTCAGTGAGTCATTTTTAATATTCAAATATTTTGGTGTTGTCGCTTCATTTTGCCTAAGTCTAAGCTCAAGAAGATCAACTGGTTGTGTTCAAATTTTTTGGTAAACTAAACCGGTAGTCTCTAAATTTTTAGAACACTTTCAATATGGTCATCGAACTTTTAACCTTTCAGTGTGATCATCGAATTTTTAATTCACTTTCATTACGGTCACTGTCGTTAGCTACGTTAAAAACAGCTAACGTGGCACGTTAAATTTTCCCACGATTTTTTCTCTCCTCTCCCACTTTTCTCTATTTTCCTTCATCCAAACATGTCTCTTCCTCTTTTCCTTTCCCCTTTCTTCCTCTCTTCACCAGTTGAACGTAACCTTCTCCTCCAAATCAAAGCTACGTTGATGGCTGGGATAACACTTGGTCTCATATCTCTGGGTCTCGTAGACCTTGAAGTCCTCATCAAGTCTGGTCGTCCTTGCCTTCATTAGGGAAGATATGTATACCTTGAAATCCTTATTTAGTATTTATTTTGGAGTTGTTCTTTAATGCGCATGTTGAATATGTGTTGTGAAAAACATTTGATCAGTTTAAGTTGGAGTTGTTTTTGGAATGTTTTTTGGAGTTGTTCTTAATGTTGGGATCAAATTTGTATTGTGAAGAAAATTTAATCAGTTTAAATCACCATTCACCAACGCAAACAAGGGTGGGGAAACATACTCAGGGGCTATGTGCAGAAGGTTATTGCACATAATTGTTGGAAAATAAACAATCTGTAACCTTGACCTGCCTAGTACATTTTCATGCCTATTTATGATTGTTATTACCTTCTCTCTCTATGTGGGAGGGAGTGAGAGAATTGCGTCTGTGCTTATATTTAAACTTATCTTTTGAGTTAATTTCATTATAGGTAGGCTTGCAATGGAAGGAAAATTGAACATAAATTTGACATGAAATCACATGAAGAAAACCTCGACGAGTATGAGAGGCTTTGTCGTGAAAGGACTAATAAGTCCATGATCAAGAATAGGCAAATACAGATAGATCAACGAGTTCACATTGGCTTGATTAAAGCATTTTTAACTTATTATGGTCCCAATCTGTTATGTGTTTTGATGTGTTATAATGGTTATGAATAATGATCGCGGAGTGCACACGAGGCCAATGACTGAAATGGTTGGTTTGATTTCATTCAACTCCAAATTACTTACAGACGTGGTGTTTAGAAAATGGTGTTAGTTATTTTCTGCTCTTGAATGTACCCGAGTACAGAGTTGGAATAATTTATGCATTAACGCTTTTTATTTTCAATTGTCCATGTACAAGATAAGAGGAAAACTACACCCGTTAAAGAATCTGAAGCGAAAAGAACTAGAAGGGATAGTATGGAATTGAAAGATGTAATGTTCAAGCTGTTTGCAAGACAACCAAATTGTTGAAAGTGTTGGTGGGCACTCGATAAAATTTATAACTCACACAATTTATTAATACAAACCAATATACAAGTACAAGAATTTTTGACACAACACTAGCTGCGGCTAGTTTACAAACACTTATATCTCACAAAGCTTTGCTAAGCTTCACTTTCAAATTACTTGTTGCTGCAAGTTTTATGCACTCACTCATTCATACTTGTACTTGGACTTGCCCACACCACTAACCAACTACAACACATCCCTATTTGTAGTGTTGTAAACCGACATTAGTGAAACTTCTAGACATTAATTAAATATTAGAGTAAATTCTAGATTTTTCTCGTAATTGATGTATATTTCTTGATCTTCATGAGATGCTGCCACATGTTGCCGATCATCACCATTTCCTTAGTTGTTAAGGTTATCTTGAATCTTCCAAACTTCAAGATGTTGCCAACACTTTGGTTTCCAATTTCTACACGTCATGAAGCTTCCTTGTATGCTTTATTTTTCTTGAATATTCGAGTTGCTGCGAATACATTCCTTGCGAACTATACAAATCATTAATATTCTTATTAATTCTCTGCCTTGCCGACTTAGGGAGTTAAAATCAAGTTTGACTTCTAACACAAATTAGGCTTTAAAGCAACTTATGAACTTAAGCATAGTATAAAAAATCTGCGAAGACATGGGAGTTGAATAGCTCCCATCTACATGTAATTTTTCGTTGTTTTTCTCTTAATTTTTACCCCCAACTGAAGGGATAGTCAAATGAACCCCTTGTGAAGAGAATATAGATTAATATTCAGCTTAAAAATGTGATTTAAGCAAAAGGATTAAGGTGGAGAAGGTCATGTTTAGCCGGTGAAGAGAGGGAGGAGGGAGAAAAGAAAGGACATGTTTGAATGGAAGAAAATAAGAGGGAGAGAGAGAAACGTGGATTTTTTAAAATTTAACGTGACACATCAACTATTTTTAACGGTAGTGACCTTAATGAAAGCAAATTAAATTTTCGATGACCATATTGAAAGTTTTAAAAGTCCGTGACCACATTGAAAGTACCCTAAAAATTTAGGGACTGCTAGTGTAGTTTCCCCGTTTTTGGAAGGGGCATGATAAGCTTGTTTTTGGCGCTAGAGTTAATTAAGGTGGATTTATTCATCAAAAATATGAGGGTGAGCCCGGGTTAAAGGATCTCACAAGTTGAAATAAAACATGTTCTTTAATGATTACCTGTGTAGTTTACTTTTTTTCACAAATTGATTTGGTACCCGTTATATGTTCCAAGATATTGTATTATGTTTTGGATCACTATCTTAAATCAGTTGCATTAGAAGAGGACAAGATGATAATGGGCAATTTGTATTGTGTGGTTTTCTTAGTGAAACAAGGAATCATATTTTCTTTGAGTGTTCTTTTTCAAAGAAAATATGGTTTGAAATCTTACATGCATAATTTGTAGGGATGTTCTGGGATGGCAACAAGAGTTGGAACGGGCAGTTACAAGACTTAAAGGTTAGTCTAATTTTGTTCTCATTTTGAAGCTTGCGTAGAATGCGTATGTTTACTCTATTTGGAGAGAGAATAATATTAGATTTTTTTTTCAATGTCTTAGTCTGATATTTTGAATCTTATAAAAGGAATTGTAAACCTAAATTTTAGGGGGAAACAAATTAATTGTGTAGATGTTGTTATTGTCCATTTGTATGTAGCTTGGGGTATTATTTTTTTAATGTTGCTTCTATAATTGTTGTAGCAGAATCCTGCTTTTTTAGGTGATTTGATTGTTACAATCAATTAATTATGCGACTTAATTATTACAATCAATTAATTGAGTGACTTGATTGTTACTCTATGTACTATAATGTTTGTAACGAATAAAGTATTATACGTTGTAGAGTCGTATGCTATTCAACGATCCAATGACATGTTTGTAACAATCGATTAATTGGATGACTTATTTGTAATTGTACTAATAATTGAGTGACTTGCTTGTGACTTTTTGAAATTGAGTGACCTATTTTTAATCATACTAATAATTGAGTGGTATGTCGTATAATTTACCCAAGATTCAATCAGATCAATTTCAAAAAGGGAAACTCAGGGAAAATAAAAAGAAATGAACCAAATTCAACTCTTTGGGTGATTTCACCAACATCGTAGCAAAGGAGTTGGATAAATTGCTGAAAGTCATCCAAAAGTTCATCGATTATACGACCAAAAATATTGGGTTTCAAAAACTTTTGCATGTCAACTTCCCAATATTACGAAACATCGAAGGTGATTCGGAGATCTCATGAGACCAGCTGAGAACTAATAGTTGAGCATGAAAATACTATCACCAACCCATTATATTGCTGATTAAAGTACCTACATTTTGCAAGTATTGTTTGAGCATGATATAAATTTACCTACATTTTGTCAGCGAATGTATAGTTGACTTTGCATAAATTGGTTGATCCAACAACGAGCATGCTTCAGATTCATCTGTTCCAGGTTCAAAGTTTTTCAAAGAAGTCAGATTTGTTTTGCAAAGGGATTTTTTTTTTAATTTTTTTTTGGGGGTGGGGTGTGGGGCTTTCGTAAGATATACCTGATATAGAAAGTTATCAGCTATATGCAATTTAAGATTCACATGCATCGCAAGTCGAGAATAAATGGTTTTATTACGCCGTTAATGCGACGTCTAAATTCTTCATTTACATTATCAATTACTAATTGGTCTAATAGAGTGAAACATTAAGTCTCTTAAATAAAGATGTGGATTCAAATTGTATTGTTGTGAATAAAAGAAGTAAGGATAATAAAAATCAAGAAACTAATAATTGATTTGTTTCTCTTTCCTTTAGATTATATATATGTATATATATTATTAACAAAAATTTATTTCATTGGCACGAATATAAAATTTAAAATATCTATAATTAATTGAATAAAATAAATTAGAAATATTATTTGCCTAATTTTAAATCAAATCTTAATTGCGCAAGAACTATTGATTAAAGTGTTGAGAATGTATGAAGGTAATGAAAAATTGACTGAGTTTTATTACGAAGATATGAATAGATCAAATTTGGTAATTAAAAGAGATTGGTATTGTTATCAAAATATTGGGAAGTCATTGATAAATTGCCTTATAACAATAACCATTCATTTCAGCTATTTTTTTTGGCTCAGCAAATAACTTTTTATTAAAGAAGGGACATAGAGTCCAAAACCTGGATTGTGAACCTCGTTTAAAACCTCCCTAACCTAAATATAGGAATAATGCAGTCCAAAGGAAACTCAAAATCTTGAAATCGAACAACATAGCAAAAAGAACAACAAAGTCACACGATCCTCTAAGGGCTTCTTTCGCAATGCAGTCAGCCAATCGAGCGAAAAAAGCGAAACCAAGGCAATCCCAACCTCACCACCAAGCCTTGAACAAACCTTGTCGATACAACCCCTCCTTTGCTAGACTATCATCCATAACATTACAGGACCGTGAGATATGACGGAAGCTCATCTTCCCTATCAATCTTGATAGTTGATCAATTTTCACAAAATTGTGCCACCAATTCCATGGCCGTTAAGGGGATTCGCCATCCAATTTAGCGCTACTCTTGAGTCCGATTCTACTATTAAATCTACCTTACCTACCAATTCTGCCTCTACGAAAACTTCCAACACAATCCTTATAGCCATTACCTCAACAAAAAGTCGGAGTCGAATCCTTGCACCGGGCTTGAAAATATTGCTCTAATAGACCCATTCCTTGTTCGAAGTATGCCACCACAACCTGCCAACTCCCCCTTTGCATCACCATCTACGTTAAATTTTACGCGTCACGTGTTGGTGGAATCCATGTTGGATTGTTGTTTGCACAGATCAACAAGCAATTTCTCGGGTTATCCCACCAATCATGTACATTCTCAATCGTATCATCTTTGGATGCTTTCACCCAAGTTAACGCCCTAACTTTTGTGTAGAACAGAATCTCCTTTGAATTGGTAGATTTATCATCAAACACCTAGCCATTTCGGGCAAGCCACAAGCTCAAAAGTCCAGCCGCCACTGAAATTAACCATAGGCTTCTAATTAAAGCTCTAATTAATTAACTAGATTAATTATCCAATTCTAAGTTGCAATGAATACTAAATATTCTACTTCAAAGTCAATTTTGGACAACAACCCATTGCAATGGGACATCACCTAAATTTGTACCCCCAAAGTTTCCCACTTAATGCACATTAAATAGCTACAATTGTCTTCCTAATTTAATTATTAAATCCTTAAAAGAGAACTTAAGGCTAAAGGCTCTAAACAATTAACTAATCTAAGCGATTTAATTGTCTAACATACATTTCTATATGAATTATTTAAAATATGCATCAAGCATATAAATTAAACAATTAAATTAAAATTAAAGAACAAGACTAAATCGAATTAAATTGGAAATTAAACTGATTTTATTGCATTTAGGGATGAAATTGCATTACAACTTCAAGTTTTAGGGACCAAAACCCTAATTAACCTAAACTATTAAAAACACGCAGATCCCAGACCCAACCCGATTATAAACGCGCGGATCCACCCAAATTCAGTGCCAAAACGGTACCGTTTTGACCCACCTATAAAACCCCCTAAATCGAGTGGACTCGCTCATTTGCTACCCACGCTCTCTCTCTCCTCTCTCGCCCCTCAGAAATTCTCTAAAAGTAACACTTCCAAAACCAGTTTCGAATTTGGGAATGTATTGAAATTCATCAATTTTGGATGAAATTCATCCCAGTTCATCATGAACTGGATGAATTCAAGGAGTTTCGGTCACCTTTGGTAGGGATGTCAATGGGGCAGGTTTTATGGGGATTCGCCCCACTTCGCATTCAATTGGGCAGTGATGGTTATAAATTTCGCGGGCTATGGGGCGGGGATGAAGATGAAAATTAGATTCACCATAGGTGGTGGGGAAGGCGTGAATATGCCTTTGTACCTGCCCCATCCCCACCCGTATCGCATCATCCCCACCCGCCCCGCATCGTCCTCGCCCGCCCCAACAAATCTTATAACATGTTATTATAAATATTATTAAAAATATAATATCAGTTTGGATCATAGTCAAATTTAAGGTAATTCATATTGACTTCTCTTGGAATATTAAAGAAAAATTCAATATATATATACAATTGAGTTTGAAATTGATCAGATCAAATATATAAATATTTTTTAATATATCAGTTTGAATCAGAGTTAAATTTAAAATAATTTATATTGACTTATCTCGAAATATTTATGAAAATTTATATATATATATTTATGTTTATTGGTTTCTTCTTTATTGTTGCCTGTCATTAAGTCTTCTTTTAAGATTTGTTTTCTTCTCTTTAGTCATCACCATATGTAAGTTATTCTTCTACTTTTTTAATTTTATTTTCCTAATATTGTACGTTATTTGGATTCTATCGGTATTTGTTCTTAGTTTTTAAGGTTTTTTAAATTCTTATTTTTTATTTAGTTCTTTCTATATTATTTATTTGTTACAACAACTGAAATATTATTTTACATGTTATTTGTGCTATTTCTGGTCATTTACAATAGACTTTAGTATCTTTTTAGTCCAAACTTTTTTGTTGTACAAAATTTAATTTCATATATTATTAATTTTTTAAACATTGTGACAGTTAGAATAATTTCACATATATGGTGGAAGTCTGAATGATAGATATTTCATATTTTTTCATTACAAATTTGATTTATATTTTTAATTAATATTTATAAAAATATTATATGAAAGGATCATGGGGCAGATATAGAGGATATTAGGTAGGTCTCAGAACCCACGTGGGCAATGGGGCGGGGATGATTTTAGTTTTGCGGGTTGCAGGGCAGGGATAGTTTTAGATTTTTGTATTCGCAACGGCTCGTGGGCGGGGATGGAGATGAAAATTCTTGATGGGGATGGGTGTGGGAAGAGTACCCTTCGCACCCTCTCCGCCCAATTGACATCCTTAACCTTTGGTCGTGAGCTCTTCCCTTTGATCCAACAAGCCTCCTCTAATTAAATCCCATTCGTCAACCACCGAGAGTTGACTTTCGGCCACCGCGAGGCGATGCCGGCCATCGTCAGGCAATTTTTGGCCATCATCTTTCGAAACCCTAAAACCTTAAAATTTCCAATTTTCCACTGAAACTTCCTAAATCTACCCGACTCAATAGAGCCACCCGTCTCCATCCCTAAATCTACTTGGGAACTGCCCTCTTCAACTCCGACCAGTAGCCTAATACTATTCCGACCACCCAAAAGGATAAACTCAGGCCTCATCCTTTTATTTCATCATTGTTTTCTCTATTTTTGCTTCGATCTAACACATTTTTCATGTTTTATGTGTAGGAAATTAAGGAAAAGTAAGATATTATACCTTCCGACAGCATTGCAACAACTCTGATAGTCTTTTTCAGTTAAGAATTCAGCGGCCGTTCGTATCTTCGTTCACCTTTTTAGCTCCTCTGTTAAGCTCCCCCTCTCTCCCACTATATATTTTTAATGTAGAAATTATGAGGATTGTTATTATCTAATATTTTCTCTCTTTTCCTTTATATAGGGTAATGGAAGATAAGGTCATTGTCGACGTCATGACCAGCCAACTCATGCCAGGCTGGATTAAAGAAAACCATAATTTGTGTGCACCCATTTAGATGAATCAGACGCTGCCATGTGGACAAGATTGGGCGGGAATTCAAAATTTGTTAGGTTTTGTGTTTCTTTGGGTTAGTGATATTGTATTTGGGCAGGAAAAAATAAAATGGGCCTGTAGAATTGAATTTGGCCTCTTTTTAAATGTAATGAGGACATTTGGACTGACTTAATATGTATTGGATTGGTTTATTTATTTATTATTATTTATTTTTTAAGAGAAAAATATAGTATATACCCCGGGTTAAATTCGGGTATTACAGCTACCCCTCTTTGCTCATTTCTATGGAACAGGAATTGGACAAAGACTGAAAATACATGAATTTGGCCCAAGCCATCTAACTGTTGAACTTTCACTCTTATTCCTCTCTAAAAAGCTTGAACAAGTTCTTCTCATTAGGAACTTCTCAATCCTTCTCTCAAGGTTAGTTCAAAGTCTGAACTAGTTCTTCTCATTAGGAACCCATTCATTCCTCTTGGTCATACTGATCTAACTCTCTGCAAAGGTGTCGAACAAGTGAGTTATTCTCATTAGGACCTCTTCGTTCTTCTTGAAAACATTGATCTGCCCTTCTGTAAAGGCATTGAATAAGCAAGCTCCTCTCATCAGGAACTTTCTCATTCTTCAAATGGCAAACTCTTTCCATTAGGAGCTCCTCATTCCTTTTGGGTTAGTTCTTCTTATTAGGAACTCTGTATTCTTGGCTGGGCGAACTCTTCTCATTAGAAGCTCTATATTTTTTTCTGGGCAAACTCTTCTTATCAAGAGCTCTGTATTCTTTGTTGGGCAAGCTCTTTTCATTAGGAGCTCTATATTCTTTGTTACATTCCTGACAAAATAGGTTAAACTGCTTTGATGAGGGCTAGTATGACCCTAATTTTCTATGTATGATGCATGAACCGTAGCATATTAGGATCAATCAAACAACTTCTATTTTCTGGGAGACCAATATGACTTTTCTTTGCTATGCTTCTTCTCTGATTTTCAATTTGCATTGATACTTCATCTCTCATTCGGGATTAACCTTTGAAACCTCCTTTCTATGTTTCTGACCTTTTCTCTAAAGTGTCTTTTCAGGTTTTCACTTTAGATTACTTTTCTCAAAGAGCCCTTTTAGGTTTTCACTTTATTTTTTTCTTTTTTTCTCAAGGTGCCCTTTCGAATTTTTACCTTGGTTTTTTCTTTTTTTCTCATTTTGAAAATATTTCAGATTTTCACCTTTCTCACAAATCACATTTCTTTCTTCTTTTCTCTTTTCTTTCAAACTCGTTGGGTACTGTTTAACTCAAGCAACTCATTATCCTTGCATTTCGTTGTCTCTGTTGACCTAATGTACGTCTTTATCTTCTCTTCATGCACTTTTCTTCAATAATCATGAGTGCTAAAACCCTCTTGCATCTTTCAAAAACATAGTAATACCAAGAAGTTATATGTTTTTTAATGAATTCATACCAATCTACTTGCATGATGCTTAGAATAAAAAGAAAGCTCGGAAGAGAATTTGTAGACTCTCTAGGTGAAATGCTGGCAAAAGTGGCAAAAGATATGTGTTGGAAAGTATAAAAACGTGCCAAGATGAGTCTTTTTCTTGCAAGTATACACGGTCTGCAAGTAATATAGCAGGTAAGCTGAGTATCGATCCCATAGAGATTGACTTGGAATTCAATTACCTTCATTGTTACTTACCTTAAGAAAAAGTTGATTTGATTTGAAGTTGGTTTTGAAAACAAAAAAAGAGAAAAGGAATGAAAGTAAAGTAAAGACGTTGGCAAGGGAGGTGCTTTAATGAATGATGAGCGTCGGCAGGGAATGCCTGGTTTTCACGCTATTTATGCCGTGCTAGCCTTTAATAACAACCTGTCTTGGCATTGTTTGCTGAGCAGACTCAAAATTGGCAAAGCCTCTCTTGATGGTCATTACCCTAAATTGATCATGTAAAAATCCCTATATCTCTATAGTGCTTGCTTTTAAATAAACCAATTTGATTAAGATCCAATCTATACTCCTAAGGGGTAGATTTCGCTCATGAAGTAAATTCATCTACTTGAACGACTTCTCTCGCTGCTTCTCTCCTTAGTATTCAACAACTTATTCGTTGCCACCCCAAGTCTGTTAAGATATTGAGGCACAATAGGCCAACAGTGCCAGCTCTCGCTTGGCATAGTATTTAGGAAATATTAAAGTATGCCAAATAGTGAAAACATTGCCAAGGCAGATTTATTATTAAAAAATAAAACATAAAAATAGCGTTCAACGCAAACATCCCCCACCAACTATTAAATTAGTTCATGGTGAGGGATTTAACCAACAACCCACAAACGTTTTCGCAATACATCATCATTAAAAAAATTAAATAACTTGAAAGAGGGAATGGGCTAGAAGGGGTCTCTCGATGTAGCCCTTCAAGTTCCAAGCTTCTCGGCCAAGCTGGTCGAACCACCCTTCCTAGGTGCAGCCGGTTGTCAATCGTCACACACCAACTCCTTACTCCGATCTTCTTCCCTGTCAAATGCTAGCTTGGTTGGTGTTTAAATAGGCGTGTGAGGAAGGGATAAGATTA
Organism: Hibiscus mutabilis; assembly: GCA_019671005.1. NCBI lineage: Eukaryota > Viridiplantae > Streptophyta > Magnoliopsida > Malvales > Malvaceae > Hibiscus > Hibiscus mutabilis. The sequence continues at coordinate 18,866,606 of CM033749.1, read as the reverse complement.
GCTCTTCAAATTTTGAACTTCAACTGCCCAAGGGATAAGGGATTATCATCTTATCCAAATTTGAATGAGAGCTGATCAGGCTAGGGCTGACGTCATACTGCCGACACTGCCTTGGCGTCCAAGCTTGGCATGAATCTACCAACAAGTCTTGGCACCACCTTATCTGCTATTTTTTCGGAGATTGTTCCAATTGCTATTTTTAGAGTCTGATCATGTCCTATTTTTTCGGGGTCCAACAGCTTCTTGGCATGGCATCAAGTTCACTTCTCTGCCAACCGGTGCTTGGCATTGTCTGGTCCATTTGTGCCAACAACATTCGATATTCTCTCTGGCGCTCCTTCCTATGTTGCTTTTCTGGGCCAAATCCTATGTCAAACCTGCAAAATTGCCAACAAAATGACCCTTCACACTGGCATAGATAGAATTCTAAAGTCCTTATGCAAATGCATGGTTTTATCATCCCAACATGACTAAATGCACCTAAAAACTAGCAAAAGCATTGTAAAATTGGCATTAAAAACAGTACTTTTGGAGAGGTAACACACCCCCAAACCTAACTCATTGCTTGTCCTCAAGTAATGCAAACAAAATAAAAGCAAAAACTGTGAAAAAATTACCTCGACAAAATTTTGGTTGAATGCCAACATGTGCTGGCAAGCATAATTTGTCTCTATTTATGTCCTCATTATCTCAGTGCAATAATGCCAAGCAAGTAGTAATTCAACTGCAGCAATATAACTCTAGTCTAAGTTTATGAAGAGTGCATGATGTGTAGGCAATATGCATCAAGTATCCTTTCACTCCCTTAGCTAATTTTACTACCTAAACTCATATTTTTATCATTTTTTTCTTCTTGCCAAGGGTTTCTGTTGGCATTAATTTAAGCTTTCTTCGTGACACTATTTAGTGTGAGAGATAAGAGGGAGCATACCACGAATCCCCACCTTAATCTAGACATCACTAGGCTTTCTCTTCAACTCATACTCTAAGGTTTTGGACTTGAGAACTAAGAGGGAGCAAACCACGAAGCCCTAAGTAACTTACTATCCCTAGGTAGAGGAGAGTTCATTTTTTTCATCGCCCTGGCAGAACATTGCTCCCTTATTAGTTTCTTTTACCCTGGCAACATTTGATCTTTTTTTTTCAAATCTGAGGATAGTTTCAAAAAGTCTAAGTTTGCTAAAGAACTAGATACATACTACTTGTTAAGTGGAATTTCAGTTCCCTAAACTAGAGATCAATTGCCAAGCTAACCCGACATACTACTCTGCTGGCATGGCTTGACAACTAAAGATTAAAATTTCCTCATTGGACAAACACCTAGATCAAATTAAACTTGCCTAACAAGTGTTAACATTTTTCAAAATTAAAGTGAGGCAAAATTTTCCTTTTTAGCGGTTCGGTATGCATCTACTCTAAATGACCTAGATGGCATGGAAACAGAAATTAAACATGAAATGCATGGCATAAATGTGAAGAAATGCACACCCCAAACCCAAGATGTGCATTGTCTCCAATGCATGAAACAACACATATATACAAGAAAAACAGAAAAAATTAAAAATGCATGATCATGTAAATGCAATGGAATGAAATGTAAAGGAGTTTAGGAAGAAGAGGACTCCCCTTCGAAGACTATTTACCGTGTGGAACAAGTTTTTCTTCTCACAAATGGCCTACGATCAGGGGCCATGGGCTTCTTTCTTTTCAGGCTCGATTTTGAAGCAGCAGTGGAGGCTCCAACTTCCACATTTTCCTTGGCAGGTTCCGATGCAGCAGGTGCATCGGTGGCATCAGATGGCGTATGTATAGCAGGTGTCACTGGCGACTTGGCAGACTTGGTTTGGGTTTCCTTTGATTCAGATGAAGAATCAGAACTGGCAGACTAAACTTGAACTGGAGACAACGAGGCTGTGGCATCGGACGAGGTATAAACTAGACTAGCTGGCATGTCATTGTCGCTGGTAGAGAGCTCGGCAGGGAAGTTTGGAAACTCTGGCACAAAATCAGTTGATAATTTTGTAAGAGCCTTTCTGATCACAACATCCCTGGCCTAGATGTAGTGTCGCATCTTGACATTGACCTCCTCAGCCTTTTCCAACTTTTTGAGAATAATCTCCTGGCGTTGGTGAATTTGGGACAGCATTGCCATTGAACTGTCTGGCACAGTTTCTGGCATGATTGTTGGCGCGACCTTTAACTCCTTAGGCTTTGGCATGGGTGCCCTTGACTTTCCCTTCCCCTTTTCCTTGGGCTCGACATCAACTAGATTCCTCCATATAGCAGGAATAATTGTTGTTCCTTTGATCGTTTGCCCTTTATCCGTATAACCTTGGCACAAAATGGAGCATGCAAATGTTAGAAATCAACAAGGGGAAAAACAAGCTGCCAGTACCTTTCGCTGCGCACTTGTAAGTTTCCTCAACAATAAGCTTGCCAACAATGATCTTGCGCCCCATAACAATAGAGTGCAACAGGATCATCCTTTCTTCTGACACGGTCTCGTTATGGGATGTGGGCATCATATTCGCCTTGAGAAAGTGATTCCATCCTCTCTATTGGGGCTTTAATGCCAGCCTCTTCACCGTATGGTGCCCCTTGGATGACACTGTCTATGCCGTGCCAGGCTCGCACAAATTTGGCAGTAGCCTCTTTCTCTCGGTCGCATTCATTGATTCAACGTACTCGAAATACTCATCCTCTGCACCATCTAATTCAAACATATTTTTAATATATCCTTCATCAAAATGAACATATTTACCTCTAATCATCAAGAAGGGCGAATCCTTGGTCACAAGCTACGCATAGAATTCTTGGACGATAGTGGCATAAATCTCCCCTTTTTGTGGGCAGAATTGAGTCCATTTGTACAAGTTAATTGTAGACATGACTTTCGGAGGGAAGCCATTGTTCGCCTTTGTTTTGAGGTCAAAGTGGTTCTCATAGCAAAAATTCCTCAAGGTAAAATTGGATTCTAACTTTTTCTGAATCTCCTCGTTGAAGAATCGCTTGAAGAAAGTCGAAGAGGAAGCCATTGAAAGATCTTGGACAATGTTGAACAAAGATGAAGAAGAAGAAGCGGCTTAGGTTTTGGTACTTGCTTGTCGAAAAAGAAAGTAAAAAGTGAGAGAGTTTTGGTTATTTAACCGGTTAGGGTAAGAAAGTGAAAGGTTTTGGGTCAGTTGAGTGTTTTAATGGGACGAGTAATTAGGGATAATGATGAAAAATAAAAGGAATTAAATTAAAAGAGGTGACGTGATAAGGATGAAGTGATAAGGTGATAGGTTATAGGATAGGGTAAGGATTGGAGTGATAAGATGTTTGGTTCAAATTTTAAATTTTAACCCAAATTTTGGGCGGCTAGGGTTTAAGGTTAAAAGAAAAATACTCTCTCTCCTATTGAATGGGCCGGTCAAGCTAGGGTTTTTCTCATTCTTTGAAATCTAGCACCGCCGCATGCCAAGCTGTTCCTGGCAAATAATCCTGGCATTGTTCCTGGCATGCTTTCTAGCATGGTTCATGGCATAACGAATCTGCGCAACTCAAAGGAAACCTTTCAACGCAGTAAAGGAATAAAACTTGAAATATAAAAAGAAAGAAAAAACAAATAAAAATCTTGAAACCTAAAAACAAAGAAAACATCTATCCTAATATTTACAAAGGTTCAAACCTGATGGTGTTTTCATGTTACCTCTGCCAAGAGGATCACCTCTTTGGCATTGTTCTGATCACCTTCCATGTAGTGCTTTAAACGTTGGCCATTCACCTTAAAGATTTCTCCCATCCTCAAGTTCTTAATGTCTACAGCTCCATGAGCATAGGGCTTCACAACTTCATAAAGGCCCATCCATCTCGATCTAAGTTTACCTAGAAACAACTTAAGCCGTGAGTTGAATAACAAAACTCGTTGGCCTACCTCAAACTGTCTTGGCATTATCCTACTGTCATGCCATCGTTTTACCTTTTCCTTTTAGATCCATGCATTCTCATAGGCTTGTTTCCTGAATTATTCCAATTCATTTAGGTCTAGCAACCTTTTTTCTCCAGCAGCTCTCCATGCCATGCCAAGTGTTTTGACGGCCCAGTAGGCTTTATGCTCAAGCTCCACTAGAAGATGGCATGGTTTTTCGAAAACAAGTCGAAATGGTGACGTACCCAAAAGAGTTTTAAATACAGTCCTGTAAGCCCACAAGGACTCATCTAGTCTCAAGGACCAGTCTTTCCTTGATGGATTAATAGTCTTCTCTAGAATGTTTTTAATCTCCTCATTTGAAATCTCGGCTTGCCTGTTTGTTTGTGGATGGTATGCCATGGCAATTCTCTACTATATACCATACATGCAAAAAGCTTTAGAGATTAGATTACATTTAAAATGGGTGCCCTCATCATGAAAAATCACTATAGGGGCGCCAAATCTAGTAAAAATGTGTTTGTGCAAGAACTTGGCAATGACCTTGGCATCGTTTGTTGGCAGGGCCATAGCCTCTACCCATTTAGATACATATTCAATAGCCACAAGAATATATACATTACCGAATGAAGGTGGAAAAGGACCCATAAAGTCTATCCTCCATACATCAAATAAATCCATAGGCATAATGTTTTGGATTGGTAGTTGGTGTCTGCCAGAGATGTTTCCTGTCTGTTGGCATCGATCACATGCCTTGGCATACCCATGGGCATCTTTATATAGTGTGGGCCAAAAGAATCATGACTGTAGTACCTTGGTAATAGTCTTTACCCCAACAAAGTGACCTCCATATGGTGCGACATGGCATAGATGCAATATGTTATGTTGTTCATCCTCGGGCACACACCGACAGATCACTTGGTCGACACACTGTTAGAATAATATTGGCTCGTCCTAATAGTATTGTCTGACTTCTCACAAGAACCTTTTCTTGGCATTATACGCCAAGTCTGGTGGCAGAATGTTACTTACCAAGTAGTTGACAATATCGACATACCATGGCATGACATTAACTACAAGCAAATACTCGCCATGGAATTCATCTCTTATAAAATTGGTCTTACCATCTTCAAGATGATGCTCTAAACATGAGAGATGGTCAGCTACTAGGTTTTCACTGCCCTTCTTGTCTCAGATCTCAAGGTCAAATTCTTGAAGTAGGAGCTTCCATCGGATTAGTCTGGGCTTGGCATCCTTCTTTGCCAAGTGATACTTCAATGCTGACTGATCTGTAAAACCACAACTTTGTTACCAATTAAATAAGATCTAAATTTGTCAAAAGCAAATACAACCGCAAGAAATTCTTTCTCGGTTGTAGAGTAATTCAGCGGTGCTTCGTTCAAGGTTCTACTGGCATAGTAGATGGCATAGAAAACCTTGCCACGCCTCTGTCCCAAGACTGCTCCAACGGCATAGTCGCTGGCATCACACATGAGCTCAAAGGGCTTATTCTAGTCCGGTGCCACAACTATCAGGGAATTGATTAACTTCTATTTAAGCTCATGAAATGCTCTCAAACAAGAATCGTCAAATGCAAAAGTGGCATTATGTTCTAACAACAAGCATAAAGGTTTAGCAATTTTTGAAAAGTTTTTAATAAAATACCAATAAAAACTGGCATGTCCTAAAAAACTCCCTATACCTTTAACAGTTGTTGGTGGTGGCAATTGCTTAATTACCTCAACTTTTGCTTGATCAACCTCTAACCCTCTCTCAGTTACCTTGTGCCCGAGAACAATGCCCTCCTTCACCATGAAGTGGCATTTTTTCCAGTTCAACACTAGGTTTGTCTTTATGCATCTCTTCAAGACTTGCTCTAAACTCTGAAGACATTCCTCAAATGATTTGCCGAACACTGAGAAATCATCAATGAATACTTCTATGTTGTGCTCGATCATATCGGAAAAATGGACATCATGCAACGTTGAAACGTTGCTGGTGCATTACATAGGCTGAATGGCATCCTTCTAAACACAAACGTCCCATATGGGCACGTGAACGTAGTTTTCTCTTGATCATCAGAGGAGATGGCAATTTGGTTATAATCTGAATAACCATCCAAAAAACAATAGAAAGCCTTACCTACCAACCTGTCTAGGATCTGATCAATGAAAGGCAATGGGAAGTGGTCCTTCCTCATGGCATTGTTCAGCCTCCTCTAGTCCATGTACACTCTCCATCCTGTGATAGTTCTGGAGGGGATTAACTTAGCTTCATTTTTTTTGTACCACGGTCATGCCACCCTTTTTGGCACACAGTGCACCGGGCTAACCCAAGAGCTATCGGAAATGGGATATATAATCCCAACGTCAAGCCATTTTATGATCTCCTTTTTCACTACCTCTTTCATGCTTGGGTTTAGCCTTATTTGGCCTTCAATGGTCTTGCCATGGTACTCCTCCAAGATAATCTTGTGCATGCAAATGGTTGGGCTAATACCTCTGATGTCTACCAAGGTCCACCCTAATGCCTGCTTATAATCGCGTTATATTGCCAACAATCTTTCCTCCCGATCATTAGTGAGACTAGTGGAAATGATCACCGGCAGAGTTGAGTGTTCACCTAAATAAGCATACTTCAAGTGATCTGGCAATGGTTTCAGTTCTAACGCTGGTGTCTCCTCAATTGATGGTCTAGGTGGCTTGATTTCTCTGTCGGCCAACTGAAGTGGCTCAAAATAACTCACCTCTTCAGCCTCCAAGATTGGTTCTTCTGGTTCCTCAAACAGATCAGCTATGCCATCTAAATTGTTGGCATCAAATTCTGTATCCTGGTATAATTGTGTCGTGTCCAAAGTATAAATGGACTCCATCATCTCCTCTACTTGGCACTCATCAGGTTCATATGCACATTTCAAAGCTTGAAACACATTAAATGTAACTTGCTAGTCATTCATGCGCATCGTTAGTTCCCCTTTATGAACATCAATCAAAGCCTTACCCGTGGCAAGAAAAGGTCTCCCTAAAATAATCGGGACATTAATATCAACCTCATAATCCAAAATGATAAAATCAGCTGGAAAAATAAGTTTATCTACCTTTACCAACACATCCTCAATCTTACCCTTGGGATGTGCATAGGATCGGTCTGCCAGCTGAAGTATCATCGTGGTAGGTCTTGCTTCTATGTCAAGCTTCTGGAAAACTGACATTGGCATCAAGTTGATGCTGGCTCCTAGGTCACACAGTGCCTTGCCCATAATTTGTTGCCAATGGTGCAAGGAATAGTGGAACTTCCCGGATCTTTCAGCTTTGGTGGCAATCGGCATGCTCCCTATAACTCACCACCAAACATACACAAATGCCCAACTAAGCAATTATCAACAAGAACTCCATACCAACAACACATTAATACCATACTCAACAAGATTAGCTCATCAAAACATATCATCCAAGCAAAACCATCTAGATGCATACCTAGGTAACCATATAACATCAACCATAGGTAACGGTGCATGTTATGGGAAACATCAACAATCAAACTCCAAAATCTCAGCATTGTACATGCTCAAAACCAGCGAACACATTGCCTTATTAACCAGAAACTAAAACTTAGTTCATACTCAAACAGTCTTGTCTTTGGATCACTTAATCCTTGCCTTTTTTGCCTCCAAGCTTTAATGCTCTGCATCATTAGAGAAAAGAGAGCGTAAGCACACATGCTTAGTGACGATGCTCTTAAATGATGATGCATTCAAAAACCCTTGAAAACCAACTCTTGTTTTCAAACCATGCTTACGACCTAAGCAAGTTCCTATAGTTTCAAATCAAAACATGCATATCAACCATATACTAAACCATATATATATATATATATATATATATATATATATATATTCCACATGCTTAATCCCAATGCATCAACACAAAACCATGCTTAAATCCCAAAGCATTTTATATACATTCAACATTAAAATTCTCATATATTGGCAATTATAGTGACCCCAGATAGTCGACAGCTAATCTTTAGTTAACCGACCGTTAACCTTACACTTCGGATACACAGATCTCCCTTAATGACCGTTAATCTTTAGTTAACTGACAGCTAATACCATGCCGACCGCATGACTTAACAACCTTGTCAACCGCAATTTTTACAACAACAAGACTACACCATGCCGACTGCATGATATAACAACCATGCTGGCCCCAAGTTTTACATCAACAAGGGAAACCGACCGTTCAACCCAAGTGATAACAACATAGTCCAAGTGCCGACCGCTATACCTCAAGGACCCTTTTAACCACGATCGATTTTTTTAATTATATTATAGTGCACTTTATCCTATGACATGCCAACTATATCCGAATGTTTTCTCACCTTGTCACATAGCCAATATATCATTTACAAAACCATTTACTCACTGCTTTATAATGCATTACACAAAATCCCCACATATGCAAATCACATTGCCATAGCAATACCACATTCCCGATCGGAATAAAAACAAATGCTCACTAGCATTAAATATACCTTTAAGCCACTGCATATGTACATTAAAATCTTGAATTAACAGTAAGTAAAGCAAACCATGTTTATGACTAAAACATGAATCACACATGCTCATATCCGAACCCATATTGAAGAGCAAAAGAGGGAACCTTACTTTCAATCTTAGGTAAGTGTTTCAAACTTATCCTAAACTCCCAAAGCCACTTTTAAACCTTTGAAAGACTTTTAAGACCGTTTCCGCTCACCAATTTCACTTCGCCTTGCTTGCCACCGCAAAACAATCTCCCGGCAAGTCTAGAACCACCTCAAGATGCTACGCCTTGTTTATCCCCTGTTTTAGCCACACAAAACCAGAGGAAACATGCATTAAAATGCATCCAATACTCTGTTTCAACCCAAAATCTCGTAGCTCTCAAGATGCCCACTCAAAACTCATCTGAAACTTATCGAAATCAACCTCAAACACTACTCCATCTTAACCCAGCCATATTATAACGATTCAAAACATCAACCTTCATCAATTAATATCTAAAATCTCATTCCCAACATCCTATTACTTCCAGCAATGATTAAACACCTTGAACACCCCAAAACCCCTTAACTAACAACCTAACAATTAGAGATTCAACCAATTTCAGGATTCCATTATTAAAAACAACTTATCCACATTATAATACATCCAAAATATGATTGAAATCAATCTACAACACTGGAAAAACAGATCCAAATAAAAAATCACAAGTTTCTTCAATTAAACCTCAATTAAGCTAAAATCCACAATTAATTACTCAAAACCTATTGAAAATCATATGTAAAGAGCCAAGAACTTGGAAATTTCAGTAAAGAACCTTTCATTAGAGGAGAAGAACGAAACTTACCTCCAATAAATGAGTTTCCCCTTAATTGGATGGTTTTTCCTCTTGAAAACTAAAGAAATTCAATAAGATTTGTGGAAAACAATTTGAGAAATCATTTAGCAGATCAATGAGTAAAGAAATTAATATCATTACCTTAAATCTCTGATGGAAAATGAGTGTTTGGCTGAGAGTGTTTTGAGAGAAAATGTGAGAAAAGAAAAGTTACGTAAAAATGTGTTTTTGAAAGATAACTACATTTTTAACTAAATCCTTTTTAATTATTTTAATTAAAACCATTTTAAAATAATCCTAATTAAGGGAATACTCAGATTAGACCAAATGGTAAAATAGCTCCTTAAAGATTCTAAGTTTTGACTCTTTACAAAATAGCCACCTTTTAAAACAGCTTTCAAAAATTGCATTTTGGTCACTTTCCAAAGCTCGTTTTCCAAAATTGCTTTCAGAAATATTTTTAATATAATAAAATATGATTTTTAAATTTTTTACCCATATTTTTATCTTTCGAAAAAATATTCGCTCTCGAATCCGACTCAAATCTCTAACCCGGTCCACTGGACCGTCTAACCAGCCCCAAAACCGCTAGGCCTAAAACGGGGCGTTACAACTCTCCCCCTCTTAAGAAATTTTGCCCTCAAAATTTACCTAGAGGAAAAACATGCGGAAATTGCTCCAATATATCCATCTTGCTTTCCTAAGTGGCTTCCTCGACACCTCGATGTCGTCACAAGACTTTAACCAGTTCTATCATTTTACCCCGTAGAACTTTGCTGTTGGAATCAAGGATTTCCACCGGTTCCTCATCAAAAGATAAATCCGGTCTCAACTCAATATGCTCCACCGACATAACATGCGAAAGATCCGACCGATACATACCTCTGTAACATGGATACATGGAACACATAATGTATCTTCTCAAGCTCGGGAGGTAACCTCAACTGATAAGCCATAGGACCAACTCACTCCACAATCTCATATGGTCCAATAAACCTCGAACTAAGCTTACCCTTACGTCCGAGCCGCATCACCTTTTTCCACGGTGACACTTTAAGAACACACAATCGCCTACCGCATATTCAATTTCCCTACGCTTTAAATCCGCGTAAGATTTTTTCTGATCCGCAGCAGCTTTCAAGCGTTCACACACAAGCTTAACTTTCTCATCCGAGTCTTTCAACACATGTTGCAAGGAAACATGCTTCTCCCTACCTCTGCCCAACATAAGGGCGTTCGACATCTCTGGCCATACAATACCTCAAATGGTGCCATCTGTATACTCGCTTGATAGATGTTATTATAAGAAAATTCCACCAACGACAAATGCTTATCCCAGGATCCTTGAAACTTAATAATACAACACTTTAGCATATACTCCAAGACCTGGATAACACGCTTAGACTGCCTACCAGTCTGAGGATGATACGCGGTACTGAAACTCAACCTCGAACCCAAAGGCTGATGTAAAAATTTCCAAAACCTTGATGTGAACCTTAGATCTCTATTCGAAATGATCAACTTTGGTACCCCATGCAAATGCACAATCTCAAAGATAAACAAATCCACTAGCTTGTCCAAGGTGTACGTCGTATGCACTAGTAGAAAATGTGCACACTTTGTAAACCGATCGACAACCACCCAAATGGAATCCTTTTTAGCCGGTGTCAACGGCAACACTGACATGAAATCCATGGTAATTCTTTCCCTTTTCCACTCCAAAATTCTCAACGGTTGCAATAATCCGGATGGAAACTGATGTTCAGCTTTAACCCGCTGATACACCATACACTTGGTCACAAACTCCGCCACATCCTTTTTCAAACCAACCCAAGAACACCATACACCAGGATGCATAGCAAAAGGACTAGAATGTGCCTCCACCAAAATTGTATGCATGAGCTCCAGGACTTTCAGCACCACTATTCGACCCTTGAAGCACAAAACTCCATCATTATCAAAATGAAAATCCGTCAGATTACCATCTGCTATGTCCTTAACATGAGGAACCAAAGAATCATCATATGGTTGCTTAGCCTTATACAACTGTGATAGCGTAGGCTTAACTTGCAATTCATCAAACAACCCACCTTCCCGCGTCATGCTCAACCATGCAAACATTGCCCTAAGCTCAACCGCCACCCTACGACTCAACGCATCCGCAAGAACATTGGCTTTTCCAGGATGATACTCAATTATCAAGTCGTAATCCTTAAGCAACTCCAACTACCTTCGTTGCCTAAGGTTCAAATCCTTTTGAGATATCAAATACTTCAAACTCTTATGATCCGTAAAGACCACACACTTCTCTCCATAAAGGTATGTCACCAAATCTTCAAGGCAAACACCAAAGCAGCAAGCTCCAAATCATGAGTTAGATAATTGCACTCATGAACCTTCAACTGCCTCGACTCATATGCCACAACCTTTCCATCATGCATCAGCACGCAACTCAAACCAACATGCGATGCATCATTATAAACCACAAACTCCTTCCTAGATTTCGGTTGAATCAACACAGGAACATGTGTCAAAACCTTCTTCAACTTCTCAAAACCCTGTTGTTGCTTCTCCATCCAAACGGAAGGAACATTCTTTTGCAGAAACTTTGTCAACAGAGCCGCAATACAAGAAAACCTCCCCCAAAATGGCGATAATAACTTGCCAACCCAAGGAAACTACGCACTTCTGGCACGGTCTTAGGTTGTTTCCAATTGAGAATAGCCTCAATTTTTTGTGGATCAACACAGATTCCTTCCGCGGATACCACATGTCTGAGAAACATCACCTCTTTGATCCAAAACTTGCACTTGCTGAACTTGGCATATAACTGATTATCCTTCAAGACTTGCAACACAATCCGCTAATGCTGATCATGCTCCTCCTCGGTACGAGAGTACATGAGCATATCATCGATAAAAAACCACCACAAACTGATCAAGGTACTCATGAAACACTCTATTCATCATATCAAAGAAATCCGTTGGGGGCATTTGACAAACCAAACGGCATCACCAAAACTTGTAATGTCCGTACCTCATCCGAAACGCCGTTTTATGAACATCTACATCCTTAAATTTCAACTGACGATAATCAATGCACATACACATCGATCTATCCTTCTTTTTCACAGAGAGAATCGGAGCACCCCAAGGAGAAATACTCGGTCGAATGAACCCATGATCCAACAACTCCTAAAGTTGCGATTTCAACTATTTTAACTCTTTCGGTGCCATCCGATAAGGAACAATGGACACCAGAGTTGTACCTTTATAGGTTTCAATGCGAAACTCCACCTCCCTATCCGGAAATAAAACATGTAACTCTTCAGGAAAAACTTCTAGATAATCACAAATAGCTCGAATGTCCTGAACCCGAACACCCTTGGCTTCTGGATTCATAACAATAGCCAAATAAGCTTGGCAACCATCAAACATCATCTTCTCCGCTCGGGTAGTCGAAACAACATTGGACAAGAATTTTACATTCTCACCCACCACCACGACTTCATAATCATCATCCAACTTTAGAGAAATGTTTTTGGACTCACAATCCACCACTGCTTTGTGCTCACTTAACCAATCTATACCCAAGATAACGTCAAAACCATGAAATGGCAACTCCATCAAATCCGCGATAAACTCATGACCTTGTACCGCCAAAGGACAACGCCTCTACAACCTTCTAGTTGTAACCGTCTCCCTAAAAGAACTAGTTACTAACACTTCATCGGCCTCCGAGAATTTACCCACAAGTGTAGACTTATGTGTGCATGATTCCTTATATGTCACATTAAATATCTATGCATATAGATGCAAAAACCTCTAATGTCATGCTCAAAGACGTATGCATGTACTGACATATTTAAATATATATATATAAGTGTTTTTGCACTGTCCATGCTCATATCCACACTTACTCATAATCTTCCTGGTGCTAATATTCCTTCTAATTCTTTAAAAACACCCTAACAACCCTCAAAAGCTGGTCGACATTCCTTCTCGGTACCACAGTACATGAGAACGCCACCACACCAATTGCTACCCGAACCAGGTATTTCTAAAATACCCAACATAACATCTTCTTGAATGTCACTAGCATATTTGACGCTTCCACAAATGGCCATATAGGCCTACAGTTTAAAACTCAACTTGCTCTAACCATGTCGGAGCCTCAGAAAAGGACTCTTAGACAAACAAACTTCACCTCACTCAGCAACTCAGCATACCAAGATTCTGCCACCCAAAAGATTATGCCACCCAAAAAATTGATCTAGAGGCATGCTCCCTATAACTCACCACAAAACATACAAAAATGCCCAACTAAGCAATTATCAGCAAGAACACCATACCAACAACACATTAATACCATACTCAACAGGATTAGCTCATTAAAATATGTCATACAAGAAAAACCATCTACATGCATACCTAGGTAACCATATAACATCAACGATAGGTAATGGTGTATGATATGTGAAACATCAACAATCAAACTGCAAAATCACAACATTATACATGCTCAAAACCAGGGAAAACTGAAATACAAATCCCAAAAATCCATGGCGAACATATTGCTGTATTAATTGGAAACTAAAACTGAGTTTATACTTAAATAGTCATGTCTTTTGATCACTTAATCCTTGCCTTTGCTGCCTCCAAGCTTTAATGCTCTGCATCATTAGAGAAAAGAGAGCGTAAGCACACTTTCTTAGTGATGATGCTCTTAAACGATGATAGATTTTAAAACCCTTAAAAACCAACTCTTGTTTTCAAACCATGCTTACGACCTAAGCAAGTTCCAATAGTTTCAAATCAAAAATGCATATCAACCAAATGCTAAACCATATATATTCCACATGCTTAAACCCAAAGCATCAACAGAAAACCATGCTTTAATCCCAAAGCATTTTATATACATTCAACATTACAATTCTCATATATTGGCAATTATAGTGACCCCAGATAGTCGACCACTATCCTTCATTAGCCGATCGCTAATCTTTAGTTAACCGACTGTTAACCTTACACTTCGGATACACGGATCTCCATTAATGACCGACAATCATTAAGACTACCCCATACCGACTGCATGATTTAACAACCTTGCTGACCGAAAGTTTTACATCAACAAGACTACACCATGCCGACTGCATGATTTAACAACATTGCTGACTGCAAGTTTTACATCAACAAGGGAAACTGATTGTTCAACCCAAGCGATAACAACATAGTCCGAGTAGCCGACCGCTATACCTCAAGGACCCTTGACCACGATCGATTTTTTAATCATATTGTAGTGCACTTTATCCTATGGCATGCCAACTATATCCGAATGTTTTCTCACCTTGTTACATAGCCAATATATCATTTACAAAACCATTTACTCACTGTTTTATAATGCATTACACAAAATCCCCACATATGCAAATCACATTGCCATAGCAATACCACATTCCCGACCGAAATAAAAACAAATGCTTACTAGCATTAAATATACCTTTAAGCCACTGCATATGTACATTAAAATCATGAATTAACAGTAAGTAAAGCAAACCATGTTTATGACTAAAACATGAATCACACATGCTCATATCCGAACCGATATTGAAGAGCAAAAGAGGGAACCTTACTTTCGAGCTTAGGTAAGTGTTTCAAACTTATCCTAAATTCCCAAAACCACTTTCAAACCTTTGAAAGACTTTTAAGACCGTTTCCACTCACCGATTTCACTTCGCCTTGCTTGCCACCGCAAAACAATCTCCCGACAAGTCTAGAACCACCTCAAGATGCTACGCCTTGTTTATCCCCTGTTTTAGCCACACAAAACCAGAGGAAACATGCATTAAAATGCATCCAATACTCTGTTTCAACCCAAAATCCTGTAGCTCTTAAGATGCCCACTCAAAACTCATACGAAATTTCCCAAAATTAACCTCAAACACTACTCCAACTTAACCCATGCATATTATAACGATTCAAAACATCAAGCTTCATCAATTAATATCTAAAAACTCATTCCCAACATCCTTTTACTTCCAGCAATGATTAAACACCTTGAACACCACAAAACCCTTAACTAACAACCTAACAATTAGAGATTCAACCAATTTCGGGAGTCCATTATTAAAAACAACTTATCCACATTATAATACATCCAAAATAAGATTGAAATTAATCCACAACACTAAAAAAATAGACCCAAATAAAAAATCACAAGATTATTCAATTAAACCTCAATTAAGCTAAAATCCATAATTAATTACTCAAAACCTATTGAAAATCATATGTAAAGAGCCAAGAACTTGGGAATTTTAGTAAAGAACCTTTCATTAGAGGAGAAGAACAAAACTTACCTCAAATGAATGAGTTTCTCCTTAATTGGATGGTTTTTCCTCTTGAAAACTAAAGAAATTCAATAAGATTTGTGGAAAACAATTTGAGAAATCATTTAGCAAATCAATGAGTAAAGAAATTAAGATCATTACCTTAAATATCTAATGGAAAAAGAGTGTTTGGCTGAGAGTGTTTTGAGAGAAAATGTGAGAAAAGAAAAGTTACGTCAAAATGTGTCTTAGAAAGATAACTACCTTTTAAACTAAATCCTTTTTAATTCTTGTAATTAAAACCATTTTAAAATAATCCTAATTAAGGGAATACTCAGATTGGACCAAATGGTAAAATAGCTCCTTAAAGATTATAAGTTTTGACTCTTTACAAAATAGCCACCTTTTAAAACAGTTTTCAAAAATTACATTTTGGTCACTAGCCAAAATGTCACCCTTCCAAAGCTTGTTTCCCGAATCTCTAACCCAATCCACTAGACCATCTAACCAGCCCCAAAACCGCTAGGCCCAAAACTGGGGCGTTACAGGTATGTTGCCCCAACATTTTTTAGTCTAGAAGGCATCACATTATAGCAAAACGTACCCCACAAGGTTATAAATGTCATCTTTTTCATATCTTTAGGATTCATCTTTATCTGGTTATATCCCGAGAAGCCATCCATGAATGAAAACCATGAATATCCTGATGTGTTGTCTACTAGAATATCAATATGGGGTAAAGGAAAGTTATCCTTTAGACTTGCTCTATTTAGATCTCTATAGTCCACAAACATGCGTACATTTTCATCTTTTTTGGCACCGAGACTATATTGGCTACCCATTCTAGATACCCAGCCACCTGAAGGAACCCTACCTCAATTTGTTTTTGTACTTCTTCTTTGATATTCATTACCATTTTAGGCTGCAATCTTCTGAGCTTCTATTTAACCGGCTTACATTAGGGTTTTATAGGTAGCTTATGTACCTCTATATCTATATCCAGTCCTGGCATATATTGATAAGACTAGGCAAAGACTTCTTTAAACTATATCAATAAATCAATCAACTCTTGTCTTATTTTTGGTGAGAATGGAGTACTAATGTTTACCTCTCTCTTGACTTCTTCTGTTCATAGATTCAAAATTTCTATCTTTTCTTTATGAGGTAAGATATGCTTGTCTTCCTTTTCTACCAACTTTAGCAATTCGTCAAGGATTTCATATCCTGCCTCATCTTCACACTTATTGATTTCCATTAGACATACAGGCCGTTCAAAATCTATTTTGAGATTAGGTTTATAATCATTCATGCAATTAATAATTGGGGACCTGTAAAGAAAAGAATGCATATTTTGTAATAGAATGTAAAAACAAGAAACATGTTAGCATTTGAGAATCAAAATGAAAGCATCTTTATTGAAGTAAACTGGTATAATATCCCTTTATAGAAGAACCCTTGTACTCACGGGCACAAGTACAAGGTGGTTCTTGGCATTACTCTATTTTTGTCTTAAAAAGTAGGGGAAGATCCTTTGTCGTCTAATTATTGAGTGCTTTACCAGGAAAACATGGACAAATTTCTTATAGAAATTTGCTAGGCTGAGATTCTTCGAATATTCCATTGACGTTCAGTCTCTCCATGATCTCACCGAAGATATCCTCTTCTTGCAGTTTCACAGTCTCTTTGTTGTCTTTCTCAAGCTGCTTCTCCATATTTTCAAACCCATGAGACTTGAAGATGTTGATCGAGTTAGGGAAAGTCATGGGCAAGAAAAAAGTTTCTACCCCCAGAAGTCTGGCTCTTTTTCTGTCCTCACTGTTCTTCAGATCTTTCTGCCTCTATTGAATGTTGGGTTTAAACCCGAGTCTAAAGTAATCTTTCTTCATGATGATAGGCTTTGGGTGCAGGCAACCTTGGAGATCATTCCAGAATCCTTTTCCAGTCTTTGCACCTTTCCCAAGTGTCTCGCGGACAATCATCTTTGTGCAATTTGATAACCTCGGACGAGGTATCGACTTCCCTTCAGCAATGAAAGTTGCATTTATAAACTTAAGGGATTTGAACAAACATTCAAGAGCATTCTCACCAGCTTCAATGTATGGGGCATTCGTGGTCACAGAGGCAATGATATCTTCCTCGGCTCTAATACTGACCAACTTTTCTTCTATTATAAACTTCATTTTCTGATGTAGAGATCATGGTACTGCACTAGCAGAATTAATCCAGGGACTTCTTAACAAGCAACTGTATATTGGTTTTATATCCATAACTACAAAGTCAACAGTATAAATTGCAGACCCAATTAGCAACGACACCTTAATTTTTCCTAGAACATCCCTAGTTGTACCATCAAAAGCCCTCACAATGTTCTTGTAGGTCTTCATGTGTGAATCATCAATTGGTAGCCTCTGCAATGTAACCATTGTAAGGACATTCAACACGGACCCATTATTAATCAATACTCTTGGAAGAACATGACCCTTGCAATGAGTCATGATGTTCAAAGCCTTGACAGATCCCACCCACCCTTCGGGATCTCATCATCAGTAAAAGTAATATAGTTGTCAACAATTATATGATTCACAATTTTGTCCAATTTGTGCACTGATATATTATTTGGGATAAATGTTTGATTGAGTACCTTGATCAAAGCATTACGGTGCCCTTTTGAACTCAACAATAGTTCGAGGATAGAAATGCTAGCATATTGTCTCTTCAGCTGTTCAACTATATTATATTCATTGTGATTCAAAAACTTCAAAAACTCTTGGGTCTGTTCCTCTGTGACTGGTTCATTTATCTTAGGAGTTGGCTCCTCCCCAAAGATCCTTTTTGGTACTGCAATAGTTTTCCTTTGGCCTTCTCAATTTCTTTAGATATTTCAGGTGAATAACATCTACCACTCTTGGTGAAATGTACCACCTCTTTTACTGGTTCAGCATTAGGACTTTCATCCATATTTTCTTCCAATACTGTTTTGGTTTCATCCAGTGGTTTTACCTCTTCCCGTGTCTTTATCTCATTCGATGTGGTTACACTAGTAGCATAGTTCCAAGGGACCTTGAGGGTATCCTTGAAAGTGAACGGTGTTGGAGGGCAAATTACAATCTTGAGGGTCATTATCGACTTTGCATCACTGGATGATCTTCCAACCTTTGGCCTAGCAAAAATGACCAATGGCCTACTCACCCCATACTTAACCCCCGAACTTTCAGAGGTGCAAATTTCAACTTATTTCCTTTCCCCTGTCTTTTCAAAGAATTTGATTTCCATAATATTCATCATTCCTTGAGTCAAACATCTAAATTCAGAACAATGCTAAATTTCACGACCATTTTTCTGTTGATATTCACAATATACCCCTAACTGAGTCTCCTTCTTAACTTTCATATCCATCTATATCATTCCAACATTGTATAGTTGTTCGAACACCAACTTCTAAAGAGACTTGATTTTTGATACATCCACCTTTACAATCTTAGCCTCGTATTCTTCCTCTATAGCATTCACTCATCTTCATCCATGGTTAGGCAACGAATTAGCTGCTATACTAGGTCCATCACATTTTAACACCCCAGTAATGACCAAATTCTGGACCACCTTCTTAAATGTTGTGCAATTCTCAATTATATGTCATGGATTCCAGCATGATACTCACAATGAGCCTTTGGATCATAGCAAAGAGGGTATGGAGGCTGAAGAGGTGTAAAATAGTAGGGTCTCACCAAATCTGCATCAAACAACTGTGGGTACAACTCAACATATGATATTGGTAATGATGTGAAATTCATTTTATCATTTCTTGAGCCTCGAGAATGCTTCGTGTTTGAATTCTGTGAACCCCCTGATGCGGCATATAGCGGTGTGATTGTGACATTCTTTGGAGCCTCATAAGCACTTGTATTACTTACCTCATTAACCTTCCTCTTGAAATTCTTGCGAAAACTTTCTCTACTTTCTATCGTTCCACTCTTGATTGCTGCTTCGATCAACTAGCCAGTCATCACCATATCAGCAAAATTTTGGGTGGCATTGCCTAACAAACACTCAAAGAGTGGACCTCTTAGAGTATGTACAAACGTATGAATAATTTCATTTTCCATTAATTCTGGTTGTACTTGTGCTGCCACATCTCTCCATCTTTGGCATAAAGTCAAAAGTAGCCCCGAATGTTTGACCTTTTGGTCACTTTAGCCCCTATTCTTTTTTTGGTCCGAACAACCACCTAATGTTTCATTTTTTTTTTCAAATTTCACCCTCGTTGGAGGAAAACCGTTAGTCAACTAACGGTCAACGCTTGAGGCTGACACGACATGCCTGTATGGTATGGTGCACTGACGTGGCATCGTGATTTTTTTAAAAAATAATTATTTTTATGTTAATTTTTAACCAATCAGACGTTGCCACGTGGCACCATCATATGATGACATGTGGCATCATCAGATGATGCCATGTGGCAGATTGGTTCTAAGGCATAAGAGAAAATCAAAATTCAAAGGTGTACTTGGTGGGATACAAACCTAGGTCACCAGTTTGGAAGAACAAACACACAACCACCAAGCCAACCTACTTTGTTGTTGTTTTTTCACCACTTATTTTATTTATTCATTACTTTATTCGCTTGAAAGTGAAGAATTTTTCATTAAATATTCTCTAATAAATCATAAACCCTAAAAACTAAACCCTAAACCTTAAAAACTAAAAAGTAAATATCAAACCCAAAAACCCTAAAAACTAAACACTAAACACTAAACCCTAAAAAATAAACCATGCATCCTAAAAAATACACCCTAAATCCTAAAAACTAAACCATAAACCCTAAATATCAAAACACTAAAACCCATAAACCCTAAACCCTAAACATATAAAACCATAAACCTTAAATACTAAACTTTAAAACCCTAAACCATAAAACCATAAACCCTAAACCATAATCCCTAAGACCTAAATTTATGTTTAGAATATTATGTTTAGGGTTTAAAGTTTAAGATTCAAGGTTTAAGTTTTAGTGTTTTAGGGTTTAGTGTTTAGGGTTTAGTGTTTTATATGTTCAGGGTTTGGTTTAGGGTTTAGTTTTTTAGGGTTTAGTTTTTAGGGTTTATGTTTTTAAGGTTTACGGTTTAGTTTTTAGGATTTAGGGTTTTGATATTTAGGGTTAGGATTTAGTTTTGGGCTTAGGTTTAAGGTTTAGTTTTTAGTTTTTAGGGTTTATGATTTTAGGGTTTAGGATATATTAGTAAATATTTAATAAATAATTCTTCACTTTCAAGCAAATAAAGTAATGAATAAATTAAATAAGTGGTAAAAAACAACAACAAAGTAGGTTGGCTTGGTGGTTGTGTGTTGGGTCTTTTAAGTTGGTGACCCAGGTTCGAATCCCTTCAAGTACACCTTTAAATTTTAATTTTCTCTTATGCCTTAGAACCAATTTGCCACGTGTCATCATCTGATGTTGCCACGTGGTAGCATCTGATTGGTCAGAAATTAATATAATTTTTTTTAAAAAAAATCACGATGCTATGTCAGCAAAGTGCCACGTCAGCGCACCATTCCATGCAGGCATGCCACGTCAGCCTCAGGTGTTGACCGTTAGTTGACTAACGGTTTTCCTCCAACGAGGGTGAAATTTGAACAAAAATGAAACGTTAGGTTGTTGCTCGGACCATGAAAAAGAATAGGGGCTAAAGTGACCAAAAGGTCAAACATTGGGGGCTACTTTTGACTTTATGCTTTACGCATATTGACGAAGGTTTTCAATAGATTTATGCTCCATCCCTTGCAACATAACACGTGTAACCCCCTTGACTCGGCCTAGATGCTCGACCGAACCAAGAGAACAACATTAGGTTTGCCGAAGCAAACCAAAGAAAATTACGAAATCGGCTAATTTTCTCTTTGATCTTGTCTAAATGCACATTATTAATCCTAAGTGTACATACTCGCAGCGGGTGAATTTTCAAAGGAAACATTTCATGGAAAGGCCTTCAATTGCACATCATACATTTTAGGGACCAAATTGCAAATCCTTTAATTTACAAGACCAAAAGGGAAATTAAGATTACAAACCTTTAATTAGTCAGATTGCATGCTAGCACGTCAATTTTCAACTCATTCTGACCATACAAACTTAATTGATAGCACAATATTCAGGGACCAAAATGAAAGAAACCAGAACTGCTCCTCTATAACATTAACAGAACTAACTACCTGCATATCGATACGTTAAGGCCTGTATCGATACGGTATTGCAACTTCGTTTCAGTACGGCAAGCACCGTACCGGTACTCCACTTCGAATACAAAAATCCCATTTAATTTCATAAAACACCGTACTGATACGGTCATCTAGTGTTTCGGTACGCGAGCTCGTTCCAAAATGTGAAATTCCAGTAGCATTGAACCTTATCAAAACACCTTCACCCGTACCAAAACACCCTACCCAAAACTGCCTAGCCGTATCGATACGGTCCCCTGCGTATCGGTACGCCTAGGCTTGTAATGTCAAATTTAGCTGGTTTTTCACTCGATCTAGATGCATTTGGGTCCTAGCAACTCGTATACATGCATACAAACAACCATAGATGCCTAAAGGTTTACTAGGGTTAAACATCCAAAACAATCTCAAGCTACCAAAGGTTTACTCTAAAGGCATGCTTCCTATTCCACTTTGCCAAACACACTAAAATGCACAAATAGGCCAAACTCAGCTTAAGAATCATATCCACACAACCAACACAACATAATATACTTGCTCAACCCAACACAACATAGCAACCAACAAGGAAGCTCTAGATGCATACCTAAGCAACCATTCATCCACAACTATAAGCAAGGATTAACATCAAACTTAGCATCATCAAACCACCCTCAAAATCCAACATAGAAACATACTCAAAATCCATAAGGAAACAAAATTACAACTCCCAAAAACCATGGCGAACACATTGCCTTATTAACCGAAATATAAACTAAGTTCATACTCAAACTTGTAAATGTACTTGGATCACTTAGCCTTGCCTATTGCTGCCCAAATCCCAAGGTTATGCATCATTAGGAAAAAGAGAGCGTAAGCACACTTGCTTAGTGAGGATGCTCATAAAACAATGATGCATTAAAACCATTTGAAAACCATATGCTTGTTTTCCAAAAACATGCTTACAACCAAAGCATTTTTCCATGATTCCAACCGAATCAAAGCATAATAACCTTTATGCAACATCATGTACATTTCATGCTTAAATCCTAAAGCATTAAATCATAAACCATGCTTAAATCTCAAAGCATTAAACCATGCTTAAATCTCAGAGCATTAAATCATAAACCATGCTTAAATCTCAAAGCATTAAAAATAAGTTCAACACATGAACCTCCACATATATTGACATTTATAGTGACCCGGATAGACTACCCTCTATCCACACATATCAGATACACGGATCTCTCATATCATGCCTAGTTAGACCGCATGATATTCCAAACCTTGCCTAGTTAAACCGCAAGATTTGACACCCTCGCCTAGTTAAACCGCGAGCTTAACACCCTTGCCTAGTTACACCGCAAGTTTACCAACCTTGCCTATCTAAACCGCAAGTTTTCCATTTTGCCTTGCTAAACTGTAAGATTTAACAACCTCTCCTAGTTAAACCGTAAATTTTTCCTCGTTGCCTAGTTAAACCGCAAGATGTTATTACCTCGCCTAGTTAAACTGCGAGTTTTACTTCCTTGCCTTGTTAAACCGCAAGATTTTATTACCTCGCCTAGTTAGACCACGGGTTTTACTTCCTGGCCTAGTTAAACCGCAAGATTACCATTAATTTGGGTTGCCTTGTTAATCCACACGCCCCAAATGATGTCCCAACAGTCTGCGTGGCCTTGTTAAACTACCATACCTCAAGGACCTATAGCCAAGATCGATTTTGTTCATATTTTATAGTGCACTTTTAATCCTATGGCATGCCAACTATATCCGATTGTTTTCTCACCTTGTCACATAGCCAATATATTGTTTACAATCCACTTACTTACTATTTTACAATACATTATACAAAACATCACATATGCCAATCTCATTGCCCATGCAATAACACCATTCCCAATCAGAATGAAAACCAATGCTTATTAGCATTAATTATACTTTTAAAACCCTGCATATGTACTCAAAATCATGCATTTCCAGTAAGCAAATCATACCGTGTTTATCCCCAAAACATGCAAACAACATACTTATATCCAAGCCGATATTCAAGAGCAAAATAAGGGAAACTTACTTCCAAGCTTAGGTAAGTGTCTCACGCTTACCCTAAACTCCCAACAACCTTTACAAAACCTTTGTAAAGCATTTAGAACCAATTTCCACTCACCGATACACTTCGCCTTCCTTGCCAATGCGATACAAGCTCCCGGCAAGCAGCAACACAATGTCAAGCTTCATCGCCTTGATTATCCCCTATTTTAAACACATAAGACCAGAGGATAAATGCGTCATTATGCATTTAAACCAATGCCTCAAAGCAAAAACTCACAACTCTCAGGTTGCCCACTTAGAAACCATCCGAAACAAACCAAAATTATCATCAACATTTCTAAAACTTAAACCATCCATAATACAACGATTCAACCCATTAATCAACATTAATTAATATCCAAAAACCCTTTCCCAACAACCTTATACTTCCAGCAAAGATTAAACTCGAATATCATCACAAAACTCAAATCTAACAACCTAAACAATTAGACATCCAAGAGTTTCGGGATTCTATTGATAAAAACAACTTATCAACATCATAATAAATCCAAAATATGTATTAAATCAATCTTAAACACTAAAAATCATATTCACTTCGAATATTACCTTGTTTCATCAATTTTACCCAATTAACTCAATCAAACATAGATAAAACACTAAAATCAGCTTACAATTCATAAATCAAGGATCAAATACTTGGGAATTTCAGTGAAGAGCCATACAATAGAGGAGATCATGGACATTACCCCTATTGTGAGATTTCTCCCTCAATTGGTTTGATAAAAGCTAAGAAAACACAATATTTAAATGAAATTTTGTAAAAACAATGTTAATTAATCAATTACAAATAAAAAATACAAGTTAAAAGACTTCTCACCTCTGGATTTTGATGAAAACTTGAGTGTTTGGCTGAGGAGAGAATGGAGAGAAAAGTTGAGAGAAAGTTACGTGAATTTTCTTTAAAAAACTTAACTAACTTTTCAACTAAGAATCCCTTTTTAATTAACTTTAAAACACAAGTTAAAATATCTTTAATTAAGGGAGAAATCATCAGAAAAAATTTGGTAAAATAACTCCTTAAAGATTCTAAGAATTTGACCCTTTTCATTCTAGTCACCTTTAAAAGTAGTTTTCAAAAATTGCATTTTGGTCACTAGCCAAAATGTTTGATTTCCAAATCTTATTTTCCAAAATTGATTTCACCATTATCCTTAATATAATTAATAATGATTTTATAATATTGTTTTTCAATTTTATCACCTTCAAAAATATTTAAACCAATTAAATCCTAAAATTGACCCGAAACTCTAATACTGATCCATCGGGCCTTCGGACCAACCTTTAAAACATCTAAGCCCCAAACCGGGGTGTTACAACTCTCCCCCACTTAATAAATTTCGTCCTTGCTTTCCCAAGTGGCTTCCTCAACACCTCGGTGCCGCTACAAGACCTTTACAAGCTCAATCGTCTTACCACAAAGAACTTATTGCTAGAATAAAGTTTTTCCACTGATTCCTCATCGTAGGATAAATCTGGCCTCAACTCTATATACTCCACCGGCATAACATGCGAAGGATCTGACCGATACCTTCGTAACAAAGATACATGGAACATATCATGTATTTTCTCCAGCTCAGGCGGCAACCTCAACCGATAAGTCACAGGACCTACACGCTCAATAACCTCGCACTGTCCAATAAACCTTGGACTAAGCTTACCCTTACGTCCGAACCTCATCACCTTTTTTCATGGTGACACTTTCAAGAATACACGACCGCCTACCGTCATATTCAATTTCCCTACACTTCAAATCTGCGTAAGACTTCTGCCGACCCGCAACTACTTCCAAGCGATCACACACAAGCCTTACCTTTTCATCTGTGTCCTTCAACACATTCGGTAAGGTAATATGCTTTTCTCCTACCTCATCCCAACACAAGGGCATACGACACCTCCGGCCATACAACGCCTCATATGGTACCATCTGTATACTCGCTTGGTAGCTATTGTTATATGAAAACTCAACTAAAGGTAAATGCTTCTCCCAGGTTCCTTGAAACTCGATTATACAACCCCTCAGCATACCCACCAAGACTTGGATAACATGCCCGGACTGTCCATCCATCTGGGGGTGATACGCGGTGCTGAAACTCAACCTCAAACCCAAAGCCTGGTGTAAACTTCTCCAGAACCTTGTTATAGACCTCGGATCTCTATCCAACACAATGGACTTAGGTGCCCCGTGCAAGCGCACAATCTCAACAATGTGCAGATTTGCCAGTTTGTCCAAGGTATTCATCGTATGCACTAGTAAGAAATGTGCACACTTCGAAAACGATCAACAATCACCCAAATGGAAACCTTTTAAGTTGGTGCCAAAGGCAGCCCCATCATAAAATCCCTGGTGATCATCTTTCATTTCCATTCCAAAATTCTCAATGGTTGCAACAACCCAGATAGAAACTGATGTTCAGCCTTGACCTGCTGACACACCATGCACTTGGAAACAGACTCAGCCACATCCTTTTTCAAACCAACCCAATAGTATGCCTCCTTCAACCCGTGATACATCTTAACACTATCGGGATGCATAGCAAAAGGACTAAAATGTGCCTCAGTCAAAATAGTGTGTCTCAGCTCCGGATCATCCAGCACCATTATTCAACCCTTGAAACACAAAACCCCATCATCATCAAAATGAAAATTCGTCAGATTACCCTCCGATATGTCCTTAACATGCTCCACCAAAGAATCAATGTACGGTTGTTTAGCTTTAATCATCTGTGACAACATAGGCTTAACTTGCAGTTCGGCCAATAACCTACCTTCCTGTGTCACACTCAACCTTGCAAACATAGCTCTAAGCTTAACCGCACCCTTACGACTCAATGCATCTGCAATCACATTGGCTTTTCCTGGATGATACTCGATCGTCAAGTCGTAAACCTTAAGCAACTCCAACCATCTACGTTGCCTAAGATTCAAATCCCTTTTGAGACATCAAAAATTTCAAACTCTTGTGAACCGTAAAACCACACACTTTTCGCCAAAAAGATAATGCCTCCAGATGTTTAAGGCAAAAAAAACCACAGCCGCAAGCTCCTAATCATGAGTTGGATAGTTGCGCTCATGAACCTTGAACTGCCTCGATGCCTAGGACACAACCTTACCATTCTGCATCAGCATACAACCAAACTCAACGTACGATGCATCACTATAAACCACAAACTCCTACCCCAATTCCAGTCAAATCAAACCAAGAGCATGTGTCAAAACCTCTTCCAACTTCTCAAAGTTGTGTTGCTGCCTCTCTGTCCACACATAAGGAACATTCTTTTGCAACAGCTTTGTCAACGGTGCTGAAATACTCAAAAACCCTTCAACAAAACGACGATAATAACCAGCCAACCCTAGAAAACTACACACCACCGTCACTGATTTAGGTTGCTTCTAGTTGAGAATAGCCTCAATTTTTTGTGGATCAACGCGAATACCTTTCGCGGAAACCACGCAACCAAAGAACATCACTTTCCTAAGCCAAACCTCACACTCGCTCAGCTCGACGTACAACTGATTATCCTTCAACACTTACAACACAACCCGCAACTACTAATCATGTTCCTCTTCAGTACGAAAGTACACGAGAATATCATTTATAAACACCACCACGAACTAACCAAGATATTCATGGAACACCCTTAACCGAAAGACTCACCACAACTTCACACTCATCGACTAACCTCAAAGGAACCTCTTTTTGGACTCACAATCCGCAACCACCTTGTGCTCACTCAACCATCCCATACCCAAAACACATTAAAACCATGGAATGGCAACTCTATTAGATATGCGGCAACTCATAACCTTGCACCACCAAAGGACACCGCCTATACAACCTTCTAAACGTAACCAACTCACTAGAAGAAGTAGCTACTATCACTGCCTCTGCCTCCAAAATGTTATCCATAAGTGTGGATATATGTAAGCATGATTTCTTACATGCCATCCTAGATGCCTATGCATATGGATGCAAAACTTCTAATGCCATGCCCAAAGATGTATGCATGTACTGACATATTTAAATATATACATATAAGTGTTTTTGCATTGTGCATGATCAACGTTCACACTCACTTATAACATTCCAGTATCAAAATTCCTCCAACACAACATAACACTCTAGCAAAACTCTTTCCCTCTACCACAGTACACGAGAACACCACTACTCTGACCACTATCCAAAAACAGGTGTTTAGAGAATACCCAACACGACATCATCTCAAATTTCATTAACACATTCGACGCCTCCACAAACATCCATAACAGCTAGCGGTCTAAAAGCCAACTAGCAGTAATCACGCTAGAACCACGAGAAAGAACTCTCAAGCGAACAAACTTCATCTCATACTTAGCAACTGACATGCCAACTCCTACCAACTCTATAGGAGAATTCATCAATCATATGCTCACTTTACATATATGAAAGCGTAGACCCCGAATTAACCATAGATAACAATGACAAGGATTGCAAAGTGAAGGTACCTACATTCACATCCGTGTCATTGCAACCTTCTTAACAAACAAAGATATGTGCCGGTCCACCATTCTCCGGTCGCACAACAACATCTTGAACTGGTGTAATTTTCACAACACGAGGACAAACACGATTCAGGTGATCAGAAGATCCATATTTCCAGCAACTCATGGTATTTCCCCAACATACACCCGTATGACGTCTACCACAACGCTCACACTCAGCCCTAATACGAACTCTCTGGTTACCCTGGCCAACAATGCCACCACACTTGTGACCTGACTTACGCCTCTTGTCATGAGACCACCTATTCTGCTTTCTAGAATAGCCAAAATCAACCGCTCTCTTACCCGAGCCCACACTCGATGCCTGCCCAGAGGTAGCTAAGGATGAACCTTGTTCGGCCACCACAGTAGGTGCCGGTGCTTGCACTTGCACTCCAGCTATCGCTACTCGAAAAGATGTCATCACTGCTTGGACCAACGGGGTCAAATCAATAAAAACTGACACTGGAGGAGCCTGGGTACACCACTTGCCCCAACATCAATTAGAGTAACCAGCGGAGGATAAGAAGGTAAAACATCAGAGAGATTCCCTTCCACATCACTATTCTGCCAAACTCTGACACTATCAGCCATTACACGAAACTCACGTCGAACCACGCTAACAAGAACAACAAAACACATTAAAGTTAGGCTAGCATTAGGCAAAGGATCCAAGAAAACTTTATAAAACCTTTCAAAACCTCAGTAATAGGCAATGTGTTCCCAAACCATACCCAAACATGATACTAAACAATCACCGTACATAAACACAATCACCGTGCAACTCAAACACAAAAGCTAATCAAACAACATCCTAACTTTTCGTAAACCTGACTCTGATACCAATAAATGTAACCCCCTTGACCTGGCCTAGACACCCGACCGAACCAAGAGAACTACATTAGGTTTACCAAAGCAAACCGGAGAAAATTACAAAAATCGGCTCATTTTTTTCTTTTATCTTATCTAAATGTACATTATTAATCCTAAGTGTACATACTCACAGCGAGTGAATTTTCAAAGGAAACATTTCATGGAAAGGCCTTCAATTGCACATCATATATTTTATGGACCAAATTGAAAATCTTTTAATTTACAAGACCAAAAGGGAAATTAAGATTACCAACCTTTAATTAGTCAGATTGCATGCTAGCACGTCAATTTTCAACTCATTCAAACCATACGAACTCATGTAATTGATAGCACAATATTTAGGGACCAAAACGAAAGAAACCAAAACTACCCCTCCATGACATTAACAGAAATAACTGCCGCTGTATCGATATGTTAAGGCCCGTATAGATACGGTATTGCAACTTTGTTTCGGTACGCCAATCACTATAACGGTACGCCACTTCGAATACAAAAATCACATTTAATTTCATAAAACACCGTACTGATACGGTCATCTAGTGTTTCAGTACGAGGGCTTATTCCAAAAAGTAAAATTCCAGTAGCATTGAACCGTATCGAAACACCATCACCCGTACCGAAACACCTGCCCAAAATTGCCTAGCCGTACACCTAAGCCTGTAATGTCAAATTTAGCTAGTTTTTTACTCGAATCTAGATGCATTTGGGTCCTAGCAACTTGCATACAAACAACCATAGATACCTAAGCTCACATTTATACCAGGGTTAAACACCAAAACAATCTCAAGCTACCAAAGGTTTACTCTAAAAGCATGCTTCCTATTCCACTTTGCCAAACACACCAAAATGCACAAATAGGCCAAACTCAGCTTAAGCATTATATCCACAAACCAACACAACATAATATACTTGCTCAACCCATCACAACATGGCGACCAACAAGGAAGCTCTAGATGCATACCTAAGCAATCATTCATCCACAACTATAAGCAAGGATTAACATCAAACTTAGCAATATCAAACCATCCTCAAAATCTAGCATAGAAACATACTCAAAATCCATAAGTAAAGAGAATTACAACTCCCAAAAACCATGGCAAACACATTGCCTTATTAATCGAAATATAAACCGAGTTCATACTCAAACTTGTAAATATCCTTGGATCACTTAGCCTTGCCTCTTTCTACCTGCATCATTAGGAAAAAGAGAGCGTAAACACTTGCTTAGTGAGGAAGCTCATAAAACAATGATGCATTAAAACCATTTGAAAACCATATTCTTTGTAACACCCTCAACTCGGTTTAGAAGATAACCGGAATTGAAGATGCTAAAACAAAATCAAGAACCGAAATTCCAAAATTAGGGTGACCAAATTGTAAGATTGGGTCAAGATCAGCATCAATACAATTTTTTTCTTTTAATCTTTATTAACATGAGAGTCTTAAGTTTAAGACATTCTGTTAGTTAATAGATCTAATAGAACTATTTCTAAACAGCCCTGGCCCAGGATTAACAGGATATAATAATTACACACAGGAATAGGCAATCTAATTTAATTCTAGTATTTACTAACTATATCAAGCTTAATAATTTCACCATTTCAACATATTCAAGAACATTATTATAAGCGTGTCTTGCTTATCACATACCATTTAACATTTCATACATTAAACATGTATTACTTACAACTCAAGTCACTAATATATATATATATATATATATATATATATATATATATATATATATCAAACCATGAATATAGCCTATTAAGCCTGTAAGATATGAACATTTGTTCAAAGCATATCTGTATATATCTACTTATAATCATTCGAATAAGACATATACATGTACACAAGACTGTTTACGCATAGCACGCACATACCTATACAACACACAGACATACGAATTTGGGCATATATGATTCAAACAACCATTGACCTAAAATCATTAATGAATTCCATGAATCTTGATCAAGGCACAAGTTTGATTATTTACAATCATAAATTGTTTCTTACTTTTACAAACCTAGGGAATGTTAACTTTATGTTTATAAGCTTGATCAATAATGCCACATGCACCTAATCTTTGAGCTAACTAATCTTGCCAATTAAGATACTTTTACAAGCCATTCACTCTTATGTCATGTCGTATCGGTTATTCCAATATGACTTAATCCACAATCCATTAACTAAATTACATCATAATATGACTTAATAAACAAGAAATCATTCAAACTTCTTTAAGCAATACATGTTATCATCTAATCCTTCAATAATGATATTTGCAATTAATCATCATTCATCCAATCGAACATACAATCAACCATAGGCATTTAGACTACTCATTCGTATCATTGGTTCCTATAAATATTCATTTACTACTCGAATCAATCAAACATATTGGACATCCACCAATCAAGCTAGGTTACATAACAAATAATTAAAGCTAGATTCTTAGACGAATACAAAGTGCCACTATCCTAGGAGTTCCAAAGAAGGACATAAATAACAACATAATCTTTACCGTGTACTTGCAACCTTTGGACTCAAGAAACATCAAGGATTATCTTATAACCTGCATGCACATGGAAATGAATGCATTAGGCTTATCTAGCCTAAGTGAGGTAACATCTATGATAGAACAATGTAACAATCAAATAAAGAAGCATAATGATCAACCAAGACTTATAAGCATTTAGGTTAGTCTTAAGGTTACAATGTCTTAATTTTTAAGGCTTAATTCAGAAGCTTATTCGAAACTTATAAGTCAAGTAACTTATCTTGCTCACCAAGAGCCTTATCAGAGTTTCATGCTCACCAAGAGCCTTATCAAGATTTCATGCTCACCAAGAGCTTATCAGAGATTTTGACAGAACATATCAAAGTTTCTTTTCAGAATTTAATATCGGATTTCATGCTCACCAAGAGCTTATCAGATATTTTGACAGAACTTATCAAAGTTTCTTTTCAGAATTTAATATCGGAGTTCATCTCTTTTAATCATTTGCCTTGGATCACATTTGGACATAGATAACATTGGTCCGTATTTAACCGTATTGGTCCGTGTTACACATAGCCTGAAGCACATAGCAATGGCTAGTATCAGAAACATAACAATCCTAACTTCTCAACTATCCAACCAAACTGTCGCCAATCTCCGTATCATCTTCCCTGTTACCTCCTACAGTCACCAAAATATCACATATAAATGGGTCATCCCCCGAGCCGTAGCTCATGGACCGTAGTCCCTAAAATATATACCATGTATTATGCCAATGTGTCCAAGGGCTTCCATTGAATAGGCAACTTAAATATTTTATACTTGAAGTTAGGAGAGGTATCTTATTATGCAAGTAATCTTACTTAGTTCTTCTTTCTAGTATCTTATAACACAAGTTGAGCTTCTAGCTCCTTAAGACTTTAGAATTTATGAACTTATGACTTTGATATTCATTTCCTTTATTGGAATCTTATAGCATTATTGGTTTCTAGTTAGCTTCCAACTTTATAGCAAAGTATATACATAATCACATATTACAAACATAGCATAGCAAAGAACAAGGTGCATATGTGATGCAACATAATCAAATAACTTATCAAAGATGCCATGCTATGAATGCGATTACATATTGTGCTCTATGTGAGCCATATGCATATGCCCATGAATTAATTAAAACATAACATAGAAACAAAGATCGGAATGACACCATGTCATCCGATTTAAATACAACTACACTCACCTCTTATCCCGACGTTACGGGATATCTGACCTTAATCATATTCTTTCCAAATTACTTTATTTCCTAAACCCCTTCAACAAAGTGTGTACTTCAAGATAGACAACCATTATTAGGAATTGCTTAACCCACTTATATTTAGTGATCACTATATCAATCTTTTATTATCTACTTAATTTTCTTAACAAACTTAAGACATTTAAAACAATCCCATTATTATATGTATACATGCATATGAATTAAAATAGTCGCTTATGTATTCAATGTACTCAAAACAACCCAACAATTATTTAATGTACTTGAAACAGTCCAACATACATATGCACATATATACATGCATCGAAACAACGCCCTATACATTTTATTTATCTAAAGACAGTCCAACATTCATGTGTACATATAAATTTTACTCAAAACAATCCACTACTATTCTTAATTATGCAACACATTCCAATTCCTTATGTTCATATTTATATATATTCAAAACATCCCACATGCTTTCTAATGTACCAAAATAGTCCTCTTTTTAGCAAGAAAATGATTCCCTTGTTTTTATATCACCAAGTTAATCCTTAATTCATTTCAATCAGACCCTAATATATTTACTTATATATAGAACAGTCCATAGCACATGTATGCGCTTTTTATACACTAAAACAGTTCAGCACCTTTGCATATATACACAAAACAGTCCATGCACTTATAAAACAGCATTATGGTTACAAAAACAGTCCCTTAGGTCAAAATTGTCCAATAATCACATCCAATTACTAGAAAATTATGCATCCACTTATTTATTCATAATTCCAACATTTTTACACAGTATTCCAATGATTTTTAACTTGCAAAGTGATCCCCTAGAACAGAACAATGACCATGATGATACTTATTATACCAATTCAACAATTGTATCTAACACATTAACAATCGAGGTCATGTTAAGTGCATTGTTACTTTAAACCATGTTTTATAAGATTCCCCATAGAATTCTATATACCCTCTATCCTTATTACATTGCAATGTAACCATTCGTCCTATATACATTCATTTTACATGTTTGTAATTACTACAACCATAGGCCATAGCCGAACCATTCTAAGCTGACATTTCCAATTATTAAGCGGCTTAGCCTTACTACTGTATTATAACTTTCACCACTAGCATGACAACTCATTCCAAATTCTTTTCGAATGATCAAGGTAACTCATAGCATGAATTCGATTTTTCTAACATCATAATAGCACTTAACATAAGAAAAATTTCATAGATGGGTTACTATAATTAAAAGCACATCCAGACCATTCTAACAACAATTATTACTAACTTAATTTATTTACCCACAATCCAATGGCATACATATACATATATACATACAATTCAGTCCTCATTTTCAATGTACACACATATGAATTGAAAACACTCCTCTTTTTCATTTTCACTTATGCATACTTTCAACAATCTATGTATACTTATACAAAGCACAAGATAGACCATAACATATATATACATATTCATACTCAAAGGTAACATTCAAAACAATCTACATGCTTTCTATGTATTTCATTTTGCATATATGCACATAAACATGTACAAAACAGTTCTTCACTTACATGCATGTTCGAAATAGTCTATAAAATTTCTTATAAAATCAAAACAGCCCCCAACTTACATATTCACAATTAAATCAGTCCATATTCATGCGTATATATTTATATGTATGCATAATCAGCCCTTAACATGTTTATTAACCAATTTCCATCATCGACTAGTAAATAACAGATTTCTTTGTTGTCATAAGATGATCTAACCCAAGAATTAATTATCATAACAATTTCTAAAATTCAAAATAATCAACAATACTTCAACCGATTTTAACATCACTAAAACGAGGCAGTTTAATCAACACTACATTCGAATCAATTCTAGAGATTTACTTCAACATAAGATTTAGGCAAGGTTCTCATTAACATTCTTTCTATATATATATATATATATATATAAAGAATCGATTGATCTAATGGTGAAAAGAAGAGGATTTTCACCTTGTCCTTAAACTATTCAAGTGTATACGTTTTCCTCAAGAGTTGAGATAGATCGAAAGTTCCATCCATGGCTAACCTTTATTGAACTCTCTTCCTTCTCTCTCATTCATTAGGTCCTTCGGTTCTTCAAGAAGGATGCAGATGATTATTATTATTTTTTTATCATCCCATTCTTATTTCCACTACTAAGCCGAGATGTTTACACATCTCTCTCCCCCTTACCACTTGTTTTTGGTTTTGATAGCCAAATGTATAAACCACACTCACATTTTAATTTTCCATGCAATTCTTACGTTTAACATATCTCTCAAATTGGTCCTTAGACAATAGTTATCCTTTCATCCTTTTCTTTCATTTTGGTCCTAGGCCTTTGACCAACTCTAGATTTATGAATGAAACAACACAATTTAATTTACATTGAATTGGTAACATTTTACTATACCAATTGGTCCCTAATTTCCATTAATTATCTACGTCAAAGATTTCTCCAATCAAATTAAAACATACTCGAATTTAGTGTTATACTCCTAGACCACATTTTGGGGTATTACAATTCTCCCCTCTTAAAAGAAAATTGTCCTCGAATTTCTTTAACGACGACTAATATGTATTTTCAAACTCAGAATACTTTTTCACATTCTGAATGTCAGAACAAAGTAAACAAATCTTGTTAGTTGCAAGTCACCAATACAGAATAAAATTTGAAGTCCTAGGTGGCATATGCAGAATGCAGACATACAATAGACTTCGGTTTAACCCAAGAATCTGATAAACCTGGATTCTGATACCAAAATGTAACACCCTCGACTCGGTTTAGAAGATAACTAGAATTGAAGATGCTAAAACAAAACCGATAATAGAAATTCCAAAATTTGAGTGACCAAATTGTAAGATTTGGTCAAGATCAGCATTGATACAAATTTTTTTCTTTTAATCTTTATTAATATGAGAGTCTTAAGTTTAAGACATTCTGTTAGTCAATAAATCTGATAGAACTATTTCCGAACAGCCCCGAGTCAGGATCAACATGATATAATAATTACCTACGGGAATAGACCAATCTAAATTAATTCTAGTATTTACTAACTATATCCAGCTTAATAATTTCACCATTTCAACATATTCAAGCACATTATTATAAGCGTGTCTTGCTTATCATATACCATTTAACATTTCATACATTAAACATGTATTACTTACAACTCAAGTCACTAACAATATATATATATCAAACCACGAATATAGCCTATTAAGCCTGTAAGATATGAACATTTGTTCAAAGCATATCTGTATATATCTACTTATAATCATTCGAATAAGACATATACATGTACACAAGAGTTTTTACGCATAGCACGCACATACCTACACAACACATGGTCATACGAATTTGGGCATATATGATTCAAACAACCATTGACCTAAAATCATTAATGAATTCCACGAATCTTAATCAAGGCACAAGTTTGATTATTTACAATCATAAATTGTTTCTTACTTTTACAAACCTAGGGAATGTTAACTTTATGTTTATAAGCTTGATCAATAATGCCACATGCACCTAATCTTTGAGCTAACTAATCTTGCCAATTAAGATACTTTTACAAGCCATTCATTCTTATGTCATGTCATATCTTAAACTTAAACATAATATCGATTATTCCAATATGACTTAATCCATAATCCATTAACTAAATTACATCATAATATGACTTAATAAACAAGAAATCATTCAAACTTCTTTAACCAATACATGTTATCATCTAATCCTTCAATAATCATATTTGCAATTAATCATCATTCATCCAATCGAACATACAATCAACCATAGGCATTTAGACTTCTCATTCGTATCATTGGTTCCTATAAATATTCATTTACTACTCGAATCAATCAAAATCAAACAATATTGGACATCTATCAAGATAACATCCTTTTTTTCTAGTTACATAACAAATAATTAAAGCTAGATTCTTAGACGAATACAAAGTGCCACTATCCTAGGAGTTCCAAATGAAGGACATAAACAACAACATAATCTTTACGTGTACTTGCAACCTTTGGACTCAAGAAACATCAAGGATTATCTTATAACCTGCATGCACATGGAAATGAATGCATTAGGCTTATCTAGCCTAAGTGAGGTAACATCTATGATAGAACAATGTAACAATCAAATAAAGAAGCATAATGATCAACCAAGACTTATAAGCATTTAGGTTAGTCTTAAGGTTACAATGTCTTAATTTTTAAGACTTAATTCAGAAGCTTATTTGAAACTTATAAGTCAAGTAACTTATCTTGCTCACCAAGAGCCTTATCATAGTTTCATGCTCACCAAGAGCCTTATCAAGATTTCATGCTCACCAAGAGCTTATCAAGATTTTGACAGAACATATCAAAGTTTCTTTTCATTTAAGTTTTTCTTTTCAGAATTTTTAATAAATTTAATTGGAGTTCATCTCTTTTAATCATTTGCCTTGGATCACATTTGGACATAGATAACATTGGTCCGTGTTTAACT
The DNA here is from genome assembly GCA_019671005.1 of Hibiscus mutabilis. Lineage (NCBI taxonomy): Eukaryota > Viridiplantae > Streptophyta > Magnoliopsida > Malvales > Malvaceae > Hibiscus > Hibiscus mutabilis. The sequence continues at coordinate 18,828,992 of CM033749.1, read as the reverse complement.
GTATTGGTCCGTGTTATACATAGCCTAAAGCACATAGCAATGGCTAGTATCAGAAACATAACAATCCTAACTTCTCAACTATCCAACCAAACTGTCGCCAATCTCCGTATCATCTTCCCTGTTACCTCCTACAGTCACCAAAATATCACATATAAATGGGTCATCCCCGAGCCGTAGCTCATGGACCGTAGTCCCTAAAATATATACCATGTATTATGCCAATGTGTCCAAGGGCTTCCATTGAATAGGCAACTTAAATATTTTATACTTGAAGTTGGGAGAGGTATCTTATGATACAAGTAATCTTACTTAGTTTTTCTTTCTAGTATCTTATAACACAAGTTGAGCTTCTAGCTCCTTAAGACTTTAGAATTTATGAACTTATGACTTTGATATTCATTTCCTTTATTGGAATCTTATAGCATTATTGGTTTCTAGTTAGCTTCCAACTTTATAGCAAAGTATATACATAATCACATATTACAAACATAGCATAGCAAAGAACAAGGTGCATATGTGATGCAACATAATCAAATAACTTATCAAAGATGCCATGCTATGAATGCGATTACACATTGTGCTCTATGTGAGCCATATGCATATGCCCATGAATTAATTAAAACATAACATAGAAACAAAGATCGGAATGACACCATGTCATCCGATTTAAAATACAACTACACTCACCTCTTATCCCGACGTTACGGGATATCCGACCTTAATCATATTCTTTCCAAATTACTTTATTTCCTAAACCCCTTCAACAAAGTGTGTACTTCAAGATAAACAACCATTATTAGGAATTGCTTAACCACTTATATTTAGTGATCACTATATCAATCTTTTATTATTTACTTAATTTTCTTAACAAACTTAAGACATTTAAAACAATCCCATTATTATATGTATACATGCATATGAATTAAAATAGTCCCTTATGTATTCAATGTACTCAAAACAACCCAACAATTATTTAATGTACTTGAAACAGTCCAACATACATATGCACATATATACATGCATCGAAACAACGCCCTATACATTTTATTTATCTAAAGACAGTCCAACATTCATGTGTACATATAATTTTTTACTCAAAACAATCCACTACTATTCTTAATTATGCAACACATTCCAATTCCTTATGTTCATATTTATAAATATTCAAAACATCCCACATGCTTTTCTAATGTACCAAAATAGTCCTCTTTTTAGCAAGAAAATGATTCCCTTGTTTTTATATCACCAAGTTAATCCTTAATTCATTTCAATCAGACCCTAATATATTTACTTATATATAGAACAGTCCATAGCACATGTATGCGCTTTTTATACACTAAAACAGTTCAGCACCTTTGCATATATACACAAAACAGTCCATGCACTTATAAAACAGCATTATGGTTACAAAAACAGTCCCTTAGGTCAAAATTGTCCAATAATCACATCCAATTACTAGAAAATTATGCATCCACTTATTTATTCATAATTCCAACATTTTTACACAGTATTCCAATGATTTTTAACTTGCAAAGTGATCCCCTAGAACAGAACAATGACCATGATGATACTTATTATACCAATTCAACAATTGTATCTAACACATTAACAATCGAGGTCATGTTAAGTGCATTGTTACTTTAAACCATGTTTTATAAGATTCCCCATAGAATTCTATATACCCTCTATCCTTATTACATTGCAATGTAACCATTCGTCCTATATACATTCATTTTACATGTTTGTAATTACTACAACCATAGGCCATAGCCGAACCATTCTAAGCTGACATTTCCAATTATTAAGCGGCTTAGCCTTACTACTGTATTATAACTTTCACCACTAGCATGACAACTCATTCCAAATTCTTTTCGAATGATCAAGGTAACTCATAGCATGAATTCGATTTTTCTAACATCATAATAGCACTTAGCACTTAACATAAGAAAAAATTTCATAGATGGGTTACTATAATTAAAAGCACATCCAGACCATTCTAACAACAATTATTACTAACTTAATTTATTTACCCACAATCCAATGGCATACATATACATATATACATACAATTCAGTCCTCATTTTCAATGTACACACATATGAATTGAAAACACTCCTCTTATTTTTCATTTTCACTTATGCATACTTTCAACAATCTATGTATACTTATACAAAGCACAAGATAGACCATAACATATATATACATATTCATACTCAAAGGTAACATTCAAAACAATCTACATGCTTTCTATGTATTTCATTTTGCATATATGCACATAAACATGTACAAAACAGTTCTTCACTTACATGCATGTTCGAAATAGTCTATAAAATTTCTTATAAAATCAAAACAGCCCCCAACTTACATATTCACAATTAAATCAGTCCATATTCATGCGTATATATTTATATGTATGCATAATCAGCCCTTAACATGTTTATTAACCCAATTTCCATCATCGACTAGTAAATAACAGATTTCTTTGTTGTCATAAGATGATCTAACCCAAGAATTAATTATCATAACAATTTCTAAAATTCAAAATAATCAACAATACTTCAACCGATTTTAACATCACTAAAACGAGGCAGTTTAATCAACACTACATTGAATCAATTCTAGAGATTTACTTCAACATAAGATTTAGGCAAGGTTCTCATTAACATTCTTTCTATATATATATATATATATATATAAAGAATCGATTGATCTAATGGTGAAAAGAAGAGGATTTTCACCTTGTCCTTAAACTATTCAAGTGTATACGTTTTCCTCAAGAGTTGAGATAGATCGAAAGTTCCATCCATGGCTAACCTTTATTGAACTCTCTTCCTTCTCTCTCATTCATTAGGTCCTTCGGTTCTTCAAGAAGGATGCAGATGATTATTATTATTTTTTATCATCCCATTCTTATTTCCACTACTAAGCCGAGATGTTTACACATCTCTCTCCCCCTTACCACTTGTTTTTGGTTTTGATAGCCAAATGTATAAACCACACTCACATTTTAATTTTCCATGCAATTCTTACGTTTAACATATCTCTCAAATTGGTCCTTAGACAATAGTTATCCTTTCATCCTTTTCTTTCATTTTGGTCCTAGGCCTTTGACCAACTCTAGATTTATGAATGAAACAACACAATTTAATTTACATTGAATTGGTAACATTTTACTATACCAATTGGTCCCTAATTTCCATTAATTATCTACGTCAAAGATTTCTCCAATCAAATTAAAACATACTCGAATTTAGTGTTATACTCCTAGACCACATTTTGGGGTATTACAATTCTCCCCTCTTAAAAGAAAATTGTCCTCGAATTTCTTTAACGACGACTAATATGTATTTTCAAACTCAGAATACTTTTTCACATTCTGAATGTCAGAACAAAGTAAACAAATCTTGTTAGTTGCAAGTCACCAATACAGAATAAAATTTGAAGTCCTAGGTGGCATATGCAGAGAATGCGGACATACAATAGACTTGGTTTAACCCAAGAATCTGATAAACCTGGATTCTGATACCAAAATGTAACACCCTCGACTCGGTTTAGAAGATAACTAGAATTGAAGATGCTAAAACAAAACCGATAATAGAAATTCCAAAATTTGAGTGACCAAATTGTAAGATTTGGTCAAGATCAGCATTGATACAAATTTTTTTCTTTTAATCTTTATTAATATGAGAGTCTTAAGTTTAAGACATTCTGTTAGTCAATAAATCTGATAGAACTATTTCCGAACAGCCCCGAGTCAGGATCAACATGATATAATAATTACCTACGGGAATAGACCAATCTAAATTAATTCTAGTATTTACTAACTATATCCAGCTTAATAATTTCACCATTTCAACATATTCAAGCACATTATTATAAGCGTGTCTTGCTTATCATATACCATTTAACATTTCATACATTAAACATGTATTACTTACAACTCAAGTCACTAACAATATATATATATCAAACCACGAATATAGCCTATTAAGCCTGTAAGATACGAACATTTGTTCAAAGCATATCTGTATATATCTACTTATAATCATTCGAATAAGACATATACATGTACACAAGAGTTTTTACGCATAGCACGCACATACCTACACAACACATGGTCATACGAATTTGGGCATATATGATTCAAGCAACCATTGACCTAAAATCATTAATGAATTCCACGAATCTTAATCAAGGCACAAGTTTGATTATTTACAATCATAAATTGTTTCTTACTTTTACAAACCCAGGGAATGTTAACTTTATGTTTATAAGCTTGATCAATAATGCCACATGCACCTAATCTTTGAGCTAACTAATCTTGCCAATTAAGATACTTTTACAAGCCATTCATTCTTATGTCATGTCATATCTTAAACTTAAACATAATATCGATTATTCCAATATGACTTAATCCATAATCCATTAACTAAATTACATCATAATATGACTTAATAAACAAGAAATCATTCGAACTTCTTTAACCAATACATGTTATCATCTAATCCTTCAATAATCATATTTGGAATTAATCATCATTCATCCAATCGAACATACAATCAACCATAGGCATTTAGACTTCTCATTCGTATCATTGGTTCCTATAAATATTCATTTACTACTCGAATCAATCAAACATATTCGACATCCACCAATCAAGCTAGGATCTATCAAGATAACATCCTTTTTTTCTAGTTACATAAGAAATAATTAAAGCTAGATTCTTAGACGAATACAAAGTGCCACTATCCTAGGAGTTCCTATGAAGGACATAAACAACAACAGAATCTCTACAGTGTACTTGCAACCTTTAGACTCAAGCAACATCAAGGATTATCTTATAACCTGCATGCACATGAAAATGAATGCATTAGGATTATCTAGCCTAAGTGAGGTAGCATCTATGATAGAACAATGTAACAATCAAATAACGAAGCATAATGATCAACCAAGACTTATAAGCATTTAGGTTAGTCTTAAGGTTACAATGTCTTAATTTTTAAGACTTAATTCAGAAGCTTATTTGAAACTTATAAGTCAAGTAACTTATCTTGCTCACCAAGAGCCTTATCATAGTTTCATGCTCACCAAGAGCCTTATCAAGATTTCATGCTCACCAAGAGCTTATCAAGATTTTGACAGAACTTATCAAAGTTTCTTTTCAGAATTTAATATTGGAGTTCATCTCTTTTAATCATTTGCCTTGGACCACATTTGGACATAGATAACTTTGGTCCGTGTCTAACTGTATTGGTTCGTGTTATACATAGCCCAAAGCACATAGCAATGGCTAGTATCGGACACATAACAATCCTAACTTCTCAACTATCCAACCAAACTGTCGCCAATCTCTGTATCATCTCCCCCGTTACCTCCTACTGTCGCCTAAATATCACATATAAATGGGGCGTCCCCTGAGCCGTAGCTCATGGACCATAGTCCCTAAAATATATACCATGTATTATGCCAATGTGTCCAAGGACTTCCATTGAATAGGCAACTTAAATATTTTATACTTGAAGTTGGGAGAGGTATCTTATGATACAAGTAATCTTACTTATTTTTTCTTTCCAGTATCTTATAACACAAGTTGAGCTTCTAGCCCCTTAAGACTTTAGAATTTATGAACTTAAGACTTTGATATTCATTTCCTTTATTGGAATCTTATAGCATTATTGGTTTCTAGTTAGCTTCCAGCTTTATAGTAAAGTATATATATAATCACATATTACAAACATAGCATAGCAAAGAACAAGGTGCATATGTGATGCAACATAATCAAATAACTTATCAAAGATGCCATGCTATGAATGCGATTACACATTGTGCTCTATGTGAGACATATGCATATGCCCATGAATTAATTAAAACATAACATAGAAACAATGATCGGAATGACACCATGTCACCCGATTCAAATACAACTACACTCACCTCTTATCCCGACGTTACGGGATATCCGACCTCAATCCTCTTCTTTCCAAATTACTTTATTTCCTAAACCTATTCAACAAAGTGTGTACCTCAAGATAAACAACCATTATTAGGAATTGCTTAACTCACTTATATTTAGTGATCACTACATCAATCTTTTATTATTTACTTAATTTTCTTAACAAACTCAAGACATTTAAAACAGTCTCATTATTATATGTATACTTGCATATGAATTAAAATAGTCCCTTATGTATTCAATGTACTCAAAACAACCCAACAATTATTTAATGTACTCGAAACAGTCCAACATACATATGCACATATATACATGCATCGAAACAACCCCTATACATTTTATTTTTCTAAAGACAGTTCAGCAGTCATGTGTACATATAAATTTTACTTTAAACAGTCAACTACTATTCTTAATTATGCAACACAGTCCAATTCCTTATGTTCATATTTATAAATATTCAAAACAACCCACATGCTTTTCTAATGTACCAAAACAATCCTCTTTTTAGCAAGAAAACGTTCCCCTTGTTTTTAAATCACCAAGTTAATCCTTAATTCATTTCAATCAGACCCTAATATATCCACTTATATCCAGAACAGTCCATAGCACATGTATGCGCATTTTATACACTAAAACAGTTCAGCACCTTTGCATATATACACAGAACAGTCCCTGCACTTATAAAACATCATTACGGTTACAAAAACAGTCCCTTAGGTCCCAAAATTGTCCAATAATCACATCCAATTACTAGAAAATTATGCATCCACTTATTTATTCATAATTCAAATATTTTTACACAGTATTCCAATGATTTTTAACTTGCGAAGTGATCCCCTAAAATAGAACAATGACCATGATGATACTTATTATACCTATTCAACAATTCTATCTAACACATTAACAATCGAGGTCATGTTAAGTGCATTGTTACTTTAAACCATGTTTTATAAGATTCCCCATAGAATTCTATATACCCTTTATCCTTATTACATTGCAATGTAACCATTCATCCTATATACATTCATTTTACATTATTGTAATTACTACAACCATAGGCCATAGCCGAACCATTCTAAGCTCACATTTCCAATTATTAAGCAACTTAGCCTTACTATTGTATTATAACATTCACCACTAACATGACAACTCATTCCAAATGCTTTTCGAATGATCAAGGTAACTCATAGCATGAATTCGATTTTTCTAACATCATAATAGCACTTAACATAAGAAATTTTTCATATATGGGTTACTATAATTAAAAGCACATTCAGACCATTCTAACAACAATTATTACTAACTTAATTTATTTACCCACAATCCAATGGCATACATATACATATATACATACAATTCAGTCCACATTTTCAATGTACACACATATGAATTCAAAACAATTCTTATTTTTATTTTCACTTATGCATGCTTTCAACAATCTATGTATACTTATACAAAGCACAAGATAGACCATAACATATGTATACATATTCATACTCAAAGGTAACATTCAAAACAATCTACATGCTTTCTATGTATTTCATTTTGCATATATGCACATAAACATCTACAAAACAGTTCTTCACTTACATGCATGTTCGAAATAGTCCATAAAATTTCTTATAAAATCAAAACAGCCCCCAACTTACACATTCACAATTAAATCAGTCCATATTCATGCGTATATATTTATATGCATGCATAATCAGCCCTTAACATGTTTATTAACCAATTTCCATCATCAACTAGTAAATAATAGATTTCTTTGTTGTCATAAGATGATCTAACCCAATAATTAATTATCATAACAATTTCTAAAATTCAAAGCAATCAACAATACTTCAACTGATTTTAACATCACTAAAACAAGTGGGCATGTATTATTTTAAAGATGAACTGTTTTAAAGTATAAGTTTACTAGTTACATATAAGCTTTGTGATGAATAAATTTAGATATATAGTTGCTAATAGTAGCAATGAAATTTGATACTGTTAAATATAGTTTAACCTAATCACATAGAAATTTTTAAATAAATCAAGAAAGGGTTAAACTACAAACTGCATTTGGTAAAAAAATTAAAAAAATTAAATTACAAGTCAAGATTTCTTTCAACGTTTTTGTAACATCTTTAATGTATATTCGGCTTATGAGTATACGTTAAGGGTGTTATATTTATTGGTATCAGAGCTACAAGTTTAGCCGATTCTGGAGGTTAACCGAGATTGACATGATTTGTTACTAAGTACATGCCCCTAGGATATCATGTTACTGATGTATTACTGTGTAACTTGATTATGCTCCTCAATAGCATGAATAAGTTATTATAGTATTCGATAAATATCGAACACTGTTAAATCGCGACAAGCGATTGATTATGAGGATTAAGATAATGTTTAAAATGGAAGCAATGAAATATATAAGGTTCTAACTTCAGTTCCTGTTCCAGTTAAGCTACCTGAGCAACACGAAACTCTAGTACAAGAAAATGGAACCTTAGTACGAGCTTTAGAAATTATGGTTAATAGAATTTAATCCCTAGTGCCCACACCAGCTATGACACCAGCACTAGTAAGGATGACAACTGCTAAGGAGCTTAATAAGTTATGAGCTCCTGAATTTAGTGGAGAAAGTGGTCCGATAGTTGCCAATTTATGGCATAAAGATGTCAAAGTTATGCTATAAAGGAATTAAACAGCGTAGATGCTAAGAAGTTAGAAGAAGTTGCATCCTGGTAAAGGAATATATTCGTATTTAGTGGTTTAATGCCACAGAGTTAGTACCTGTTAAGGAAGTGATTAGGAATTTTTTTTCTTTTACGAAGTATTTAAAACCAAGTATGTTGGCGATCAGTTTAAGAGATAGATGTTGCAGTAGCTTCAAAGTTGAAACAAAGTACTCACACTGCCTACGAGTACAAGTTGGATTTTAATAGATTAAGTCGGTAAGCAGTTGATTTAATACCGACCGAGAAGTTCCTATGAGAACATTTTATCCAGGGGCCTTACTCGTAACCAAATGGAGAAGAGATATTAAGTACAAGGTTGAGAGTAAAGTGTTCCTAAAGGTTTCATCTTGGAATAAGGTACTACGTTTTGGTCGGAAAGAAAAACATAGTCATAGATTTAATGGGTCATACGAGATTCAAAAAGGAGTTGGACCAGTGACTATTAACTGGCGTTACCTCCAGATATGAGTAAGGATCAGTGAAAATATTAGTATATGAAGTCAAAGAATTAAGGAACAAGAAAATACTATGGGTTAAAGTTCTTTAGAGGAATTATAAAGTGGAAGAAATCACATGGGAAACTAAAAAGAGAATGCAGGAATAATACCCAAAATTGTTTGAAACGGGTAAACATTAAAAATTTGAGGACGAATTTTCTTAAGAGGGGGATAATTGTAATATCCCAATTTTTGGACTAGTGACCAAAATGTAAATTTTGAAAGCTTAGGGGTTAAAGTGTAAACTTTGGAAAAGTTTAGGGACTAAAGTTGTAATTTACCAAAAGTTAGGGGTTTTTATTTCATAAATAAATAGATCACCTAAGGATGTGGATCGAATGTGAAGATTTTGGATTGATTTGATGTTTCTATTATTGAGAAATTGCAGTTAAAGTTTAAATGGAATTTGGATGCCCGAATTGATCTGAAAAATTATGAGATTTTACCAAATGATAAAGGAAGGTTATAAAAGCCTGTTACAAGTGTTGGGAATATTTTTAGTTCGATGTAAAAGTGATTCGAATCGAAATAGGTACCTTGATATCGGTTTTAAGAATTAAGATGTAGAAAAAGGTATCGAATTTGGATCGAATAAAATTGTTAAGCGTGCTCAGGCCAGAGAAATACAAGGATGGCTGACTTTCGGGAAGGTCCCATAAAAGTATTTCCGATCAATATTTTAGACTCAGTAAGAGTAGAGAATATTCGTATGGATTATCGATAAAGGATTTCTAAGAGAAATTTTATTCTATAAAGATTTTTGATAATTATTGGAATAATAGTTTGAGTTAGGAAAATTCAGTCTAAGTCATTGGGAAAGGAAATTTTTATGAGATGGTAGTGTGGATTTCCCGAATATGGAAATATAGGATTTTCGGAATAAATCCGATAGCTCGGAAAAGGTAAAATCGCAGTAGAAGTATTTAATGAATATCAATATATTAGATCGAATGGAAAAATCAAGAGATTGATCCAAAAGCCATGGAAAATTCATAAAATATTATTTTATGAATATTTTATTATTGTTGGTTGGATTCTAACTAGATTTAGTTAGATTTTAATGGGATGGCAATTTTCAAGACTTGTTGTAAATAAAGACTAGTTGGAGGGCAAATTGGACATTTGCCATAGGTGGCATTTTTGAAATATTTTGAAACTTTGAGGCCAATTTTGGAAGGAGTTTTACACGTGGATTAGATCATGGCCATTGAATTTTGATAAGATTGAATCATGGCCATTAGATTAAAAGGGCAAGATGGCAACTTCACTAATTAAATGAATTTTAAATTCATTTAATTAGACACATGGATTAAATAGACTAAAGGATGATAAAGAAAACCATCTCCATATTCAACAAACTATTCGAATGGAAGAAAAACAAAAAGGGGAAAGAATTTTCAAACTTTCAAGCTCAATTTTGAAGAAATCAAGACAAGTTTCAAGCAAAGTTGTTTAAGGTAAAATGATATACTCTTCATTCTCTATATTTTGATAGTAAAATTGCATGGAATTATGAATTTTAAGTCAGGATTTGAAGAGAAAGAAATTAGGGTTTCATGGATTTTTTTTAGAATTGATGTAGTAGATGATGAATTAAGCTTAGTTTTGAAGAAAACAAGCTTGAAATAAAGTTAATTTCATGTTGGAAGTTATAAACCCTAATCTTGAAATTTAGGGATTTGTTAGGGGTTTGAGAATTGATGATGATATTGAAGGATTTAAGTTGTTTGAAGCTTTATGTTGATGTTATAACTTAATTTTGATGTTTGAAAATTAAAATCCTATTAGGGATCAATTCGAAATTTTTATGGAATATTAGGGACTAAATTGTCAAAATTTATTTGATGATGGAAATGAATAGAAAATGTTATTTCAAGCTTGAATTGACAATTTAGGACCAAATTGAGCATTTTGAAAAAATCTGAGGACTTATTCGGAAATTTGAAGAAATAAAGGGATACTTGTGGAAATTATTGTTTGAAGAAGGATTGAAGAGTGATTTTTGATAGTGTGGTCAAATTGGCTTGAATTGATGAGAAAGGTCCAAAACGCAAATTTTGGAAGTTGGAGGACTAATTCGGCAATTTAGGAAGTTAAAAGGAAGTTAAAAATTGGCTTTAATTCGATATTTTAATCATTGATGGATTTAATGATTCAAGTGTGAAAGGAAGCTAAAAGGATTGAAATCACAAGAAAGGAAATGTATAGAAATTTTTATGTTGAATGATTCGGTTCTTTGATTAAAATATCGTTAGAAATGAATTTGGCAAATGGTATTTATATTCATGTGGTTAATCAAGTTGAATACGAATCAAAGAGGATTCGAGGTGCTATGAGGGAAAGGATCGAGTTAGACTTAGTGAGGCAAACTGTTACATGGCCCAGGTGAGTGCATTACCATATACATGTTATGTTAAAAAAGGGAAAACTTGTGATAAGTCGACCCAAATTTAAGAATGACATTTGCATTTTATTAAATGATATGATGCATGACTCAACATGGCAAGCTCGACAAAATACAAGGTATGAACTACCGTTTGCATAAATGATGATGCATTATGATTACATGAATAGTGATAATATTAATATGAAACAAGTAGACACCTTGGGTGTCGATAGCACTAAAGAGGTGCGAATATAAGGAGCAAAGAGCATCATTTATGAGGAGCAAAGAGTGTCCTCGAGTACATACTCAATTTTAGATACTACGGTATCGAATTAGAGGCTATAGAGTCCTAACAGACTTGCCTCATATCAGGCACTGATCATGCCGCAATGAAATAGATACTTCGGTATCGTAACAAGATGAAATGAAAAAGTTATAAATATGCAAATGACTGCATGATAAAAGCATAACCATGAAAGAACATGTGTTATGCAGATGATTACATGATAAAAGCATGATCATGATAGATTATATGTTATGCAAATGATTGCATAATGAAAACTGTCCATGATAGAGAAAATGTTATGCAATTAGATACATGATTCATATGATAGCATGTTACATGATTTACATGAAAATGATAATACACTATTCATATGACATATGGTACATGGTTTCCATGATAGAGATAATACATGATAGAAATGCTACATGATAGAGACGATACATGATATGATAACATTATGACATACTTGCCATGTTATAGAGAAAATGTGATGCACTTTTACATGACATACTGTATTGCATCATTCTATATTTAAACAAATAAGTTTAACCACCTCACTAAGTTCGTACTTAGCGTGTGTCTTATGTCACACGTAGGTTCTCTAGAATTGCCTAGCAAGGAGGAACGGAAACTTGGGAAAAATCAAGTTACTACTTGAAAGTTTCAGTAAGTACATCTCTATCGTAATTTGATATCTAGTGGGCATGTATTATTTTAAAGATGAACTGTTTTAAAGTATAAGTTTACTAGTTAAAGATATGCTTTTGTGATGAATAAATTTAGAAATATAGTTGCTAATAGTAGCAATGAACTTTGATACGGCTAAATATAGTTTAACCTAATCACGTAGAAATTTTAAAAAAATCAAGAAAGGGTTAAACTACAAGCTACATTTGGTAAAAAGAATTAAATTACAAGTTAAGATTTCTTTCAACGTTTTCGTAACATCTTTAATATATATTCGGCTTATGAGTATAAGTTAAGGGTGTTATAGGTAGTCTGAGCGTCAGCCGCTTTTAAGAAGCGTGTATAAAGGAATCAGCTCAAAGATCACCGTTTCTCAAGTAAGCGAGAAGCAATGATGCAAGCGCAGTATTCTCAAACTAAGACACAAAACAAGATCACCGTTAAGAGATAAGCAACCCATAGGGAAAATCACTCATATACAATATCCCAAGAAAATAATCATGATATGTAAATGCAAATATGCAACTAAAATTGTCATACATTGTTATATGAAATAAAAGGCAGTATAACCATTTAAACTTTAGTACAGTACGCGAATAATTTAGTAAAACCAAATGATCACAATATTACAAACACTATATTCATACAACAAAGCAAAGCAAACTACTTAAAGATTCTCCCAAGCAAACTTAATCTAGATAGGCCGGAGGTTAGTATAGCCAACATGTATGAAGATGATGAACATCGCCCCTGGTCCCGCTTTAAACTTTGCCTCAACGGCCATCAAATGTAAGCTATTTATTACCTCAGTTTTTAACGCCAAAAATCCTATCACATTTTTAGGTATAATACAACATGCATTCATTGCTACTCAATATGGTTCTAAACACCGACAAATAAAAGTGTCCAGGATGCCTTGCTCTCAAGATATTCTAAATACAATGCCCGTCCACATTCTCCACCACCAATGGCTACTCATAGCCTTCCAAATCCTATTGCCTATCGATATGAATAACACGGAGACTAAATAACAACACGTAGATCTATAAAATGCAATTTCTCCATGTATGCTTGTTTTCTCTATCTCCTTTAAAATGTCACGAGCAAAAGTTACACAATAGAAAAACCACAGAAGGGGCAAATCGCCCGTAAATCAGCAACTTATGAAACCACAAACCTAAGGGGGCCTATTTATACCAAAGGTGAAGGCACCAAGCTCTAACGTTTCAAATTTAAAAAGGAAAAACTACTAAGATGAACATTCAATTCCGAGATCCTTAAATCTTGAGTAAACAAATACAATCACACAACCTTCAAACATCAAATTAATAAATGCTAAGATAGGTGCATGAACCTATCTCTACCAATAAAAAGCCTTCCCTGCTCAGCATGGTCTGCCTTCGATTATCTAATCACCATCAAATAACCAATAAGACACCAAATACAATGCAAAAATCCCAAGAAAAATATCTACAACCAAAACAACGCAGCCAATAAAATAATAAAGCCAGACAGATTAAATTACAGTAACATCAAGAATTGTGAACATCAAGTTAAGCAACCTCTACTACGTGACTCCTCTTGACCTGAATGACGATTTTCAAAACAACAAAACATTGCAAATAATAATATACCAAAAAAACACAACATCGTTCAAGCATATCACACTCGGGGGGCAAGAACCCTCAATCCTTAGTATGTTAAATAGAAAAGTCACTTTCCACAAATCCATTTGAGGAATAAATATGTGAACAAGAAAGAGAATACAGTAAATATCCACTTATATTAGAATGGATTTTTACTTGAAGCTCAAGTTGCGATAAGAATTATGATTATCTATATGGGATGAAATTGTTTACACCGTCATTCCCTTTGTAGCTCGGAACTAAAGAAATCAAAAACTTCATGATCAAGATCAAAAGAAAATACTACAATAATTCTTGTCTTGAAAGCACGATTTGTCTTTTTCCTGTAAAAGATAAATAATAACAACCCGCGAACTAAAAATTCACTTCTTGTATTGAAAAGTAAGGCTTCGTTGTAAACCCCTTGACCCAGTCTAATTGCAAGACCGAATTGAGCGAGCTACATTAGGGTTTGCCGAAACAAACCCGAAGAATTTACTTTCAAACCGTCCTTTTTTTTTTCTTTTATCCTATCTATATGCATCAATAAGTCCTAAGGTGATCATGCTAGTTATGGTGAAGACTACAACTCAATCGGGCGACGAATTGACATCTAATTATTCGATTTCGCAACATAGCGACTAAAACATAATTTTCGCTAATTATGAGGACTTACGTGAAATTAAAGTTACCAATCCTTAATTAGTCATGTTTCAAGCCTTCAGGTTAAATTATAACTTAAACTAACCATCCAAACTTATTTAATTGCATATGCAAGAAACATGGACCAAATTGCAAAGAAAACAAACTTCAGGAAGCATCTTAACTAAATTAACTACCTGCGTACCGGTACAGGTGCATTTCGTTTCAATACGGGCAAAAAGAAAAAGGCGTACCAATACAGTCCTCAGCCGTATCGGTACGAGTAGGTAATCTCAAGAAATTTAGAATTCCAAAAGTAAAAGACTATATTGATGCGGTAACCCGTGTACCAAAACCGGGCTTATTTTCTAGCTCTGCGTACCCATACAATTACTAGGCATATCGGTACACCTAGGAAATTTTGCTTGAATTTAGCTATGACAGGTCCCCGCGTACCGATCCCTAGAGGACATGTACCGATACGGACATACCTGTAATGATCTTTTGGTCCAACATATGACACTTTGGCTCAATCTAACATAACCCGAACATCATCTAAGAATCATAAGACTTCACAAACATCAATTTCCTCAATATGGAAGCATGGTAGAGCATCAATCACAGCATGGCATACTCAAGGCACTTCCCTATAGGCATGATTTCTACCTAAGCATGCATATGATTCCTCAACCCCTCAAAACCAAAGTTTATACTTCCTACAAGTCTAAAACATCATATCAAACTTATACAAATAGGGAGCCCTCAAAATAAACCTCCCAAACTCATCTTGGTCACATTGCCTTTTATTACTACTTAGTCTATTTATACCCATACTTTGAAAAGTCACCACGCTTGGATCCTTCCTTGCACCCTTGTTGTCTGAGTGGCCTATTTCTCTGCATTGATGAGAAAAGAGAGCGTAAGATATAAGCTTAGTGAGGGATTTGTTAAAACACTCATCAATGCTATGTAAAACCATTTTAGTTCAAACCAAATATACTTGTTCATGGAAAAATCATCTCATGATTCAACAACCTCTTTCAAATGAACATTTAAAAGCATTTACAACACATGTATTATGGATTTCATCTCTACCTCAATTTAAGCTTCAATTTCCAAATCTCCATATAACAAGCTTAAAGAGTCTCACATGTATAAACCACATTATACAAATATAATCCATTTCACATGATACATCGATTAGTATATCCGATTTCAAGTGACTCAAAACAAGTTTCCAAACTCTTTACAAAACTCATCGGATACATAAATTCTCAAGTCGTTCCTACAACCACTTCACATACATACCTAACCGGAGTAATGACACACTTTCCCACCACTACGGTTCAAACCGGTGTAACGGAACCCTTACCCACCTTAACGGTTTGGATGTATAAATCCACTAGCGGGAGAAAACGAAACATTTACCCACCTCAACCGCTGCAGTTCTCATGGTGGATTCTACGTCACATTTAACCCCTCGACACACATGAGGCGACTTTTTATAGTGAACAAACAATCCTATGGCATGCCAACTATATCCGATTTCATTTTTTACCTTAGCCAATAGCTAATATACTTATTTAAACCACATTAACTTATTGTTTTATATATGCATTAACTCAAACCATTTCTATCAATACATCTCAACATGTATTCAAGCAACCTCAACATGCTTTCATAAATCATTTGTTTTACACAAAGCTCAACATGAATAATCATTTGCATCATCTTTTGATTTCAAAGCAAGCATATAATAGTAAGTAATAAAATCTATAAACATGTGCATGAGATCGTATTTTCAAAGCCAAAAATGAGATAGAGCTCAACTAATACTTACTTTCAAGCTTAGATAAGTGTTTCAAACTTAATCTAAACTCGTACAATTACACATTTTCGCTCACCGACAACCAATCGCCCACTTGTCGATACGCGTTCAAGCCTCCGAAGCTTCCGCGATGTCTCCAAAAGCCAAAGGATTTAATTCCCTTTTTTTACCCAAAAAAATAGAGGATTAATGCACTTACATGCATTCAAAATCCCAACAAACATTAACCTCAACTTCGCCTACCTCTAAAGCACCAAGTGCCTATCTAAAACAACTGAAAACAACACCAAACTTCATCTAAATAAAGCCTAGCTAGCACGTAATGATTTCAACATCTTAACAACATCAATTAACATCCAAAAACATTCTAAACTCGTCCTTATACCTCCAGCAACACTACAACACCAAGATCACATCAAAAATTAACTCTAAACAACCTAGAAAATTAGCAATTCATATAGTTTAGGGATTTCTTTGATTAGCCTTTCCTTTAAACATAAAAAACATCTTAAAATATATCTAAACCAATTAGAATCAGTACAAAATAGATCCAAATCCATTTTTACTCAATTTCCACACAAAACTCAATTTAATGAACAAATCCAAGTTTAAAACATAATTCCATAACAAAAATTAGTAGCAAAGGATCAAGAACTCAGTAATTTCAATAAAAAAACCCTTAATTAGAGGAGAGAAATGAAAATTGCCTCTAATTGTTGATTTCTCCCTTAATTGGCAATGTTTGATCGAAAACCAAATGAATTTAGAAATAGGAATTGAATATATCAATTAGGAAACAAAAAGGAAATAAATAAGAATTGATTCCTGAAGATTTTGATGTGGAAATCCTAGTTTGGTTGCTGAGAAAAGTTGAGAGAAAAAGTTGAATGAAAAGTAGTTACGTGAGAAAGTGTTTTTGTAAAAGTGAAATTTATTTTAATAAATCCTATTTTATTAATAAACCCATTTAAAACACTTTAAAAATGGCCTAAGTTAAGAAAGAAATCTGATGAAAAAGATTGGTCAAACAACGTTAAGGATTCTAAGTTTTGACCCTTTATGATTTAGTCACCAAAAACAGTTTTACAAACTTTTCATTTTATTCACTAGACCAAAATGTCCCATAATTATATTTAATTTCCTCAAATTGAATTTTCCAAAATACTTAATATATCAATTAATTATTTTATCATATTTTTCCATATTTTTAACCAAAAACAAGTTTATACAATTTAATTCCTGAAACTATATCGAATTGCCTAACTCGATTCTCCCTAACTGTCTATTCGATCCGATTAACTTCTAGGCCCAATTTTTGGCCGTTACAACTTCCCCTCTTAAGAAATTTCGTCCTTGAAATTTACATGAAGGAAAGAGATGGGGAAACTGGTTCAACATGTCCTTCTTGCTTTCCAAGTGGCTTCCTCAACACCACGATTTCGCCACAACACCTTCACCAACTCTATGGTCTTTCCTCAAAGAACCTTACTACTTGAATCTAGAATTCTCATCGGCTCTTTATCATAGGTAAAATTAGAATTCAAATCAATCTCCTCAACCGGCATCATATGCGAAGGATTTGATCTATACCTCTGAAGCATCGATACATGGAAAACATCATGTATCTTTTCTAACTCAACAGGCAACCTCAACTTATATTCCACTGGTCCTACATGCTCCAACACCTTATATGGCCTAATGAACCTAGGACTTAACTTTCCCTTCTGCCCAAACCTCATTACATTTTCCAAGGTGAAACATTCAGAAACACATGATCACCAATGGCATATGACTTTTACCAATCCGAAACTGCTTTCAACCAGTCACTTATAAGCTTCACTTTCTCATTGGCATCTTTTAACACATCTGCCAAAGAAACATACTTTTCTCCTGCCTCTGCCCAACAAAGTGGCGTGTGACACTTCCTTCCAAACAAAGCTCGTGCGAAGCTATCTGGATACTGGCTTGATAAGTATTGTTATAAGTAAATTCAATTAGAGGTAACTACTTCTCCCATGATCCTTGAAAATCTATGATGCAACACTGTAACATATCTTCTGACACTTGGATAACACGCTCAGACTGACCATCCATTTGAGGATGATACGAAGTAGTGAAATTCAACAGCGTACCCAAAGCCCTATGCAAGCACTCCTAAAACCTTGTTGTAAAATACAGATTTCTTTTCGATACAAAGGATTTAGGCACCCGTGCAACCTCACAATCTCCGCAATATACAGCTCCGTCGGCTTCTCCAAAGTATACATTGTATGCACAACCATAAAATGTGCACACTTCGTAAACCTATCCACAATCACCCAAACAGAATTCTTCTTTGATGGCGTCAAAGGTAAACCAAACACAAAATCCTTGGTAACTCTTTCCCACTTCCATTTTGGTATCTTCAACAATTGTAACAACCCTGAATGAAACTGATGCTTAGCCTTAACACGCTGACAAACCATACAACGAGCCATGAAATCCGTAACATCTTTCTTCAAACCAACCCAAAAATACTCCTTTTTCAAATCCTAATACATCTTTGTACTCCTCGAATGCATTACAAAAGAAATCGAGTGTGCCTCAGTCAAGATAGTGTGCCTTAACTCCTCATCTTTCGGCACCACTACTTGACCCTTGAAACACAAAACTCCTTCACTATTGAAACAAAAATCTGTTTCGTTACCATCAAAGATGTCCTTGACATAAAGTACCAGCAAATCATCACACGGTTGTTTCTCTTTAATCAACTGTATCAACGATGGCTTCACCTACAACTCTGCTAACAACCCACCATCTCACGTTATACTCAACCGAGCAAACATTACCTTCAAATCCACTGCCACTTTTCTACTTAGAGCATCGGCTACCACATTAGCTTTACCGGATGATATTCAATTGTTAGATCATAATCCTTAAGCAACTCCAACCGTCTTCGTTTCCTAAGATTCAACTCTTTCTGTGACAACAAGTAATTTAAACTCTTATGATCCGTGTACACAATACACTTCTCACTGTAAAGATAGTGTCACCAAATCTTCAACGCAAACACCACTGCAGTTAGCTCAATGTCGTGCCTAGGGTAGTTGCACTCGTGCATCTTTAACTGTCTAGATGCATAAGCCACAACCCTTCTTTCTTGCATCAAAACACACCCCAAACCCACGTAGGATGCGTCGCTATACACAATAAACTCTTTCCTTGACTCAGGTTGAATCAAGATGGAAGCTTGCGTCAAAGCTTCTTTCAGCTTGACAAAAGCTTCCTATCTATTTTTCGTCCACTTAAAACTCACATCTTTCTGCAACAACTTCTTCAAATGAGCAGCAATCTTTGAAAAACATCTACAAAGCATCGGTAATATCCTGCCAACCCCAGGAAGTTACGAACCTCCGACACCGACTTTGGTTGCTTCTAATTCACAACAACTTTAATCTTCTATGGATCCACGTGAATATCTTCGGCTGAGACAACATGACCAAGGAAAACCACCTGCTTGATCCAAAACTCGCACTTACTTAGCTTAGCATAAAACTTATTGTCCAACAAAACTTGCAATACAATCTAAATGTGTCGATCATGATCTTCCTTGGTACGTGAGTACACCAAAATATCATCGATGAACACAACCACGAATTAATCCAGAGACTCATAGAACACCCTATTCATCATATCCATGAACGTTTCCAGTGCATTTGTCAACCCAAACAGCACCACCAGAAACTCATAATGCCTATAGCGTGTACGAAAAGTCATCTTCGGTACATCCTTATCCTTCACCTTCTACTGGTAGTATCCAAACCATAGATCAATTTTGGAAAACATGGTTGTACCTCGAAATTGATCAAACAGATCATCAATCCTTGATAAAGGATACTTGTTCTTAATCGTCAACTTGTTTAGTTGCCGATAATTGATGTACATTCTCATCAATTAAACCCTGGTGCTCCTCATGGTGAAACACTAGGCCGAATGAAACCCCGGTCCAACAACTCCTGCAATTGCGTCTTTAGCTCCTTTAATTCCTTTGGTTCCATACGATATGGTGCAATCAACATTGGAACCGTATCCAGGTACATCTCAATATAGAGATCCACCTTCCTATCTGACGACAAACCCGATAACTCTTCTAGAAACACCCTTGGAAAATTGTAAACAATACGAATATCCTGAGCACACACTTTTTTCATATTTGGGTTCATCATATAAGCTAGGTATGCTTGGCCCCCATACTCCATCATTTTTTGTGCTTCCAAAGCCGAAACAACATTGGACAAAAATCTGACATTCTCGCCCACAACTACCACTTCATAATCCTTAGCAAGTCTCAATGAAACTTGCTTGATCTCAAAATCCACCACAGCTCGATGTTCAGACAACTAATCCATCCCCAAAATTACATCAAAACCATAAAAAGGCAACTCCATCAGGTCAGTCTCAAACAAATTCCCTTGAACCATCAAAGGAAACCTCCTATACATCCTCCTAGCCACTACCATCTCACCAAAGGAACTGGTTACCCTCATACTAATGTCTAACACCTCTACAGGTAAATCAAGCAAGCATGCATATTCGTGCAAGATATATGGAATGTATAGAACCAGAATCTATCAATGAAAGCAGTTGTATAGACTGCAAAGTAAATGTACCTACAATCACATCAGTATCATTCCTTTCCACATGGTGTGCAAAAACTCTCATCGGTCAACCATCCTTAGGCTAAACCGCGACGATGTGAGCAACCACTCTCTTTCTATCATCTCTACGCTGAAAATGTCCACGACCGTGCCCATGACCTCTATGTGGCACAACAGCTCATATAACACCTTGGCCCTCACCAACCAACTGTGGACAATCCCGCCTAAGGTGATCCCGTGATCCATAACTCCAACATGTACCCAAGGCACCCCAACACTCCCAGTATGGTTCCTCCACATCTCTTACACTTAGGTACTCTGGCATAAGTATTCTGACCCTGCGGACCTCGTCCATCATTGCTTCCATCTCACCTCTGATAAGGTTAGTATCTCCTATCTCTATGCCTCTTATAACGATCTCGGCCACCATCCATCTCAGCATTACTCCTCCCAATAAAAGAACTCCTAGATCGAGTAGACAACCTTAAATTCTGCTCAATGTCCTTTGTTCAGGAAACCAGGACATCAAACTCTGTATAGTCGATAGCCAACATATACGTCTTTACTTCCTTCACTAGCCCATAACGGAATCGTTTTCAACGATGACACTCACCACGAACTAACTCAGGAGCATACTTGCTCATTCTGACAAACTAGATCACTTATTTGAAAATAGACATGTTTCTATGTTTTAAGGCCATAAACTCTCTTTTCTTTTCATCACGATAACGGGTGACCAAATACTTCTTGCGAAAGGTAGTGCAAAAGAGCTCCCAATTTACATCAGCATGTGCCACACCCGTAACAACAGTTGTCGACCAACTGTAGGTATCTCACTAGAGCAACCAAATAATACAACCCAACTTGCGAGCATCAAAACACTCCATTTGACCAAGGATCCTCTCGGTACTAGCAAACCATTCTTCGGCCGCTTCAAGAGCCAAACCTCTAAACTCTATACCACCCAAGCTACGCAAACGCTCTAAGGGTAGCCTAGTATTCCCAGCTACAAGCGCCGGTGTAGGTATTTGCATCCCAGGTATGGCCGTTTGGAAAGCTCCAGTCATTTCTTGAACTAAAGGTGCCATATCACCAAAGATAGGTCCCTATGGTGTCTGAGGTGCAGCACTCTCAACCTCAACATCAGTAGGGGATTCTGTGGTGGGGGAGGCAACTCATCCTCATGTCTATCCACTATACTGTCCAAATGAGCTCTCGTCTCACGTCTCGGTCCTATTCACAAAATATGAGTCTAAGACATGATAATGCAATATAACAAAACAATTAGGTCAGCTTGCCGCAATAATCCAAGTTACTTTTGATTTAAATAAATCATTTAACTCTAGTAGTAATAAGGCAATATGTCCCCAAGCTAAGCACTTCAAACATCACATATAGCATATAATCTTACAATTTCAAACACCGTGCAAAGCAATCAGCAGAAACATTCATCAACAATCAATCATACAACCACAAGCCACCTCCTAACAATCATAACCTGGCTTTGATACCAACAAATGTAACCCCCTTGACCCGGTCTAATCGTAAGACCAAATCGAGCGCGCTATATTAGGGTTTACCGAAACAAACCCAGAGGATTTACTTTCAAACGATCCATTTTTTCCTTTTATCTTATCTATATGCATCATTAAGTCCTAACATCTTCCAAGAATAGATTACCTATTTGATCAGTTGAAAGCTGCAATAGTGTTTTCCAAGATCGATCTACGATTAGGGTACTATCAAATGAAAGTTAAAGACTATGATGTACCCAAAATTGCCTTTAGAACAAGGTATGGTCATTATGAATTTCTAGTGATGCCCTTTGGGCTAACCAATGCCACTGTTGCATTCATGGATCTTAAGAATTGGGTTTTTAGACCCTATATGGACAAGTTTGTAGTACTATTCATTGATGACATATTGATCTACTCTAAAGATAAAGCTGAACATCAAAAACACCTTTGAATTGTGCTCCAAACTCTTCGAGAGAAATAAATGTATGCCAAGTTCAACAAGTGTGAATTTTGGCTACCGAAAGTTTTCTTTTGGTGACATATTGTATCACCGGCAGGTATTCAGGTGAAAAAGATTCAAGCTATTATTGATTGGAGACCTCCAAAGAATGTTGGAGGGGTTAGAAGCTTTCCCGGTCTTGCTGGCTATTATAGAAGATTTATCAAAGGATTTTCCATATTAGAAGCATTATTGACCAAACTACTCTGAAAAAAACTTTCTTTGAATAGACCAAGAAGCAACAACGAAGTTTTGATCAATTGAAGCATGTGTTGACTCATGATGTAACGACCTAGATTTTTGAGTCAACAATGGGTGTTAACTCGGGTCTTAGACTGACACATTGGGTCGAATGTTTAGTTTTTGTTGGGCTTTGTTGTTGGGTTTGTAGGAGCCTTTTTAGGCTTGTCATGTGTTATTGGGCTTGCTTGGTGAATTTGGGTTTGGCTTAGGATGGGCTTTGAGGAGGGGTATTATGGTAAAACCATAATTGGAAAACAAAGGCTGAGGAAGCCTTAATTTTTTGCAGGGAAAAGAAAAATGGTGATATCACCTTGTCTCTACCTTCATACCAACTCTCTCTAATCCCAAGCTCCAGGTTTGGAAATCTGGGCTTATATACCGGTACAGGGTGGCCCGTATCTGTACGCCTTTGTATGAAAAAAGGGCATATTATGAGGGGCGTACCGATACAACATGTCACGTATCGGTACCCCATGCTTGATGAGAATTCTTGTGGCATTTTTATGTACCGGTACGCTTGGGGCGTACCGATACTACTATTATATTGCTTAGGGGAGGCTTTTGTGTACCGATATGCATTTAGAGAAGTATTGGTATGTCTAGGGGGTATCGATACGGGGTTGGCGTATCAATATAGGGTGAAGACCAAGTTCTTTTGAACCTAATTTAAGTATTGGTACTTGGGCAGGAGTACTAGTACCTAGAAAGGTGTATCAATACCCAAGTAGGAGTATCGATACACGCACAACAATCTACCAAGAATTTCAAGGTTGCATTCGGGGGGTTCTATAATTCGTGGTAAAGGGTCTATAGGTCCCTAAAGGTATAAAACAAATTTTTAAAACTGAGAAATCAGGGATTTATAACCCACATGTGGAATAAATGGTTAATGGCTTGGTAATATTTGGGTGAGTTGCTTGGACTAGTAATCCATAAGGATCCTGGTCAATCGGTTAATGCTGCATTGAAATTTGGGGTCCTTGCTGTGTGCTGAAGGGACGCCCATATAGACCAGCTGTAGTGAATATTGAGATGATCTAATAAGAATATTGTGAATGAGCTAGAAAGATATAGATTAATAATTGTAACGAATGGAATATGCCTTGGGGTATTTATAATGGTTGAATTGGTGTCTCTTATCTCTTGGTGAGATGTATGGATGCTCGGAGAGCAGATGATATCTTATGTATCTTGGTTAGGAATTCAGATATCCTAGAGTCAGTGCAAAGACACTTGTTTAAGGGGATGTGTACTTCGGGCTGTGTGATCGAGTACATCCGACATATCCACGGGCTATATGATCTGGATACGATTAGAAACTTATCCTTGGGCTATGTGATCGGGATAAGGAAACTGAACTCGGCGGGCTGTATGAGCTCGAAAAACTCGATAGGCTATGTGAACTCGAGTAACCTGATTGGATGAGTGACCTCAGGTAAAGACTACTTGTGGCTTTTGTGATCCAAGTATGTCTAGGACGTATATGTGGCTATGGTGATTCGGATATGGTCCAATAACCCGACGGCTGTATGATCACGGGTAACCTGACGACTGTGTGAGCACGGGTAATGTAGGGCTTTATTGGCCATTGTTTAGGGAATTTATGTTATTTATGTCGCTGTGTGGATAATTGATGTTGGTTGTTTTACCCTTGGGCTATGTGATCAGGGTATAGAATGCATAACTCGATGGGCTGTGTGAGGTCAAATAACTCGATAAGCTGTGTGACCTCGAGTATGGTAAGCCTAGGATGGCATATGAATCTTCTTATATTTTAATGGTATCTTGAGACATGGTTGTGAACTCTAGCTAGGGTAGGCTAGAAGATGATCTTTAGTGTTGAGAAGCCTTTTGTTAAGTGTCTAAAAGTACTATTTTATTCACCCTTTTTGTTCATATTATTGCTAGACTTAGGCTCATATCAGTTGCATTATAGCCATTCATGCATGTTTGCATTGTTTCCTTGGTGGTTAAGCTTGATTTCATATTTTGCTTAATTTTGTTTAAAAACGGTGCTGTCGATAGTTGTTTTTGTGTGTATGCAGAATCATTTGCCTAAACAAGGCTGGAACCAGTTTCTAGGGAAGTCATGTAGGAGATGCCGACGCAGTTGCGAAGGCAATGCATGAAGGAGATGCCGAGGTAGTTGCCAGGGCAATTGTCGATAAGGGATAAGATGATATGGCAGTCGAAATTGATGACTAGATAAGCCCAAGATGACGTGGAGCAAAGTTAAATCCTAAAGGAGTTTGTTTTCCATGAAGAGGTCAAAGAGAAATCAAATCCCAAAAAGATAGGAGAAGATCTAGAAGGAATTTAAATATAATAAAGAATTATATTCTTTTAAAGTATTTAATTCCAACTTAACTTCCTCCTCAAGAAGGACTTTGACCTAGCCATCTCCTATTTAAATGAGACCAAGCCGTCAAACTCAAGGAGAGAGCAAAGGGGAGAGATTTCGACAAGGGCTTTCAACCATTCTTCGTCTTTTTCTTTCTTGTTCGATTAGGTTTATGTTAGGGATTCTTTGTTTTGTGTTTCTTTGGAACCTAGCCATGAACTAAATCTATTTGGCTAAGGTTATTGTGTTTTGTGGTTGTGAGAAACAATTGGATTTTGTTTAGGTAATAAGAGTTTGCACTTTCAATTCAAGGTTTACTCATTCTTGGTTTTTATTCTTGTTTGCGAGTGAATTGAGAGAGGATCTCGTAACTTCATCTATTTATCTAATATCGAGAGAGTTAGATTCAAGAAAAGAATGAGTATGGTCTTTATTCAATCTATTGATGGTGAAGATTAATCCGGCTTAGGAATAAGTTAAGGACTTCAACGGCTAATAGGAGCTCAAGATTGGTTGTTGTTCACCCTTGATTCATGCAGGGATGTATTGTCAAGGCATGTACAATTAGCTAGAGTTTCGACTTAGGGATAAGAAGAAACCATTGAAGAATGCTCTACCGAACCTTGAAGTTGCTGCCCAGCCACTCAAACAGTTGCCTAGCCTGTTGCCCAAGCAACCGTCGATTAGTTGCCAAGGAAACCTCGCTGCGCAAGTTGCCCTTGCACTCTTTTACCAAGATGATCCAATTGGCTATCACACCTCAACTCACGATAACCTGGCATATCCTCTCTCATTTGATTATATCTTCTTTTACTTTATTGCTTTCTAGTTTAGTTGTTAGTAAAACTCCTAAATCTTCTACTTGTGTTCTTTTACTTTTTACAATGCAAGAGATTAGATTCTTAAAGTGGCACCAATACCTGTGGAGACGATATCTTTTATACTATAACTTGCGATGTGTACACTTGCACAATTGCGGAGCACTTATTACATGTAACAAGTTTTTGGCGCCATTGACGGAGATTGGCAATAGCAGCTTTGTTTTTATTTTCTTGTATTTTTTATTTTTCTTGTTTAAGATTCAAAGGGTTAACAAACTTTGGTTTTACATTGGTATATGACCAGGGCGAGACTGATTACACCAGAATACCCCTTTGATCCAGAAATTGAACGAACCTTGCAAAGACTCGGACAAAGGTTAAGAGTAGCAATGGCTAATTGTTGCGCGTAATAAGTGTTACGTAATTGTGTAAGTATACACGTTGCAAGTTATAGTATAAAAGATATCGTCTCTACAGGGATTGGTGCCAATTCAATAATCTAGTCTCTTGCACTGTAAAAAGTAAAAGAAAACACAAGTAGAAGATTATAGAAGTTTTAACTAATAACTAATCTAGAAAGCAAATAAGTAAAAGGCGATGTAATTAAATGAGATCAAATGAGAGAGATAGGCCAGGTTATCATGAGTTGAGGTGTGATGGCCGATTGGATCGTCTTGGTAAAAGAGTGCACGGGAAACTTAGTTGCCGTGGCAACTTGCACAACGGGGTTACCTTGGCAACTAATCGATGGTTGCCTGGGTGACTAGCTGGGCAACTACTTGGGCGTCTGAGCAGCAACCTTCAAGGTTCGGCAGAGCGTTCTTCAATGGTTTCTTCTTATCCCTAAGTCGAAACTTTAGCTACTTGTGCATGCCTTGATAATACATCCCTGCGTGAATCAAGGGTGAACAACAACCAATCTTGCGCTCCTCTTAGCCGTTGAAATCCTTAACTTATTCCTAAGCCGGATTAATCTTCACCATCAATAGATTGAATAAAGATCATATTCATTCGTTTCTTGAATCTAACTCTATATTAAATAAATAGATGAAGTCACGAGATCCTCTCCCAATTCACTCGCAAACAAGAATAAGAACCAAGAATGAATAAACCTTGAATAGAAAAGTGCAAACTCTTATTACCTAAACAAAATCCAATAGTTTCTCACAACCACAAAACACAATAACCATAGCCAAATAGATTTAGTTCATGGCTAGGTTCCAAAGAAACACAAGATAAATAATCTCTAGCATGAACCTAATTGAACAAGAAAGAAAAAGATGAAGGATAAAGCTTGTCGAAATCCTTCTTGCCCTAGATGCTTGTCGAAAATTCTCTCCTCTCTCTCCCTTTTAGAGTTGACGGCATGGCCTCTAATTTATAGGGCTTGGTCAAAGTCCTTCTTTGAGGAGGAAGTTAAGTTGGAATTAAATTATCTTTAAAGAATATAATTCTTTATTATAATTATATTCCTTCTAGAACTTCTCCTATCTTCTTGGAATTTAATTCTTCTTTAATCTCTTCATGGAAATCAAACTCCTTTGGGATTTAGCTTTGCTCCATGTCATCTTGGGCTTGTCTAGTCATCAATTTCGACTACCATATCACCTTATTCTTTGTCGACAATTGCCCTGGCAACTAGCTCGGCGTCTCCTTCACGCATTGCCCTGGCAACTAGCTCGGCATCTATTTCATGCATTGCCCTGGCAACTAGCTCTAGCCTTGCTTTGGCAAGTGATCCTACACATACACAAAAAATACACCAAAGCAACATCTTTTCCCACAAAAACTACCAAGTTATGTAATCAAGCTCAACGATGGAAGGAAACATGGATTAATGCATGAATGGCTAATTATGCAACTAATATGAGCCTAAGTCTAACAATAATATGAGTAAAAAGGGTAAGAAAAATAGTACTTTTGAACACTTATCACACCCCAAACTCAAACTATTGCTTGTCCTCAAGCAATGCAAACTAATAATTACCTGCCAAGACTTCAATTTTCACAAACTTAGCTTTGAACTTGATTTCAATTCTCAGAACCAGGGCACAAAGTATGATTGGCTTTTCATTTTTCGGAAAACTTAGGAGTTACTCGGAATCAAACTATAATGCTTGTGAGTGTGTGCGGAGTTGTGTGCAAGTTGATTTTTCGGATTCTATGCAAACAAGAGGTTTTCAATTTACTTCATTGGGTTCTTTTTAATATGTTTTAATTAGAGCTAGTTTTGGGCACCTCTAGTGTTTTGTTTTTAGTTTTCTTAAGTTAATTAATTTATTCGACTAGAGCCGGTTTCGGGCACCTCTAGCGATCAATTTTTTTAGCACATGCTAGAGCCAATTTTGGGCACCTCTAGCGATCAATTTTTTAGCACATGCTAGAGCCAATTTCGGGCACCTCTAGCATTCATCCAATTTTTATTCTAATCCCCCAATTTGTTTAATTATCAACCTAAGTTCACTAGAATTCCTTAAATCAATCAAACCACAACAATGTTTCATCAAATTTAGCATCATAGTAAAATTCTAAGTTTTTCCATGGTTATCCTAGAATAAAAATTCTATCAATCAAGTGCATTGGCAAAGTCATCATCGGATATTCATCAAGTCTAGGCAATTCTTGTTCCAACTAAAGGCATGGCAAGCAATTTATGTATCCTAAATGTAATACTTAAGATGAATGTAACTAAACATGGTAACTACTAATAACAATCCCCCCAAACTCGAGTGAGGCATTGTCCTCAATGCATGTATTAAATAAAAATAACGAGAAATAAAATGCAAACGAAGACTTACTCTGAGAGTTCGTCGTCGTGGATGATTAGTTTCCTTTTGGTCGGTGTCTTGATTCTCTTGCTTGAACGCGATGATTGTTTCCTTGTTACCGGTGGTGGAATCGTCCTCTTCATCAATGTCATTGGCTTTTCGCTTGGAGGATTCAATTGGTTCGGTATTTGTTGGTGCAATGGAGGACTTGTCCGAATCTGAAAAATCAGACAGTGATTCCGTAGGAGTTAATTCGGGCATAGGTGCTTTACCTTTGGCTTTTGCAGTGGTTGCGGGATGTCATTAGCTTTGGTTACCGTGGCATCTTCAGGGTTGTTCACCGTGGCTTCTGCTTGGTTGGTTGCCGGGGCAAGGATCTCGGCAGGAAAGATTGAGAACGGCACGCGATTGTCCGGGTACTTTTCTAGGATAACTTGGGTGATGGCATTGTTGTGCTCCTTTATGTACCACATGAACATTAGTTGCCGGTCTTCAATTTGCCTTAGGTGGCTCGCCAATGGTTGCAAGAGTGCTTCAAAGTGTTTCGGGGTTGATGGCTATGTTGCCTGGGCATTAGGTGCTTGGGCATTAGGGATTGTCGGGCGGCAGGAGTTGCTGCGGCAATTGGAGGCCTTGAGGATTTTTTCGGTGTCTCTCCCATTAGCTTTCGGATTTGTGCTTGATTCCAACCGGACTTTGGTAGGGCCTTTTCATCGGTTGACTCACTTGGAACATGCATCTCCTTGAAAAGATTAGAAATTAAGCAAGGGAATAAAAGAGAACCCTTATCTTTTGAGCTACATACAAAAATCTCACCACAAATAATTTTTCCAATGTTAATGATGCGATTATGCAAAATAGAATGTATGAGCAAAAGATGTGGTATATCAACGGTAGTATTATGTGTGGTGGGCATTAAGGAAGTTTTAACAAACTTATTCCATAGTTTTGCCTCGGGTTTAAGCCGAAGGCAATTTACCGTGCCCTTGTATTTACCGTCGTTCCAATGAGTTCCCGGTTGAGTGAGTTCTTAAAGCACCTTGTCGAGTTGCTTGGGCGTCATTTGATCAACAAAGGCTTGATGCTCTTCATTCTCAATGTAGAGCCCGTAAAAGGTGTTGACGTTTTCAGGGCTTATGAGTATGGCCTTGTCACGAACAAAAACATAAGGATTATCCGGGTTAGGTGAATGAGCATAGAATTCTCTTACCCATGAGATGTTACCCGGTTCCGATTGATGGCAAAATATTTGCCACTTTTTATGTGCAATCCTCTCGAAGATGAATGGTTCAAGGCCAAAATCTTGATGAGAGTTGGAGTATTCAAAGCATTGTTCTTCGTAAATCTTCCGGCTTTCGAACTTGGAGTGAAATCTTTCTTGAACCACCGGTGTAGCAAACTTCTTGTATCTTGGTTATTTGGAGGAACTTGGATGAACTAAAAATTTAATTTTGAATGCCATAGATGATCTTGGTTGTGAGTTTTGTAAAAACAAATAAAAGAAACTAAAAAGTTGCAAGATAAAAAGTAGGAATAGGTTAAGGGTGATGGGTTTTATAGAAAAGATAGGTGGTAAATATGGTGGGTGGGATTAGGGGAAGATGAAAAAGACGGTTTTGGTTTAGGGGAAGGGTGACGGCAAGGGGGTTTAATTAGGGTAAGCTGGAGGCTTTATATAAGCCTTAGATTCAGCCCATTAATTTCCTTGTTGAAGATGTTTTCCTTCTTGGATTAAAATTCCTCTTTATCTTGAACTCATTTCCTACAATTCAAAGACAAATCAAATAGGGATTAAAATTAAAGATAAACTAATAAAAGAAAATAAATAAAGATGTGTAAAGGGATTCTTAAACTTAAAGAAATATAAAACAAAAGAAAATAAATCTATCCTAAAACAACAAATAATCAAAAGTAATAAAAATAAAAAATAAAAATTAAATAGTTCAAAAAAATTTAAAAAAATAAAAAAATAAAATATCGAAAGGAGAGCATGCTCATGCATCTCCTAAGTTGACCACTTCTTTGTTACGTTCCACATGGGCACCATTGTAGTGCTTCAATCTTTGTCCATTAACTTTGAATTCATGTTTGCCAGTGATGGACTTGATTATCACGGCACCATGGGAGAATGGTTTGACAACTTCGAATGGTCCCGACCATCTTGATTTCAGTTTTCCCGGGAAAAGTTTTAGTCGAGAATTGAATAAGAGAACTAGTTGCCCTGGCATGAATTGCCACGGCAATAGTTTCTTGTCATGTCATTATTTTGTTTTCTCCTTGTAGATTCGTGCATTGTTATAGGCGAGTGCACGGAATTCTTCTATCTCGTTGAGGTCCAACAAATGCTTTTGTCCGGCACTTTCCCAATCCATATTCACGGTCTTGATTTCCCAATATGCCTTGTGTTCGGTTTCCACTGGTAGATGGCATGTTTTGCCATAGACAAGTCGGAAGGGGGACATACCTAAGGGTGTTTTGAATGCAGTGCGATATGCCCAAAGCGCGTCATCTAGTCTTAATGACCAATCCTTCCTAGAGGGATTTACAACTTTCTCGAGTATACCCTTCAATTCCCGGTTGGAAATTTCTGGAGCAGCATCTCATGTCGTCTAGAGATATTGCCCGTCCACTGGCAACGATCACATTGCTTGTAAAAGTTTTGGGCATCTTTGTACAATGTTGGCCAATACAACCCGGATTGCAAAACTTTGGCCGCGGTACGAGTTCCTCCAAAATGTCCTCCATAGGGTGAAGGATGGCACTACCAGAGTACATTCTGTTGCTCTTCTTCAGGGACACATCGGCGTATAACCTGATCTGCACATTGTTTAAATAAAAGAGGCTCGTCCCAAAAGTAATGCTTAGCATCATGGCGGAACCGCTTCTTCCCTTGGTGAGTAAGACCATAAGGTAAAATACCACAAACAAGGAAATTAACTAAATCCGCGTACCAGGGTATTGCCAAGGCATGTACTACCGTGGCGACTGCTCCCAAAATTGCCGAGGCGTGCGCGTCAAGGGCTGCTGCAGCGTCGATAGTTGTCGAGGCGTCGAGGGTTTCCGAGGTATGCGCATCCATGGTTGCCGAGGCAACTAAAAGTTGTTCATCCAGGAATACATCGCATATCTCTAGATCCGCGTCCTCCTCCCTATTGCGTTCTAAACGTGATAAGTGATCGGCCACTTGATTTTCTGTTCCTTTCCTGTCCTTAATTTCAATATCAAATTCTTGTAAAAGTAATATCCAATGAATCAAATGAGGTTTGGCATCCTTTTTAGCAAATAGATATTTGATTGCCGAATGGTCCGTATGAACAATTACCTTTGTACCAATCAAATAGGATCAGAACTTGTCAAATGCGAAGACTACAGCTAGTACTCTTTCTCCGTTGTTGTGTAATTCACTTGAGCACTGTTAAGAGTTTTACTAGCGTAGTATATCACATGGAAGGTCTCACCTGTTCGTTGGCCTAGGACTGCTCCTACCGCGAAATCACTTGCATCACACATGAGCTCAAAAGGTAGCGTCCAATCTGGTGGAACGACAATGGGTGCCGAGGCAAGCTTTTCTTTTATGGTTTCGAATGCTTGGGGTGCAAGAATCATCAAAATCGAAGACTTTATCCTGTTCAAGCAAATTGCACAAGGGTTTAGTGATTTTAGAAAAATTATGAATGAACCTCCTGTAGAAACCTACATGTCCAAGAAAGCTTCGAATTCCTTTAATTGAACTTGGTGGGGGTAATCTCTCGATCATGTCCACCTTGGCTTTGTCTACTTCAATTCCCTTGCATGAAATCTTGTGGCCGAGCATTATTCCTTCATCTACCATAAAATGAAACTTCTCCCAATTGAGGACTAAATCAGTTTCTTCACATCTTGCCAACACCTTCTCTAAATTGCCGAGACAGTTGTCGAAGTCATTACCAAAAACAGAAAAATCATCCATGAAGATCTCAAGGAAGTCTTCGACCATGTCTGAAAAGAGTGCCATCATGCATCTTTGGAAGGTTGTCGGGGTGTTACACAATCTGAACGGCATCCTTCAGAAAGCATAAGTATCGTATGGGCATGTGAAGGTTGTCTTTTCTTGATCTTCTGGTGCTATGGCAATTTGATTGTAACCTGAATAACCATCAAGAAAACAATAAAAGGGTTTACCTGCAAGACGGTCAAGCATTTGATCAATAAAGGGTAATGGGAAGTGATCTTTCCTAGTGGCTTTGTTTAGCTTTCGATAATCCATACAAACCCTCCAACCGGTCACAGTCCTGGTTGGAATGAGTTCATTGTTTTCATTACTTACCACCATTATACCTCCTTTTTTCGATACACATTGTACCAGACTTACCCATGTACTATCAGAGATAGGGTATATAATGTCGGCGTCAAGCCACTTGATGATTTCTTTCATTACAACCCCTTTCATGGCATGATTCAGTCTCCTCTGGGCCTCAATTGAAGGTTTGTGATTATCTTCCAACAAAATCTTGTGCATGCACACTGCCGGGCTAATTCCCTTCAAGCCGGCAATTGTCCATCCTATTGCCTTTTTGTGTAGCTTCAACATTTTGATCAGCTTCTTTTCCTACTCAGGTTGTACCTTAGAAGAAATAATTACAGGCAGTGTATTATCGGTTCCTAGGTATGCATATTTTAGTTGCTCTGGCAATTGTTTCAACTCAAGAATTGGTGGTTGTTCAATAGAGGGCTTTTCGAGCTTACCTTCTTTACCTGAGTAATCCAGTGGTTCAAAGTATGTACCTGGTCGATTGACTAGCCAATTTGCCTCTTCTTGTTGTTCCTCGTCGACCGGTTCTTCATACTCCTCAGGTTTCTCTTGATCGGCAATGTAGTTACCGAGGCAACTAAATTCCTCGTCGAAGTTAAACTCTGTCGTGGCATGAAGAAGTTGGCATTCTTCTGGATCATCGTCATGCCTTAGTGTTTGGAACACATTTAGTTTAACTTGCTGGTCATTCACCCTCATTGTGAGTTTTCCCTTTTCAACATCGATCAATGAACTGTTTCAAACTCTCCTAGCCTTGTTCTCTTGGACACAATGTCTTTAAGAAACTTGGCATAGTTCGACATTTGTTCAATTGCTTCCACCAATGGCAAGTTGATGTGGACTTGCTTTAGGATATCAAGAAACTTCTTGAATTGATATTCTTGCTTTTTTCGCTTCAACCTTTGTGGGAATGGTGGTGGAAGTCAGATATCTTCGATCCTTTCATTAGTTTGGAACCTGATTGACTGTATTGTCTGGACAACTGGAGTTGCCGAGGCATTATCAATTGGGGTTTTCGAGGCATGCTTATCACAAGTTGCCGAAGCATCCTTATCGTTGGTTGCCGAGGCATGCTTATTGCCGGTTGCAGCGGCAATTCCTGGTTCAGCATCTGAGGCTTTGCCGCTAGGTTCGTCTTGATTTTTTTGTGGAGTTTTATTTGATGAGGGGCTTGAGCCTCTTTAAGTTGTTGGCCACTTCTAGTGGTGATCACCTTACATTGCTCATGGCCAGTTCCTCTTGCGACTTCAGTATCGCTAGGTTAAACCTCCTTGCGGTCTAGTATTCAGGTTTTGAGCAAACTTTCCGACTTGATTTTCCAATGATTTGATTACCGCCTCTTGGTTTTGCAATCTCATCTCGGTCCTGTTAATAAAAGCATCAGTTCTTTTTATGAAGTTACTATTCTCAGCCATATAAGATTTAGTTTTCATCATAAAAGCATTTAAAGAATTTTCCAAAGAACTAGATGTTGTCAGTTGTTGCTGCGGCAACTGTTGCCGTGGCATATTCTGCTGGAATCCCGATGCTTGTGCATTCTGATTGTTCTGGTTTAGAGCATTGTTGGGATTACTCCATGAAAAATTCGGGTGCTTCTTCCAAGCTGGATTGTATGTATTGGACATCACATTGTTGTTCCGATTGTAATTCCCTACATAGAAGCTGGATTCCGGATTCTGCATACATTCAGAAGAATCATGGTTATCACCACACAACTCACAAAAAGAATCCATTACCTTGACCTTATGTGTGTTGTTTGGTTTTTGCATGTTCTGGACCATCTTGGTTAAAGTGGCCAATTGTGCCAAAATTGAATCTGATGATCCTAGTTCATGTATTTTGGCTTGGCATCTAACTCCTCCTCTTCTAGTAGAGGGGAATTGATAATCATTCTTGGCCAGCCAATTTAGAATTTGCATTGCTTCCTCCGGTGACTTATCTAAGAGTATGCCGTTTGCCGATGCATCTAGCATCATCCTTGTTGGTGTATTCACGGCGTTGTAAAACATTGTTACTTGAGTCCACACCGGGAATCCGTGTAGGGGGCATTTGTGTAGAAGTTCTCTATATCGCTCCCAAGCCTCGTACATGGATTCATCATCTGCCTGCCGAAAAGAAGTAATGTCGTTGCGAAGCTTATCAGTCAAATTTGTAGGATTAAACCGAGCAAGGAAATCACGACAAAGATCAGTCCAAGATCCTATTGATCCGGCATGAATGCTATTCAACCATGCTTTCGCCCTATCCCTCAGTGAATAGGGGAGTAATCTTAATCGTAAAACATCGGGGGTGACTCCGTGTATTTTGAATGAGTTGCAAATCTCGAGGAAAGATTGAAGATGTTGTCGTGCATCTTCAGTTGTTGAGCCGCCAAATTGACCAATTGTGTTGATCATATTAAACATTACCGATTTCAACTCAAAGTAGTTGGCTTCAATTTCAGGTGCGACAACTCCTGGATTAAGTCCATCAAGATCTTCTTCAAGATAGTCTCGAATAGTTCTGTTTCGTGCAAGAATCACTCCTCCTCCTGCTGGAACATCTTGATTCATATTGTCGTCTTGATTAGCCATTGCTACTCTTATCCTTCGTCTAAGTCTTTGTAAGGTTCGTTCGATTTCTGGATCAAAGGGATATTCTGGTGTAATCTGTCTCGCCCTGGTCATATACCAATGCAAAACCAAAGTTTGTTAGCCCTTTGAATCTTAAACAAGAAAAGTAAAAAGAAAGTGCAAGAAAATAAAACAAAGTCGCTATTGCCAATCCCCGGCAACGGCGCCAAAAACTTGTTGCGCGTAATAAGTGCTACGCAATTGTGCAAGTATACACGTTGCAAGTTATAGTATAAAAGATATCGTCTCTACAGGGATTGGTGCCACTTCAAGAATCTAGTCTTTTGCACTGTAAAAAGTAAAAGAAAACACAAGTAGAAGATTATAGGAGTTTTAACTAATAACTAATCTTGAAAGCAAATAAGTAAAAGGCGATGTAAATAAATGAGATCAAATGAGAGAGATAGGCCAGGTTATCGTGAGTTGAGGTGTGATGGCCTGTTGGATCGTCTTGGTAAAAGAGTGCAGGGGAAACTCAGTTGTCGTGGCAACTTGCACAACGGGGTTGCCTTGGCAACTAATCGATGGTTGCCTAGGCGACTAGTTGGGCAACTACTTGGGCGTCTGAGCAGCAACCTTCAAGGTTCGGCAGAGCGTTCTTCAATGGCTTCTTCTTATCCCTAAGTCGAAACTCTAGCTACTTGTGCATGACTTGATAATACATCCCTGCGTGAATCAAGGGTGAACAACAACCAATCTTGCACTCCTCTTAGCCGTGAAATCTTTAACTTATTCCTAATCCGGATTAATCTTCACCATCAATAGATTGAATAAAAATCATATTCATTCGTTTCTTGAATCTAACTCTCACGATATTAGATAAATAAATGAAGTCACGAGATCCTCTCCCAATTCACTCGCAAACAAGAATAAGAACCAAGAATGAATAAACCTTGAATAGAAAAGTGCAAACTCTTATTACCTAAACAAAATCCAATAGTTTCTCACAACCACAAAACACAATAACCATAGCCAAATAGATTTAGTTCATGGCTAGGTTCCAAAGAAACACAAGATAAATAATCCCTAGCATGAACGTAATTGAATAAGAAAGAAAAAGATGAAGGATGAAGCTTGTCGAAATCCTCCTTGCCCTAGATGCTTGTCAAAAATTCTCTCCTCTCTCCCCCTTTTGGAGTTGACGGCATGGCCTCTAAGTTATAGGGCTAGGTCAAAGTCCTTCTTTGAGGAGGAAGTTAAGTTGGAATTAAATTATCTTTAAAGAATATAATTCTTTATTATAATTATATTCCTTCTAGAACTTCTCCTATCTTCTTGGAATTTAATTCTTCTTTAATCTCTTCATAGAAATCAAACTCTTTTGGGATTTAGCTTTGCTCCACGTCATCTTGTGCTTGTCTAGTCATCAATTTCGACTACTATATCACCTTATTCTTTGTCGACAATTGCCCTGGCAACTAGCTCGGCGTCTCCTTCATGCATTGCCCTGGCAACTAGCTCGGCATCTCCTTCATGCATTGCCCTGGCAACTAGCTCTAGCCTTGCTTTGGCAAGTGATCCTGCACATACACACAAAACACACCAAAGTAGCATCTTTTCCCACAAAAACTACCAAGTTATGTAATCAAGCTCAACAATGGAAGGAAACATGGATTAATGCATGAATGGCTAATTATGCAACTAATATGAGCCTAAGTCTAACAATAATATGAGTAAAAAGGGTAAGAAAAATAGTACTTTTGAACACTTATCACTAATCAAGACGGAAATATGAATCATGATGTTCTAGCAAGAGGAGGAGTGATTCTTGCACGAAACATAACTATTCGAGACTATCTTGAAGAAGATCTTGAAGGCCTCAATCCAGGAGTTGCCACACCCGAAATTGAAGATGACCACTTTGAGTTGAAACCAGTGATGTTCAATATGATCAACACAATTGGTCAATTTGGCGGCTCGGGAACTGAAGATGCACGATAACATCTTAAATCTTTCCTCGAGATTTGCATTTCATTCAAAATACAAGGAGTCACCCCCGATGTTTTATGACTAAGATTATTCCCCTATTCACTGAGGGATAGGGAGAAAGCATGGTTGAATAGTATTTCTGCTGGATCAATAGGATCTTGGACCGATCTTTGTCGTGATTTCCTTGCTCGATTTAAACCTACAAATTTGACTGATAAGCTTTGTAACGAAATTACTTCTTTTTGGCAGGCAGATGGTGACTTCTACACAAATGCCCCCTACACGGATTCCCAGTGTGGACATAAGTAACAATGTTTTACAACGCTGTGAATACACCAACAAGGATGATGCTAGATCCCTCGGAAAATGGCATACTCCTAGACAAATCACCAGAAGAAGCAATGCAAATTCTGAACAGGCTTGCCAAGAATGATTACCAGTTTCCATCTGCTAGAAGAGGAGGAGTTAGATGCCAAGCCACAATACATGAACTGGGATCATCATATTCAATTTCGGCACAATTGGTCACTCTAACCAAGATGGTCCAAAACATGCAGAAACAAAACAACACACATGAGGTCAAGGTAGTAGATTTCTTTTGTGAGTTACGTGGTGGTAACCATGATTCTTCTGAATGTATGCAGAATCCAGAATCCAGCTTTTATATGGGGAATTACAACCGGAACAACAATGTGATGTCCAATACATACAATCCAGCTTGGAAAAAGCACCCAAATTTTTCATGGAGTAATCCCAACAATGCTCTAAACTAGAACAATCAGAATGCACAAGCATCGGGATTCCAGTAGAATATGCCACAACAACAGTTGTCGCAGCAACATCCGACAACATCTAGTTCTTTGGAAAATTCTCTCAATGCTTTTATATTGAAAACTGAATCTTATATGGCTGAGAAGAGTAACTTCATAAAAAGAACTGATGCTTTTATTAACAGGACCGAGATGAGATTGCAAAACCAAGAGGCGGCAATCAAATCATTAGAAAATCAAGTCGGACAATTTGTTCAAAACCTGAATACTAGACCACAAGGAGATTTACCTAGCGATACTGAAGTCGCAAGAGGAACTGGCCATGCGCAATGTAAGGCGATCACCACTAGAAGTGGCCAACAACTTAAAGAGGCTCAAGCTCGCTCATCAAACAAAACTCCACAAAAAGAACAAGATGAACTCAGCGGAAAAACCTCAGATGCTGAACCAAGAATTGCCGTGGCAACCAGCGATAAGCATGCCTCGGCAACCAGCGATAAGGATGCTGCGGCAACCAATGATAGGCACGCCACGGCAACCCCAGTTGACGATGCCTCGGAAACTCCAGTTGACGACGCCTCGGCAACTCCAGTTGCCCCGGCAATGCCATCAATCAGGTTCCAGACCAATGAAAGGATCAAAGATATCCGACTTCCACCACCATTCCCACAAAAGTTGAAGCGACAAAAGCAAGAATATCAATTCAAGAAGTTTCTTGATATCCTAAAGCAAGTCCACATCAACTTGCCATTGGTTGAAGCAATTGAACAAATGCCGAACTATGCCAAGTTTCTTAAAGACATTATGTCCAAGAGAACAAGGCTAGGAGCGTTTGAAACAGTTGCCGCAACAGAAGGATGCATGACCATGTTGCACAATCGTATGCCACCCAAGTTGAAGGATCCCGGAAGTTTCACAATACCTTGTTCGATCAGAAACCACTATGTCAGGAAAGCATTATGTGACCTTGGAGCAAGCATAAACTTGATGCTTAAATTGGATTTCCACAAACTAGGAATCGGGAAGGCAATACCTACAATAGTTATGCTACAGCTAGCCGACATATCCTATGTGCATCCAGAGAAAAAATCGAAGACATACTAGTAAAAGTTGATAAATTTATTTTTCCCACTGACTTTATTGTTTTGGATTGTGAAGCAGATGAGCATGCACCTATCATTCTCGGGAGACCCTTCTTAGCGACAGGGAGAACCTTGATCGATGTTGAAAAGGGAGAACTCACAATGAGAGTGAATGACCAGCAAGTTAAACTAAATGTGTTCCAAACACTAAGGCATGCCGATGATCCAAAAGAATGCCAACTTCTTCATGCCACGGTAGAGTTTAACTTCGACGAGGAATTTAGTTGCCTCGGCAACTACATTGCCGATCAAGAGGAACCTGAGGAGTATGAAGAACCGATCGATGAGGAACAACAAGAAGGGGCAAATTGGTTAGTCAATCGACCAGGTACATACTTTGAACCACTGGATTACTTAGGTAAGGAAGGTAAACTGGAAAAGCCCTCTAGTGAACAATCACCAATTCTTGAGTTGAAATAGTTGCTAGGGCAACTAAAATATGCTTACTTGGGAACCAATAATACATTGCCTGTAATTATTTCCTCTATGTTACAGCCCGAGCAGGAAAAGAAGTTGATCAAAATGTTGATGCTGCACAAGAAGGCAATAGGGTGGACAATTG
The DNA here is from genome assembly GCA_019671005.1 of Hibiscus mutabilis. Lineage (NCBI taxonomy): Eukaryota > Viridiplantae > Streptophyta > Magnoliopsida > Malvales > Malvaceae > Hibiscus > Hibiscus mutabilis. The sequence goes on along the minus strand of CM033749.1, from coordinate 18,788,230 downwards.
CCGACTTGAAGGGAATTAGCCCGGCAGTGTGCATGCATAAGATTTTGTTAGAAGATGACCACAAACCTTCGATTGAGGCCCATATGAGACTGAATCATGCCATGAAAGGGGTTTTAATGAAAGAAATCATCAAGTGGCTTGACATCGGCATCATATACCCTATCTCTGATAGTACATGGGTAAGTCTGGTACAATGTGTTCCGAAAAGGGGAGGTATAACGGTGGTATGTAATGAAAACAATAAGCTTATTCCAACCAGGATTGTGACCGGTTGGAGGGTTTGTTTGGATTACCGGTGGTAAGATCACTTCCCCTTACCCTTTATTGATCAAATGCTTGACCGTCTTGTAGGTAAACCCTTTTATTGTTATCTTGATGGTTATTCAGGTTACAATCAAATTGCCATAGCACCAGAAGATCAAGAAAAGACAACCTTCACATGCCTATAAGGTACTTATACTTTCGGAAGAATATCATTCAGATTGTGTAATGCCTGGGCAACCTTCCAAAGATACATGATGACACTCTTTTTAGACATGGTCGAAGACTTCCTTGAGATCTTCATGGATGATTTTTCTATTTTTTGGTAATGACTTCGACAGTTGCCTCGGCAATTTAGAGAAGGTGTTGGCAAGATGAGAAGAATCCGATTTAGTCCTTAATTGGGAGAAGTGCCATTTTATGGTAGATGAAGGAATAGTGCTCGGCCACAAGATTTCATCCAAGGGAATCAAGTAGACAAAGACATGGTGGACGTGATCGAGAGATGACCCCCACCAAGTTCGGTTAAAGGAATCTGAAGCTTTCTTGGACATGCAGGTTTTTACAGGAGGTTCATTCATAAATTTTCTAAGATTACTAAACCCTTGTGCAATTTGCTTGAATAGGATAAAGTCTTCAATTTTGATGATTCTTGCGCCCAAGCATTTGAAACCCTAAAGGAAAAGCTTGCCTCGGCACCCATTGTCGTTCCACCTAATTGGATGCTACCTTTTGAGCTCATGTGTGATGCAAGTGATTTTACGGTAGGAGCAGCCCTAGGCTAACGCACAGGTAAGACCTTTCATATGATATACTACACTAGTAAAACTCTTAATAGCGCTCAAGCGAATTACACAACAACGGAGAAAGAGTTACTAGCCGTAGTTTTCGCATTTGACAAGTTCTGATCCTATTTGATTGGTACAAAGGTAATTGTCCATACAGACCATTCGACAATTAAGTATCTATTTGCTAAAAAGGATGACAAACCTCGTTTGATTCATTGGATATTGCTTTTACAAGAGTTTGACATTGAAATTAAGGACAGGAAAGGAACAGAAAATCAAGTGGCCAATCACTTATCATGCTTAGAACGCAATAGGGAGGAGGATGCGGATTTAGAGTTATGCGATGCATTCCCGGATGAGCAACTATTAGTTGCCTCATCAACCATGGATGCGCATGCCTCGGCAACCCTCGACGCGCACGCCTCGGCAACTCCAGACACGTATGCCTCAGCAACCACTGATGCGCATGCCGCGACAACTCTAGATGCTCACGCCTGGGCAACCATGGAAGTAGTTTCCACGGCAACACATGCCTCGGCAATACCCTGGTACGTGAATTTAGTTAATTTCCTTATTTGTGGTATTTTACCTTATGGCCTTACTCACCAAGGGAAGAAGCGGTTCCGCCATGATGCTAAGCATTACTTTTGGGACGAGCCTCTTTTGTTTAAACAATGTGGAGATCAGGTTATACGCCGATGTGTCCCTGAAGAGGAGCAGCAAAATGTACTCCGGCAATGCCATTCTTCACCCTATGGAGGACATTTTGGAGGAACACGTACCGCAGTCAAAGTTTTGCAATCCGATTTGTATTGGCCAACACTGTACAAAGATGCCCAAGAGTTTCACAAGCAATGTGATCGTTGCTAGAAGACGGGCAATATCTCTAGACGACATGAGATGCCGCTCGAAAACATCCTTGAGGTGGAATTGTTTGATGTATGAGGGATAGATTTTATGGGACCTTTCCCATCTTCATTCGGCAACCTCTACATTCTACTTGTCGTCGACTACGTGTCTAAATGGGTTGAGGCAGCTGTAGTTCCCGCCAACGATTCCAAGACCATGCAACGATTCTTGCAGAAAAATATATTTACACAGTTTGGGATGCCGAGAGCAATTATCAGTGATGAAGGCAAACACTTTGACAACTGACTTATTACCAAGATGTTGCAATGCTTCGGCGTGTCACACAAAATTGCCACGACATATCACCCATAAACAAATGGGCAAGCAGAAATTTCCAACCGGGAATTGAAGGGTATACTCGAGAAAGTTGTAAATCCCTCTAGGAAGGATTGGTTAGTAAGACTAGATGATGCACTTTGGGCATATCGCACTATATTCAAAACACCCTTAGGTATGTCTCCCTTCTTACTTGTCTATGGCAAAACATGCCATCTACCGGTGGAAATCAAACACAAGGCATATTGGGCAATCAAGACCGTGAATATGGATTGGGAAAGTGCTGGGCAAAAGTATTTGTTAGACCTCAACGAGATAGAAGAAATTTGTGCACTCGCCTATAACAATGCACGAATCTACAAGGAGAAAACAAAGAAATGGCATGACAAGAAACTATTGTCGCGGCAATTCATGCCAGGGCAACTAGTTCTCTTATTCAATTCTCGGCTGAAACTTTTCCCGGGAAAACTGAAATCAAAATGGTCGGGACCATTTGAAGTTGTCAAACCGTTCTCCCATGGTGCTGTGATAATCAAGTCCATCACTGACGAACATGAATTCAAAGTCAACGGACAAAGATTGAAGCACTACAACGGTGCCCATGTGGAACGTAACAAAGAAGTAGTCACCTTAGGAGATGCATGAGCATGCTCTCCTTTACATCTTTCATTCATATTTATCTAATTGTTTTTAAATTTTAAGTTTAAAAATTTCTTTGCACATCTTTATTTATTTTCTTTTATTAGTTTATCTTTAATTTTAATCCTTATTTTATTTGTTTTTGAATTATAGGAAAAAAGTTCAAGATAAAGAGGAATTTGATTCAAGAATGAAGCTTCTTCAACAAGGAAACTAATGGGCTAAATCTAAGGCTTATATTAAGCCTCCAATTTACCCTAAATAAACCCTACATAGCCGGCCAAACCCTTCCCCTTCCCCAAAACCCCTAGTCGTCCCCTTCCCCTAACCAAAACCCTTGTTTTCTTTCTTTCCAATTAATTTCACCCACCATATTTACTACCTATCTTTTCTATTTAACCCATCACCCTTAACTTCCAAGAAACCTATTCCTACTTTTCATCTTGCAACTCTTTAGTTTCTTTTGCTTTCTATTCTTTGTTTCTACCAAACTCACAACCAAGATCATCCATGGCATCCAAAATCGAATTTTTGGTTCATCCAAGTTCCTCCAAAGAACCAAGATACAAGAAGTTTGCTACACCGGTGGTTCAAGAAAGATTTCACTCCAACTTTGAAAGCCGGAAGATTTGCGAAGAACATGGCTTCGAATACTCCAACTCTCATCAAGATTTCAGCCTTGAACCATTCATATTTCAAAGGATTGCACATCAAAAGAGGCAAATCTTTTGCCATCAATCGGAACCGGGTAACATCTCATGGGTAAGAGAATTCTATGCTCACTTACCTAACCCGGATAATCCTTATGTTTTTGTTCGTGACAAGGCTATACTCATAAGCCCCGAAAGCATCAACACCTTTTATGAGCTCTACGTTGAGAAGGACGAGCATCAAGCCTTTGTTGATCAACTCACGCCCAAGCAACTCGACAAGGTGCTTTAAGAACTCACTCTACCAGGAACTCATTGGAACGACGGTAAATATAAGGGCACGGTAAATCACCTTTGGCTTAAACTCGAGGCAAAATTATGGAATAAGTTTGTTAAAACTTCTTTAATGCCCACCACACACAATACTACCGTTGATACACCTCGTCTTTTACTCATACATTCTATCTTGCATAATCGCATCATTAACATTGGAAAAATTATTTGTGATGAGATTTTTGTATGTAGCACAAAAGACAAGGGCTCTCTTTTCTTCCCTTGCTTAATTTTCAATCTTTGCAAGGAGATGCATGTCCTAAGTGAGTCAACCGATGAAAAGGCCCTACCAAAGTCCGGTTGGAATCGAGCATAAATCTAAAAGCTAATGGGAGAGGCACCGTTAAAATCCCCAACGCCTTCAATTGCCGCAGCGACTCCTACCGTCTCAGCAACTCCTAATACCCAAGCAACTGATGCCTAGGCAACTCAGACAGCAATCCTGGGACAACTTGAAGCACTCTTACAACCGTTGGCGAACTGCCCTAGGCAAATTGAAGACCGACAACTAATGTTCATGCGGTACATGAAAGACCATAACAATGCCATCACCCAAGTCATCTTGAAAAAGTACCCGAACATCCATGTGTCGTTCCCCATCTTTCCTGTTGAAATCCTTGCTACGGCAACCAATGAAGCAGTTGCCGCGGCAATCGTAACAGATGATGCCGCAACAACCTACACTGCACCTTCCCAAGCAGTTGCCACGGCAACCAACACTGAAGATGCCGCGGCAACCAAAGCTAAAGACGCCCCGGCAACCACTGCAAAAGCCAAAGGTAAAACACCCATTCCCGAATCAACTCGTACTGAATCATTGTCTAATTTTTCAGATTCAGACGAGTCCTCCATTGCACTAAAAAAGACCGCACCAATCGAATCGTCCAAGCCCAAGCGAAAGGCCAATGACATTGATGATGAGGATGATAAGGAAACCCCCGTATGAGGATCGATTCCACCATCGGAAACAAGAAAGCAACCACCGCGTTCAAGAAAAAGAATTAAGACACAGGCCAAAAGGAAACTAATCATCCACGACGACGAACTCTCAGAGTAAGTTCTCATTTGCATTTTACTTTTCTTTATTTTTATTTTTATTTTTATTTTTATTTTTCTTTGTTGCATGCATTGAGGATAATGCCTCACTCGAGTTTGGGGGGGATTGTTATTAGCTAGTTACCATGTTTAGTTGCATTTATCTTAATTATTGCATTTAGGATACATAAATTGCTTGCCATGCCTTTAGTTAGAACAAGAATTGCCTAGATTTGATGAATATCTGATGATGACTTTGCCAATGTACTTAATTGATAGAACTTTTTATTCTAGGATAACTGTAGAAACACTTAGAATCTTACTATGATGCTAAACTTCATGAAACACTGTTGTGGCTTGATTGATTTAATGAATTCTAGCGAACTTAGGTTGATAGTTAAAAAATTGGGGGACTAGAATAAAAATTGGATGAATGCTAGAGGTGCCCGAAATTGGCTCTAGTATGTGTTAAAAATTGATCGCTAGAGGTGCCCGAAATTGGCTCTAGTATGTGCTAAAAATTGATCGCTAAAGGTGCCCGAAATCGACTCTAGCTAAAACATGTTAAAAGAACCCAAGGAAGTAACTTGAAAACCTCTTGTTTGCATAGAATCCAAAAAATCAACTTGCACACAACTCTGCACACACTCACAAACATTATATTTTGATTCCGAGTAATTCATAAGTTTTCCAAAAAAATGAAAAGTCGATCATACTTTGTGCCACGGTTCTAAGGATTGAAATGAAGTTCAAAGCTAAGTTTGTGAAAATTGAAGTCTTGGCGGGTAATTATTATTTTACATTGCTTGAGGACAAGCAATAGTTCGAGTTTGGGGTGTGTTAAGTGTCTAAAAGTACTATTTTATTCAACCTTTTTGTTCATATTATTGCTAGACTTAGGCTCATATTAGTTGCCTTATAGCCATTCATGCATGTTTGCATTGTTTCCTTGGTGGTTAAGCTTGATTTCATATTTTGCTTAATTTTGTGGAAAAATGGTGCTGCCAATAGTTGTTTTTGTGTGTGTGCAGAATCACTCACCTAAACCAGGCTGGAACCAGTTGCCAGGGCAGTGCATGAAGGAGATGCCGACGTAGTTGCCAGGGTAATGCATGAAGGAGATGCCGAGCTAGTTGCCAGGGTAATTGTCGATAAGGGATAAGATGATATGGTAGTCGAAATTGATGACTAGATAAGCCCAAGATGACGTGGAGCAAAGTTAAATCCCAAAAGAGTTTGATTTCCAAGAAGAGGTCAAAGTGAAATTAAATCCCAAAAAGATAGGAGAAGATCTAGAAGGAATTTAAATATAATAAAGAATTATATTCTTTTAAAGTATTTAATTCCAAATAAACTTCCTCCTCAAGGACTTTGACCTAGCCATCTCCTATTTAAAGGAGACCAAGTCGTCAAACTCAAGGAGAGAGCAAAGGGGAGAGATTTTGACAAGGGCTTTCAACCATTCTTCATCTTTTTCTTTCTTGTTCGATTAGGTTTATGTTAGGGATTCTTTGTTTTGTGTTTCTTTGGAACCTAGCCATGAACTAAATCTATTTGGCTAAGGTTATTGTGTTTTGTGGTTGTGAGAAAAAATTGGATTTTGTTTAGGTAATAAGAGTTTGCACTTTCAATTCAAGGTTTACTCATTCTTGGTTTTTATTATTGTTTGCGAGTGAACTGGGAAAGGATCTCGTAACTTCATCTATTTATCTAATATCGAGATTCAAGAAACGAATGAGTATGGTCTTTATTCAATATATTGATGGTGAAGATTAAACTGGCTTAGGAATAAGTTAAGGATTTCAACGGCTAAGAGGAGCGCAAGATTGGTTGTTGTTCACCCTTGATTCACGCAATGATGTATTGTCAAGGCATGCACAATTAGCTAGAGTTTCGACTTAGGGATAAGAAGAAACCATTGAAGAATGCTCTGCCGAACCTTGAAGTTGCTACCCAGCCGCCCAAATAGTTGCCCAGGCAACCGTCAATTAGTTGCCAAAGCAACCCCGCTACGCAATTTGCCACGACAACTAAGTTATCCTTGCACTCTTTTACCAAGATGATCCAATTGACTATCACACCTCAACTCACGATAACCTGGCCTATTCTCTCTCATTTGATTACATCTTCTTTTACTTTATTGCTTTCTAGTTTAGTTGTTAGTTAAACTCCTACAATCTTCTACTTGTGTTCTTTTACTTTTTACAGTGCAAGAGATTAGATTCCTAAAGTGGCACCAATCCCTGTGGAGACGATAACTTTTATACTATAACTTGCGACGTGTACACTTGCACAATTGCGGAGAACTTATTACGCACAACACCTTTCTGTGCACTCTTAATTATATTATCATACATGCTTGCTTTATGCTATTCATAAATTGTGTTAGAGTTGAAATGTACCACTGAGCTTTGTTCGCTCAATGTGGGGATTTGTGGTTTTTCTGTGCGTAGGTTGACAGGTTATCTTTTGAAGGAGCACATCGAGGAGGATTTCCCAATACCAAGCCAGTTTTAAAGTACAGTACTTGATGTTTTAGTTTGAACTTATTGTATTCATAGGACCTTACCATAGTCGAGTCTGTAACTTTATTTGATTTACTATTAATTGGTCAAACAATGTATTTTTAATTGGAGCTTCTATTTGTAAACTCTTTTAATGTTATTTAATTAAGTGGATTTATGGAATCGATTGTTTTGAGAATTGGCAAACTTATGGTTTTAAAATAAGAAATTTTTTATGGGTAAGTTTTGGAAGACCCAAATATAATTCTTCAAATTCGAATTGGGATTGGGGTGTTACATTTAGTGGTATTAGAGTTTAGGTTTAGTCGGTTATAGGAAACCCCAGGGTAGTATAGAGGTTGTGGTAAGGTGTCTGGTGAATACAAGTCCTTGAATTTGAGTTGTACTTTACAAGACTGGAAATCTTGATGTGCCACCTTGTTTCCTTGTGTTTCAGAAAAGAGTTGATGGAAGGGGAAACTGATAATGGAGATGCCAGTCACTTCTATGATCTTACCTCTACCCTTTTGTAAGTGGTTCTTGCTATTCTGAGATAATCTGAGACGCCTCGCAAGACCCCTATAGAAAGGCTTTACTATTTTAGGCCTAAAAAATTTGAGGGCTTAGGTGAGGATGACCCAATCAATGTTGGTCAGTGGTTGCGTGATACACAAAGAATTTTAAGACAAATGAGAGGAAGCCCGGAGGATGATCTTGATTGCATTGTTTCCCTTCTTAGGGGCAATATATACAAATGGTGGAAGACCGTTGAGTTGGGTCTACAGCCTACACTCCAGACGTGGGATATCTTTTTGGATGAGTTCTGGAAGAAGTACATTAGTAAGGTACATATGGATGAGATGAGGGACCAATTTCTACATTTGGTTTAGGAAGACATGATGGTGTTTGCTTATGACCAAGAGTTTCTGCGTTTGAGCCGTTATGCCCTAGAGTTTGTTGCCGCAGAAGAGTTGAGGTGCAAGAGGTTCAGACAAGGCTTGAAAGTTGACCTTCAGTTGCACGTAACAGCGGGTCCGCTTGGGACATTCTTCGAGTTAGTCAATAGTTTGAATGTACTTGAGCAAATTTAGAGTTTGACATTTAATCAGTTTGAGGATTTTAGAGGCCATGTTGTAGGGACCCAAGATGTTATAGGTTCTTCTCAAGTTCTACAAGGGAAGTTGTGTGCGTCGAAGGGTTCAAAGAGGGTTACTTCAGACCATCTACTGAGAGTTGGTTCGGGATCTAGATCGAGGGTTTGTAGAGGCTCTTTGATTTTTTCTCTAGAAGGGATTACTAATAGTTTAGTTTGAGTGTTGCTTCCACCAGCATGCGAGCGTTGTGGTTGACATCACCTTTGAGTGTGTTTTTTGCTTCTAAGGGTTTGCTATAGGTGTCGAGCACCAGGACATATGGCAAAGGACTGCCCAGTTATGGATGAGGATACACCAGCTCAGTCTCAAAGATTGGTTACTTCCTGATATGATCAGAGTCTTGCTAGAGGCAGAGCTAGGGCACCGTCAGGTTATCGAGGTGGAAGTTCTGTGAGATCCACCACTAGGGTTGACGTACGAGGTGTTGTTAGATAGCTTGCTGCTCAGACTAGGGATGACATCGTTACAATCGAGGATATGTTAGGTAATTAAGTTTTTTTTATTTTAGTTGTTTTTTATAGCCGTTTAACTCTTCGGATGTGTAATGGGTTAGTTCTTGTGAATGCGTGTCTTTGTAAATATTGGGTTTGTTGTTGCTTTAGATGGTAATTAGAATTTATCTGCTGCTAGATAAGTTTTTATCGTAGATGGTTGCTGAGAGTGCAAGTATGTCGTAATTTGCGATAGAGAAGTTGTAAAGTTTTAGATTATTTGAATCATGTTGTTAGTGTTAGATGTGTAAGATCTTTACCTCTCTAGGGTGGATGTTGTGCTCCGTGGTGATAGCTCAAGGAAGGTTCTGTATGTTACGAGATGTTCTTGGCTTGCATTGTAGATGCGAGGATTCAGAATTCTAGGTCTTAGATTTGTGTACGCTTAAAGGGTACGGAGGTACCCTTGGTGAATGAGCAGTTTTACCATTTGATTGTGGGTTGGAACCACAATGAGGGTAAGGTTGAGTTCGCTAGTAGTGTCCATCACTTCATGGACTCACTTGTGCAAGCGACCATGCAGGTTTCGTTGCCAAGTGTTCCATCTTGGAACATTCTCGTGTTGAGGTGGCTCGTGTAGTGCCTTTAGATGAGTTGAGCTGAGGTGTAACGATAAAAGACCGTTACCTATTTCATGTGATCGACAACCTTGTTTTGGTTATAGAATAAGAGAGTTTTGTATGTTGTACAGAGTAAAGGTATCGTAGTAAAGGAAAATGAAGGTTGTGATAGGCGTGGTCAAAGTGATGGTTGAAGCCTATGGACAGGCTGTAAAGACGTTGGGCTGGCTAGTGTACCGTCTTGAGGTGAGTATCTTAAAGTAAGGCAAGCAGCATGAAAGATATCAAAGTAGCACAACAAAAGTGTGGGTTTAACAGTTATGATGTGAGTAACTGAATGTTTGTAATGTTGTGTTGCAAAGGAGTATTATCGGATGGGCCATTTGAAGATTTTTTAGAACTGTTATATGTTTCTATACAACCGTTGGTTGAGATTAAATGACTAGTTTAGAAGGAGATGGTTAGATCTTTGAGGATAGATTGGTTAGTTTTGGTTGCTTGTGAGAGTCATAAGTAACAACGGCCATTTCTCGAAATCAAGTGGTTGAATAGTGGAAATTTCATGAATCGTAAGTAGTTTTCGTTTGTGTGGGAGGCATGTTTAGATAAAGTGAAGTTTTAAGTCTCATCTTGGTGGGCCAAGTTTAGATAAAAGAGTTGTTAGTTCAAGGTAGATTGATGAAAAAGTTTGATTGTCAAGGTTTTACATAACCTTTAATTTTGGTTGGGGTATGGTTGTTAGAGATGTTGTGTTCCTGGCAATGTATCTTGCAAATGGTGCAACGCTTGAAACCTAGATGAGGTCTAAGTTTAGAGTATGGTTGAGTGATGCTAGTAGAAGAAATTGTTATCCGAGGTAGGATTCATCGAAGTTGAGTTCCTTAGATTAATGTTTGGGCAGCGTAGCTTGAGGTTGGTTTTTACCGCACTTTAAGGGTTGTTGTGGATGTTAATAGTCGTGGTGATTAGGTAATTAGAATTTCTAGTGGAGGTGTTGAGAACAAGTGGTTAAGTGTTATGGTTTTGACTAAAGTAGGTCAAGGGAGAACTCTCCCTAATTAAGGTAATCTTGTTTGAATGGAAAAATGATTGGATCTATTTTGGTTTCACCTTCTCCATCCGTTTAAATTTGAAGACGAAATTTCTTGTAGGAGGGGAGAGTTGTAACGACCCAAATTTTCAAGTCAACGATGTTCGTTAAGTTGGGTCTTAGACCGACACGTCATGTCAAATGTTTGAATTATGTTAGGCCTTGTCGTTGGGCTTGTAGGAGCCTTTTTGGGCTTGTCATGTGTTATTGGGCTTGCTTGGTGGATTTGGGTTTGGCTTAGGATGGGCTTTGAGGAAGGGTATTATGGTAAAACCATAATTGGAAAACAAAGACTGAGGAAGCCTTAATTTTCTGCTGGGGAAAAGAACAAGGGTGATATCACCTTGTCTCTACCTTCATACCATCTCTCTCTTTCTTCTTTCTTCTTGGTACGTGCTTGAGTTTATGTAAAGTCCTTGTTGTTTGAGTGGGGATCCCAGATTGTGGGTTGAGGAGAAGTTGTTCATCACCCTAAGATCTATCTTTCAAGGTAAATATCTTTAGAGTTGGCGGAGGTTGAGTTTGAAGCTTGGCCGAAGAAAGAAAAGAGGAAGAAGCTAGTTGCTTCCTTATTCTGAGATTTACTTGCCTAAGGTCAGTATATTTCTAACTTCTTCATTTCATGAGGATCCTAAAATGATTGCTTTGTGTGGTTTATGATTTGGGTTGCAAAGTTAAGGTTTTAGGAGCTTTAAACCCCCTTAATGGTAAATCATGAATTAAGTGTTGTTAATGTGTAAAATTGGTAAAAAAAACACCTATTATACCTCAAATAACATGTAGGAATGTTTTGGGGCTTAACCAATTAGGTTAATGGCTGAGATTGTGAAATCCTGAGCTCCAGGTTTTGAAATCTGGGCTCGTGTACCGGTACAGGGTGGTATGTACCTTTGTATGAAAGAATGGCATATTGTGAGAGGTGTACCGGTACAACATGTTGCATATCGATACCCATGCTTGATGAGAATTCCAGTGGCATTTTTGTGTACGGTACTACTGTTACATTTCTTAGTGGAGGCTTTCGTGTACCGATACGTATTTGGAGGAGTACTTGTATGCCTAAGGGATCAGTACTAGGTGGTTCACTTACCGGTACTAGTACCGATATGGGGGTTGGCGTATCGGTATGGGGTAAAGACCAAGTTCTTTCGAACCTAATTTGAGTATCGGTATTTCGGTAAGAGTACCGGTACCTAGAGGGGTGTACCGATACCTAGGTAGGAGTATCAGTACACGTAGAGCAATCTACCTAAGAATTTCGAGGTTGCATTCAAGGGGTTCTATAATTCGTGATAAATGGTCTAATGGGTCCCTAAAGGTATAAAACGAATTTCTAAAATTGAGAAATCTGGGTTTATAACCCATATGTGGAATAAATGGCTAATGGCTTGGTAATAATTGGGTGAGTTGCTTGTACTAGTAATCTATAAGGATCCGTGGTGTGGGTCGGTTGGTGCTGCATGGAAATTTGGGGTCCTTTTTGTGTGGTGAAGGGACGCCTATATAGACCAGCTGCAGTGAATATTTAGATGATCTAATGAGAATATTGTGAATGAGCTAGAAAGATATATATTAATAATTGTAATGAATTAAATTTGCCTTGAGGCATTTGTAATTGTTGGTTTGGTGCCTCTTATCTCTTGGTGAGATGTATGGATGTTCGGATAGCATATAATATCTTATGTGCCTTGGTTAGGAATCCGGATGTCCTAGAGTCAGTGCAAGGGCACTTGTTTAAGGGGATTTGTACTCCGGGCTCTGTGATCAAGTACATCCGACGTATCTACGGGGTATGTGATCTGGATGCGGTTAGAAACCTATCCTTGGGCTATGTGATCAGATTAAGGAAACTAAACTCGGTGGGTTGTATGAGCTCGAGTAACTTGATGGGCTATGTGAACTCGAGTAACCTGATTGGCTGAGTAACCTCATGTAAAGACTGCTTGTGGCTTTTGTGATCCAAGTATGTCTAGGACGTATCTGTGGCCATGGTGATCTGGATATGGTCTAATAACCCGATGTCTATGTGATCACGGGTGACTCGATGACTGTGTGAGCATGGGTAATGTAGGGCTTCATTGGCCATTGTTTAGGGAATGTATGTTATTTAAGTCGCTATGTGCATAATTGATGTTTTTTGTTTTACCCTCGGGCTATGTGATCAGGGTATAGAATGCATAACTCGACGGGCTGTGTGAGCTCGAGTAACTCGATGGGCTGTGTGACCTCGAGTATGGTAAGTCTGGGATGGCATGTGAATATTCTTATATTTTAATGGTGTCTTAAGAAATGGTTGTGAACTCTAGCTAGGTTAGGCTAGAAGATGATCCTTAGTGTTGAGAAGCCTTTCTGTGCACTCTTAATTATATTATCATACATGCTTGTTTTATGATATTCATGAATTGCGGTAGAGTAGAAATGTACCACTAAGCTTTGTTAGCTCAACATGCAGAATTGTGGTTTTTTCGTGCATAGGTTGACAAGTTATCTTTTTTAGGAGCACATCGAGGAGGATTTTCCAGCATCGAGCCAGCTTCAAAGTACAGTACTTGATGTTTTAGTTTTGACTGATTATATTTATAGGACCTTACCACAGTCTAGTCTACAACTTTATTTGATTTACTACTAATTGGTAAAATGGGGTATTTTTAATTAGAGCTCCTATTTGTAAACTCTTTTAATGTTATTTAATTAAATGGATTTATGGAATCAATTGTTTTGATAATTGCCAAACTTGTGGTTTTAAAATAAGAAATTTTTGATGGGCTTGTTTTGGGAGACCTGAATGTAATGCTTCGGATCTGGATTGGGATCAGGGTGTTACACATGCTCCTATCTCCTAACCCAACCTAATTCTGGTAAAGACTTTATTGTATACAATGATGCATCGCTTTTGGGACTGGGATGCATTCTCATGCAAGAAGGCAAAGACATTGCTTATGGTTCCAGGTAACTTAAGCTACATGAACAGAATTACCCCACCCATGACTTGGAATTAGCTATAGTTGTCTTTGCATTGAAAATCTAGAGGCATTATCTCTACGGGGAGAAATGGTACCTATTCACTGATCATAAAAGCTTGAAATACCTCTTGACATAGAAAGAGTTTAACCTCCGACAAAGAAGATGGATGTAACATTTGAAAGATTATGATTTGGTTATTGATTACCATCCGAGCAAGGCCAATGTTGTAGCTGATGCAATCAGCCGCAAACCATTGATTGCTACCTGTGCTATTAATGTTCATTTCAAACTCAAATGAAACTATAAGTTTGTAGCTGAACTGCAAGTTCAGTCTACCATTGTCTCGAAGATCAAAGAACTTCAAGGACAAGATTAAAAACTACAAGCCATTGTCTTTAAACTACATAATAACTCTGATCCTGACTTTTTAGTTAACTCTAAAGGTTTTTTGTGTTTTCGTGGTCAAATTTGTATACCGAATAATGAATCCATCAAGTCAGATATTCTCAAGGAAGCTCATAGTAGTCATTTCTCTATTCACCCAGGGTCACTAAAGATGTAAAAAGACCTCCGAGAACTTTATTGTTGGCCTAGCATTAAACAAGCCATTACCGACTATGTTTCCAAGTGTTTGACTTGTTAGTGAGTCGACGCTGAACACTATGTCCCCACAGAACTTTTGCAACCTATTGAATTACCTCAGTGAAAGTGGGAACATATTACCATGGATTTTGTAAGTGGTCTACCTTTGACACCCCCAGGAAAATAATGCCATATGGGTCGTAGTTGACCGATTTACTAAATCAATCCATTTCTTACCCGTAAGAATGGACTTTTGCCTCCCAGGAAAATGCAACGCCCTTGACCCGGATGTCACAATTGGGCCCTAAGCCCGAAATCCATATCGTTAAAATTTTCCTTTTTCAAGCCCAATATGATAAGTCCAATAAAAACATAAATCCATACATTAAAAATATAGTCAAATCCAGATGTTTAAAACAGTATTCACAGAGCTCCATTTACAAATATTAAAACATTCGACTTTGACCAAATAATAAAAAATAAGAGTTACATAAAACATATAGGGTCCTAGGAAATACATAGCCCATTACACCTAGGATCCCTATGGGTTACTACCTCACACGGTTTACCTAGTATTTACCAAGTCATTAGCCAATTATTTCTCATACGGGGTTAAAATCTTTGTTTCTCAGTTTTAGTAATCATTTTACACCTTAAAAGACACCAAGGGCCCTTTTCCTCGAATTATAGAACCCCCGAGTGTAAAGTCAAATTCCTTGGGCATAATACCTAGCGAGTACCGATACACCTATATGGGTATCGGTACTCCCCTCTAGGTACCGATAGTCACCCATGAGTACCGATACTAATTTTAGGTTTGAAAGAACTAGACCTTCAAGCCGTAGCGATACGCCCCAACCCACATCGATACTCATCATCGGTATTAAAATCGCTCATTACCGATCCACAACCATATTGGTACTACTACCTTCGCGTACCGGTACATTAAGCCTTTCCCAAGCAATGTAACAGTGTGTACCGATATGCCCTATGTGTACCGGTACGCGAAAGCGTTACTGGAATTCTTAACTTGCAAGGGGTACCGATACACGGGGAGGCGTACCGGTACACCCCTCACAACCCTCCCCTATTTTACTAAAGCGTACCAATATCCTATGCCTAGTACCTATAAGCGAGTCTGATTTTCAAACCCTAGGTGCGAGTTTCACCTAGAAACCCTAATTAACCCCTATGGTTAAACCCCAAACCATTCCTACAAGTTATTGTGATAGCATTAGGTGGATTTCTACCAATTTTAGGCCAATATAACAATAATTCTATGATTTGACATTAACAACCACTCAAGCTACTCTTGGCCAAAAACACCAAATCATGCTTCAAGGCTTAACTTTATGATTTCCAAGAAACTATGAGAGTTAGTGGTGTACTAACCTTAGCTTAGCTGATAACACAAGGCCTTCCTCCAAAGCTTCAAACTTTCCTCCCTTCTTGAGCCTTGGATGAGCTCCCAACCTCTTTCATTACATGGGGAGATTACAAAACACATTACAACGTTGTTGAAGGATAAAAGGGGCTAAAAACATAATCTAAACTAAAGATTAGAGCTCCCAAACTCAAATCCCGTCCAACCCTCTCAACCCTCCAACAACCCCTTCTTTCTCCAACCCAAACAAAGCTTACATTGAAATGTAGATCTTTACAAGCTGGAAAAACTTCCCTCAACAAGCCAAACGTGATTCTAACTCCAAACACTCAAAATCTTACCTTTAGATGGGGTGGTTTGGGTGAGAGATGAGATGGAAAAGGAAGATGAAGACATAAAAGTTGGATGATCTCACCACTCTGCATAATGCAGAGAAATAAGCCTTTGCCTCCCCCACTCTTTAAATTAGGCATTTACCCTTCTACCCCTCCCATCTCCACCCAATCCAACAACCACATGAGCCCAACACACAAGCTAGCCCAAAAGGCTCCTAAAAGCCCAAAAACACGATCCAAACACAAGGCCCATGCATCGATCAAACCCGACCCTTGGATCCTGAAATCTTGGTCGTTACAGCTCTCCCAACCTTAAAGAAATTTCATCCTCAAAATTTACCTGATGGAAACAAATGCGGATAGAGAACTCTCATGTCGTCCTCGACTTCCCATGTTACCTCTTCAATACCATGGTTCCTCCATAACATTTTCACCAAAGGTATGCATTTGTTGCGAAGCTCTGTCACTCCTGTGTCAAGGACCCCAATCGGAACTTCCTCATATGTCAAGTCAGCATTTACCTTAATTTCTTCAAGCAGAACCATATGTGAAGGATCAGAACAATAACTCCTCAACATGGAGACATGAAAACATCGTGGATACGGGCCAACTCTGGTGGCAAGGCTAACCGATAAGCCACTGGTCCCACTCTCTCAAGAATTTCATAAGGCCGATGTACCTTGGGCTTAACTTCCCCTTGCGTCCAAAATGAATGATTCCTTTCCACGGAGATACCTTGAGAAACACTTTCTCACCGACATCATACACTATATGCTAGCGTTTTCGATCCGTGTAGGCCTTTTGAAGGTCAAAACCCGCTTGCAACCTTTCCTTGATGATCTAAACTTTCTCCTCGGTTTGGCTAACCAGGTCGGATCCCACGATCCTCCTCTCATTGAGCTTGGTCCGACACAAGGGTGTCCTACACTTACGCCCATATAACGCCTCAAAAAGGGCCATCTTTATGCTCGACTGGTAATTGTTGTTGTAAGCAAACTCTACAAGCGGTAACTAGTCCTCCGAACTCTTTGCAAAGTCCACAATGCAACACCAGAGCATGTCCTCAAAAATCTGGATGATACGCTCAGACTGACCATCGGTCTGAGGGTGAAAAGCTGTACTAAAATGCAACTTGGTGTCCAAGGCATTATGGATCTTCTTCCGTAACCTAGCTGTGAAACGCAGGTCTCTATCCGAAATGATCGATGATGGTACACCATGCAACCTTACTATCTCCTTTATGTACAGTTGGGCTAACCTTTCCAAGGTAAAATCCATACGTACTGGTAAGAAATGAGCAGACTTGGTCAAATGATCCATAATAACCCAAATAGCGTCATGTTTCCTCTAGGTCATCAGTAGCCCGGTGACAAATCCATGGTGATCTGATCCCACTTCCATTGCAGGATCTGAATAGGCTGAAGCAACCCTGATGGAACCTGATGTTCCGCCTTCACTTGCTGACTAGCTAAGCACCTTGTCACGAATTTAGAGACATCTCTATTCATACTTGGCCACCAATAAAAAGGACGAAGATCTTGATACATTTTGTTGCTTCCCAGATGTACAACAAAAGGACTACGGTGTGCCTCTCTTAAGATGCGGTCTCTCAAATCTTCCAAAGCCGGAACACACAACTGCTCCTTAAAGTACAAGTACCCACCATCTCGTACCTCAAAGTTTGAAGCTTCACCTTTCTGGACTGCTTCAATCTGTGCTACCAACTCTTCATCCAAAGCTTGAGTCCTCTTTATCTCTTGTACCAACATAGGTTCAATTCGAAGCTCGGCTAAAAGGCCTCCATCCTCGATCGTCCTCAATCTGGCAAACATAGCTCTCAGGTCTGACTTAGATTTCCTACTTAGGGCATCAGCCACAACATTCACCTTACCGGGGTGATACTCTATGACACAATCATAGTCTTTCAACAATTCAATCCACCATCGTTGCCTTAGATTCAACTATTTTTGTGTAAGCAAGTATCTCAAGCTCTTATGATCCGTATAAATATAACACTTCTCCCCATAGAGATAATGCCTCCAAATCTTTAATGCAAAGATGACTGTAGCGAGCTCCAAATCATGGGTAGGGTAATTCTCTTCGTGCGGCTTAAGCTGCCTCGAAGCGTAAGCAACCACCTTACCCTCTTGCATAAGGACACAACAAAGCTCATTCAAAGATGCGTCACTAAACACAACATACTCCTCTTCGGGTCGGGTTGGGTTAAAACTGGAGCCTCTGTGAGATAAGCTTTTAGTTGCTCAAAACTTTATTGTCTTCTCTCATTCCATTTAAAAGGGACTCGTTTTTGTAACAGCTTGGTCAACGGTGCGGCTATAATGGAAAAACCCTTAACAAACCACCTATAATACCTGGCAAGTCCTAGGAAACTATGAACTTCTGAATCATTTCGTGGAGGTCTCCACTCCACCACAGCCTGTACCTTCTGAGGGTCCACGCGGATCTCGTCCACAGCAACAATGTAACCAAGAAATGCCACTTCTGAAAGCCAAAATTTGCACTTACTGAACTTGGCAAAAAGACGTCTATCTCTGAGGGTCTGCAAAACTACACGCAGATGGTAGCGTGCTCCTCTTCGAAACGCGAATACACCAAGATGTCATCATTAAAGACCACAACAAAATGATCTAGGTACGATTGGAAGATTTGATTCATTAGGTCCATAAAAGCTGCAGGTGCGTTGGTAAGCCCAAACAGCATTACCAAGAACTCATAGTGTCTATACCGCATCCTAAAAGCAGTTTTCTAGACATCCTCATCCACTACCTTCAACTGGTAGTACCCTGACCTCAAGTCTATCTTAAAAAACACACAAGCACCCCTCAACTAGTCAAACAAATTGTCAATCCTCGGAAGGGGATAACGATTCTTTATCGTTACCTTATTAAGCTACCGATAATCAATACACATCCTCATAGACCCATCTTTTTTTTAACGAATAGGACTGACGCTCCCCAAGGCGAGACACTCGGTCAGATAAAACCTCTCTCTAAAAACTCTTGAATTTGCTTCTTTAATTCTTTTATTTCTGCGGGTGTCATCTGATACGGTGCGACTGACATTGGTGCTATACCCTGTATCACATTGATCCGAAACTCTAATTCACGGTCAAGAGGTAGCCCAGGTAACTCCTCCGAAACACATCGATGAACTTATTAACTGTTCGAAGATTTTCAAGCATTGGACCCTCAACCCTTACATCCACCACATGGGCCAAAAAGGCTTCACAACCTTGTTGCAATAACCTCTGAGCTAACAAGGCCGACACCACACTAGATAGACACGAATTTCTCTCACCTCACATAATCAGCTTGAACCCATCCGCAACATGAAGCTTCAAACTCTTTGCTCTACATCCCAGACTAGCATCATGCTCAAAGAGCCAATCCATCCCCAAGATGGCATTGAACTCTTGAAATGGTAAAACCATTAAATCTGCTGGAAACAACGACCCCTGAACCTCGATCGGGCATCTTCGATACACCTTGTCCACTAACACAGCATATCCCAAGGGACTAGTTACATGGATTCCTACTCAAGTTTCTCAGCAGGAATACCCCACTGCTGAGATATCCCACTACGAATGTAGGAGTGGGTAGACCCTGAATCCACAAGAGCAATAATAGAAACCAAGAACAAGGTGAACGTACCTGAGATAACATCTGTAGTTGCGCAATCCTCCGATCCCTAATTGCATACTGCCTAGCTGGTGCTCTCGCGGTAGATTGGAAGGTGCCTCCCGATACATGGCTTGCTCCTCCTGACTAGATAAGACCCGACCCTGACGTGGAGCGATATAAATCCCAAAGGAGTTTGGTTTCTATGAATAGATCAAAGAGAAATTAAATTCCCCTTACAAAGAAAAGAACTAGAAGGTGATCCACACCGATATAAAACTTATATTGCTCCCCAACACTTGCCTCTATGTTTGCGTCCACACTAATTGCAAACTGGTGCTCCTGCACTCATCTGTGAACCCTTCAAGCTCAACATGGATGAAGAAGATGGCCTCCTATGACTAGCTGACTCAGATCTTCAGTCCGACCTTGAACTTTGATTCGATATTCTCTATTATGATTTATTAGATTCCTCCTCCCTAAGAAGGGGATTATTGTTGTTAGATGGGTTCTAGATCCTCCCATGAACTCCCTTGCCCATTGACGGGCCATGTGTTGTTTTTGCAATTGCTCAAGAGACTTGGCATTTTGTTTAGGTTAATAAGAACACACTTTCAATGCAAGGTTAGGTAAGTCTTGGTTTTTTTCTTCCTCAAGCCCTTCAAGAACCTCTTGCACCTCTATTTATCTTTCGGTGGCAACTAATTCAAGAAAGAGCATGAGTATGGTGTTTATTCAATCTATCAATTGTGCAATTATACACGTCGCAAGTAATAAAGTGATATGAGTTTCAACGGTATCGAGGAGGGCAAGATTGGTTTGGGCCACTTTGCTTAAGTTCTTTGAGGATGTGAAAAGTAAAAACACAATTAAAGGATTATAGGAGTTTAACTAATAACTAAACTAGAAAGCAATAAAGTAAAAGAAAAGATGAGATCGAATGAGAGAGAGAGGCAAGGTTATCGTTAGTTGAGGTGTGATAGCCGATTGGATCGTCTTGGTAAAAAGAGTGCACGGGCAACCTCGGTTGTCGTGGTTGCAACTCGATTGTCGTGGCAACTTTCCAACGGGTTGCCTTGGCAACTAATCGATGGTTGGCGGGCAACTGGGCAACTACTTGATAACGGGCAGCAATTCAAGGCTTATTTGATTTCTTCAATGGTTTTTCTTATCTCTTATTAAGTCGAAACTCTAGCTACTTGTGCATGCCTTGATAATACATCCCTGCGTGAATCAAGGGTGAACAACAACCAATCTTGCGCTCCTCTTAGCCGTTGATCCTTAACTTATTCCTAAGCCGGATTAATCTTCACCATCAATAGATTGAATAAAGACCATACTCATTCGTTTCTTGAATCTAACTCTCCCGATATTAGATAAATAGATGAACTTAAAAGATCCTCTCCCAATTCACTCGGAAACAAGAATAAAAGCCAAGAATGAGTAAACCTTGAATAGAAAAGTGCAAACTCTTATTACCTAAACAAAAACCAATAGTTTCTCACAACAACAAAACACAATAACCCCAACCAATCAAGTTAGTTCATGGTTGGGTTCAAAAGATATACAAAGAATAATCCCCAAACCATGAATCTAATGGATATAAAAGAAGAAGAAGAAGTCGAAATTTCCCCTCCTTGCTATCTTGTCTAAATTTCCCTCTTGCTCTCTCTATGGATTGTCGAAATCTCCTTGCTATTTATAGGGCTAGGCCAAAGTCCTTCTTTGAGGAGGAGTTTGAGTTGGAATTAAATTATCTTTAAAGAATATAATTCTTTATTATAATTTTATTCCTATTAGAACTTCTCCTATCTTCTTGGAATTTAATTCTTCTTTAATCTCTGCATGGCAATCAAATTCCTTTGGGCTTGGGCCTTGCTCCATGTCATCTTGGGCTTGTAAAGTCATTAATTTCGACATCCCTATTGCATTTTGTCTTTGTCGACAAATGCCATGGCAACTGGCTCGGCGTCTCCTTCATGCATTGCCCTGGCAACTAGCTCGGCATATCCTTCATGCATTGCCCTGGCAACTAGCTCGGCATTGCTTTGGCAAGTGATTCTGCACATACACACACAAAAACACACCAAAGCAGCATCTTTTTCCACAAAAATCACCAAGTTATGTAATCAAGCTCAACGGTGGAAAGAAACATGAATTAATGCATGAATGACTAATTATGCAACTATTATGAGCTTAAGTCTAACAATAATATGAGTAAAAAGGGTAATAAAAATAGTACTTTTGAACACTTATCAATACCTACTCAACTGGAGAAACTCTTGCTCATATTCAAAAACTGACCGATTCTCTTTCACCAGATGATTGAACCGATCTCTTAAGGTATCGATGTGGGCCTCACCCACATACTTCTTCTTGAACTCCTCGAGAAAATCATCCCAAGATGGTCGATTGGTGTGCCACCCAAGCTCTACCGTTTCCCACCATTCTCTAGCATTGCCCTTCAACATGGACAAGATATATGACAGCTTGTCTTCTGACCTCAACCTCATTTGCCTCATAATCCAGCGTGTATTGGGTTATCACGCCCCAATCCATGGAAATCCGTAGTGCCTTGCCTTCTCACCCTTTCAATAGGTGCCTCACAAGGGGTGGCAGATACCCTCGGTATTTCCCTCACAATTCGGTGCAATGCCCGGTTCAGATGTGAGAAGTAGTTGACCCCCAGGTCAACTATGTCCTCTGACATATCCTCTTTGCCAGGTATATATTCCTCATCGAAACTCCCTTCTCTAGAGCCCAAACTTTCCTCATCAATTCTTGCTCTCCTTGGCATGGTTATCCTATTCTATACAACAACAAACGAGGTCACACCATTGAATTTTCAGCATTAAAACAAGTACGACTTTGACCCATGGGCATGTATTCGCTAGACACCTATACGCTCTTCTAGACACCCCCGAGGACTTCCTAGAACCCACTAAACCTAAGCTCTAATACCACTAAATGTAACACCCTTGACCCGGATGTCACATTTGGGCCCTAAGCCCAAAATATATACCGTTAAAATTTTTCCTTTTTCAAGCCCAAAAGAATAAGTCCAATAAAAACATAAATCCATACATTGAAAACGTAGTCAAGTTTGGATGTTTAAAATAGTAATTACGGAGCTCCACTTACAAATATTAAAACATTCGACTTTGACCAATTAATACAAAATAAGAGTTACAAAATACATATAGGGTCCTATGAAATACATAGCCCATTTTACATCTAGTATTTGTACTCAACCGTTAGAGTCGATGCTGAAATCCAAACCTTGATGGTGCTCCTTCAAGCCTCACGATAACCTACTAACCTGCAAACGAAAATAACGATTCTAAACGCTAAGCTAACAAGCTCAGTGGTACACCCCCACTCAACTATGCTTCATGCAAATCATAAATAAAGCAATGCAACATGAATGATATCATGGCAATATAGCAATGGCGCTACCATAATCGCCTAAACACATAGCATTATGAATGTATGATCACGCACACAGCTCAAACAAGAACCTCATACATTTACCTAACACCACACAGATAACACCAACATTAAGTGAGGTACGCGCCCACAAAGCATCGGAATCCTACACTTGAGAGAGGCCCGCGTCCACAAAGCATCAGGATCCTATACTCAAGAGGATAAGGCCCGCGTCCACATAGCATCGGGATCCTACATCCATGCTCGGAATTCCTCATCAAGCATCTTTGGAAGAGGCCCGCGTCCATATAGCATCGAGATCCAACATTCGAGAATCTTCAAGGTGTTGCAACACACTTAGGGTATCCAATCCCAACAACAAGGGATGACTCGACTACCTAGGAGTCCCTCAACACACAGCAAGGACCCTAATTACCACATAGCCTCGATTGATCCACCTAGGATCCCTATGGTTTACTACCTCACACGGTTTACCCAAAATTTACCAAGCCATTAACCAATTATTTCTCATACGGGTTAAAATCTCAATTTCTCAGTTTTAGTATTCATTTTACACCAGGGGAGGCATACCCGGGGAGGCATACCAAGGGGGAGGTATGGGAGCATAAATTTCAAACTCTGGGTGCGGGTTTCACCTAAAATCCCTGTTTAACCCCCAAGGTTAAACCCCAAACCGTTCCTACAAGTTATGTTGAAAGTTTTAGGTGGATTACTACCAATTTCAAGCCATTAAAACAACAATTCTAAGATTTGCCATTAACAACCACACCAGCTATAACAAGGCCAAAAACACCAAAACATGCTTCAAAGCTTAACTTCATGATTTCAAGGAAACTATGGGAGTTAGTAGTGTGCTAACCTTAGCTTAGCTGATAACACAAGGCCTTCTTCCAAAGCTTCAAGCTTTTCTCCCTTCTTGAGCCTTGGATGAGCTCCCAACCTCTTTCACTACAAGATATGATACCAACGTGTTACCATATGGTAGGGAGAATTAAGGGAGTCAAAACACAAACCTTTATAAGGGTAAGGTCCCCTAAAAACTCATTCCCATTCTCCCCCATCAACCCCTACCAAAACATACTTTTCCACCAAAACTAGCCATCCAAACCTTGATTGATAAATCTCCTAAAGCTGGACAACTTTCTCTTGAACAACAATTCGTGATTTCCAACACAACCCTCAAAGATTCAACCTTTAGTGATGATGTTTTTGAGAGAAAGAGGGCTTAGAAATGGGAGGAAAATGATAATAAAGTTGGGTGATCTCACCCCTGCCCAAATTGCAGAGAAATCAGCTCTTCCATCCCCTTTCCACTCTTCAAAATGAGCTTTTACCAAATTACCCCTCTCTACTCTTCTCCAACCAACCTAACAACTACAAGCCCACACAAAAGCTAGTCATTGGGCTCATTCAAGCCCAAAACATGATCCAAATACGAGGCCTATGCCTCGATCAAACTTAACCCTCAGATTTCCAGAATCTGAGTCATTACATCACATATATTAATAAATATTTAGACATTGTCATTGATATTGGGCTACATTGCAGGCATCGAAAACTTAAGGAACATAGTATAGTGACTAAAATGCAAAGATTAAGTCTTAGGAAGTCAAAGTGCAAGAAGTAGAAAGTTAGAGGACTAATTAAGCGATTAACGCCTCAAGGGATTAATCATCCTCTACGTAGACAATGAGGGTGAGATTCCTTCACATGAAGGTTTTTTAAACTATCTATAGTAATTAAATAAAAGATATAGGAAAGAAAGATAACATAAAACCATTCCATCGGGTAAATGCTAAGCAACCACCTCCCTTTCTCCTACCTAAGCATACACCTCCATTGAAGCTTAATCCAAGCTTTGTTTTCCTTTGATTTATTGATCTTAGCTAGTTTCTAGCAATTAATCAAGTTCAATCCATTGGTGAAGAGGATTCACCAACACCTAACAAGCCTCCTAGCAAGGGAATTGTAATCTATGAGCCAAAATAGCTTCTGAATTGTCAGTGAGTGTAGTTGTGTCATGGGATTGGCTAGGTGTCATCCCTTTGCATTGTTCATTATTTTGGTAAGCATTGGTAAGTAAAATACAATAGCTTTTATTGACATTGATATCATTGAATAAGGTAAGCATTGATTTACATGAATATTATTGGTTTATATATTGAATCCTTGGATACGGGTATACATTGGATACAATTGACATGCTATAACCCCCTTGACCCGGCCTAGACGCCCAACCGAACCAAGGAGACTACATTAGGTTTGCCGTAGAAAACTGAAGAGATATAACCAAAACCGGTCCATTTTTTTCCTTTTTATCTTGTCTAGATGCAAATTATTACTCTTACATGTTCATACAAACATCAAGTGCAACCCTAACTCAATCGGGCATCAATTAGACATCCAATTGGCCACATTTTCAATTTAGAGACCAAATTGCAAATATAGAGGATTTCAAGATTTAAGACCACTTTTAAGTTACCAATCTTTAATTAGTCAGGTTTCATACCTCCATCCCAAATTTCAGCTCATTCTGATCATTCGACCTCATATAATTTCATTGGCAAGATACAGGGACTAAAATGCAAAGCAAGCAAAACTACCCAAAAATGTCAGTCACTGAGAATACAGTCAACCGTATCGAAACGGGTAAGCCCATATCGATACGGTTTGAAATGCTCTGTTTCAATACACAACCAAGTCGTATCGATACGCCTAACAGAAATACCAAACTTTTGAAATATTTTGAACCGTACCGATACGGTTTCTCAGGTGTTTCGATACGCGGGCTCGAGTTGCAAAAGTGAATTCTAAAGGCTAAAACTTGTATTGAAATGCCCTTCCCCATACAGGTACGCTAGGCCAAATTTGCCTAGGCGTATCAAAACGCACCAGACCCGTACCGATCCTACAAGCCTGTATTTGCCTAGCCGTACTGATACGGTCCCCCGCGTATCGGTACGTCTGGGCCTGTAATGTCACATTTGGCTGATTTTTCACCCAAAAAGCATACTCAAAACACTCCAACATGCTTTAAACACATTACTAACATGTCAAACATATCTCATACCAACAGGCATTACAATTCTAACAACATAACAAGGGTTCATGCATCAAAGAGGAAATCTATAGGCATGCTTCCTAATATGCATCCAACCAATATATCCAAGTGTAAACCAACACCAAAAACAATCTTTAAAGGCCATTTACAACCCAAGAGCAATTAAAGAAACATGTTCAAACAGGGAGTTCCACAAACACCTCCCAAAATACAACAAGTACCCCATTGCCATTATTTATTATAGTCTAAACCAAACCATACTTTGGAAACAAGTCTTGCCAAGATCCCTTTGCTTCTAGCTATCCTCAAAGACCTCAATTATCTACATTGATGGACAACGAGAGCGTAATCACACAAGGCTTAGTGAGGAGTGCTAAAAACAATCACCATCAATGGATTTAAAACCATTCACTTAACATCTTCCTTTAAAACATCATCATGCCCTTTTAAAACATGCACTTTACATCATTAAAACCATCATATTAAACCATATGCTACATGTATCATTAATCAACAGCAAGTTATATTGCTAACCCTCTACTTAAGCCTTCCATGCATTACTACCAAATGCAAAGCTTAAGGAGAAAACATGTATAACCCACATAATACATCATAAGACATTTCAATGATACATCAACAATTATATTGGCTCACAAGTGATCATTAGACAATTCCATTAACAAAAGAGTTCATCGGATACACAGATTCAACAAGTGTTAACCCACCACTTCAAGCCATCTCAACCGGAATAGCGATACAATCACAATCGCGGTACAATAACAACCGGGTACAATAACAACCCACAGGGATACCCATCCCTCTCATCGGTTAGATGCTTAACCCACTAACAGGAGTATTCAGTACTATTTAACCCCTCTACCATTAGGGTACTTGGATGGAGTATTCGGTACACTGTATAAACCCCTCAACATCCAAGACGACTTATTTTAAAGTGCACTCAATCCTATGGCAGGCCAACTATATCCGATAACAATTTTAAAACCACATCACTTGCCAATATAATTAAATATTTAAACATTTACCGCACTCTTTTTAACAAGTATTAAGCCAAACCTTTTCCAAAGCAATAACCATGCTTTAAACCACAAGTATAAACCATACTTACAAGGATCACTTACCATGTGTATCCTTCAGCAAAACATGCATAAAAATAGTATATTGAATACTTTAAATCATGCTTAAATAGTAGGTGCATATAAATCAAACAAGTGCATAAAACCATTTAACACTAGCAAGACTGGGAGCGTAAAATCACTTTACTTACTTCCGAGTTTAGGCAAGCGTTTCAAGCTCTACCTAAACACCCAAAAACACCTTTAAAACATTCAAATGCTGGAATCCACATTTTCACTCACCGATACGCGAAACTCGATTCGCCGACGCGAAAATAAGTATCAGAAGCCTCCTACGCTTCTCCAATCACTTCCGGATCAACCTCCCCTATTTTTACCATAAAACAACAGAGGATTAATGCATCACAATGCATTCCAAACAAAGCAACCACAATCCTTCTTGGATTCTCACAAAACCTTCGCAATTAACCCTGCACAACAACCGAAAACATAACCAAAACACTTCGATTCATAACCCAGCCAACATCTATCAACCTAGCATCACTTCCAACATCAAAACACATCTAAAAACATATTCAAAACAACCTACCACCTCCAGCAACCTTACAACCATATAAACACCGCAAAACCTCAAAACTAACAACCTAAACAAATAGAGATTCCTAAGTTTCGGTATTCCATTGATAAAAACATCTTATCAACATTATTAAACATTCAAAATATGAATCAAAATAACCTCACTTACTGGAAATCAGATTCAATTCGCGAATCAATTCATTTTCCCCAAAAAAAACTTAATTAAACATTAGAGAATCATCAAAATCAGATTAGAAACACAAAAATAAGGATCAAATGCTTGGGAATTTCAATAAAGAACCATAAAATAGAGTAGGTCTCGGGCCTTACCCCTATTGTGAAGTTTCTCACTCAATTGATTTGTGAAAAGCTAAGAAAACACAAGATTATAGTAAGATTTTGTATAAACAATATTTATAAAACAATTTGATAGTAAAATCAAATTAGAAACCACCTCACCTTTGGAAATTTTATGAAAACTGAGTGTTTGGATGGGGAGAGAATGGAGAGAAAAAGGTTGAGAGAAAATGACGTGATTTTTGTTTTAGAAAATATAACCAACTTTTTAACAAAATCCTCTTTAATTACCAATTAAATCACATGTTAAAATTTGTTAAATTAAGGGAGAAATCATCAGAAAAAAATTGGTAGAATAGCTTCTTAAAGATTGTAAGTATTTGACCCTTTTCATTTTAGTCACTAGAAAATCACAGTTTTCAAAACTTTCATTTTGGTCACTAACCAAAATGTCCATCTTCCAAAACTCATTTTTCTAAATCGACTCCACCATTATTAAATACACAATTAATAATGATTTTTAATAATTTTCCATAATTTTTCCAACACAAAAATATACGATCCCGAAACTGACTCGAATCTCTACTCTGGTCCACCGGACCGTCTAAAAACCCACTAAACCGCTAAGCCCTAAAACCGGGGTGTTACACATGCCATAGATTTTATTGAGCTTATGTACGAGTGGACTATGGTCCTTGGGTTAAAACCCTTATTGGCGATGTTGGTGGGATGTATATGTTCGTCATTGTCGATGTGGAGGGATAGACTGATTATCAAATCATTGATTTGGAGATTTTGGATTGGAATTCACGTATCCATCGGTTACTTCGATCCAATAAAAATGAGTATTTTGAATGCAAAGTTCATAGTATGCGTGTATACTGTTAAATTATGTTTATCATATGCCTAATATGTTTTAGTATGGTTTTCACATTGATAATTATGATATTGGACCCATTTACATGCATTATAATTTAATTTGCTATTGTTGATAACTACCTCACTAGGCTATGTAAGCCTAACATAGTTTATTTTATACATTTTTAGGTTCTATAGCTTTGTGAAGTGGATCATGGATAATCAGTTGCAAGTCACCTTCGAGATCCTTTTTGTAATGTACATTTACCCTTTGAACTCCTAAAATGGTGGCATATGGTTCTAGTATGTTTAAATGTCGTAATGGACATGTTTTGAATATGTAAACTTAAAGTATGCATAATGGTATGTTTGGTTCTTAAAATGGCTATTAAGATTGCATAAAAGGCTATATTATCCTCTAATGGCTTAAATGTTGCTAGAGATGTTAAAATGAGGTATAAGCGTGAAACATATGTCATAGAACTTATTGGTAATCATTGGAATTGATTAAGGAATCATGGGACATATTTTGGTTAGGTAAATAATGCAAAAACCAGCGAACAATAGAATTACAGAACAGGGCGTACCGATGCGGGTAGGTCATATCCGTACCAGTGTACATATTTGGACCAAGTGAATATCGGTAAGTGGCATCGGTACAAGTGTGCATATTGGTATCGGTATTGTACCTGGTATACCTGTACAAAATTTCTTTACAAGAATTAGATAAATACATGGGGTACAACTACGAGTTGGCCTCGTACCGATCCCTATTTTAAATCTCAGTTTGGTATCGGTACGACTTAGTCCGTACCGATACTGAATTTTGCTACTAGAATTTGAGGGTTGTATTGTGTACTGATACGGACTGTTCCGTACCGATACCCACATTAATCCCAACAGAATGGCCAGGCGTACCGGTACGGCCTCTCGAGTACCGGTACTAATTATTTGTCTGAACCAATTTAGGAACTTAATAGTCTAGTCCTTAAAATTGATTGGGTTAACTGAACATGTTATTGACCTCAAAACCCAGTGAAATTTGGTGTGCTTATATAATATGACTTTAATTTAGTATTGACAATGTTAATTACTAGTAATGACCTCAATTTTCTAAGTTTTACAATTTGGTCCCTAAATACTAATTACATTGCATTTGAATCCATATTGATAAATTGATTAATTAATTGACTACCTTAGATTCATATTTATTTTAACATTTTATTATTGGAATTCATTGATCAAATTACAGTACACATCGGTTTTCATTGTACAGTTACTGACATTGATCATCGTTGGCATCTCCGTCTTGGTTTCCTACCGGACCCTGAAGGGGGTGTTACAATTACAATTAATTTTGTACAAAACTTGAATACTTGACTAAACTCGAATTTCATAAACTCAAATCGAATCAGAAAATTTTCATTAAAATTTGAGTCATGGAATATGACTCGTCAACTCGAATAACTCAAAATTGTTTGACTCAACTCAATTGAATGCTCACCCTTAAGCTGAGGGATAATAGCATGAAGTGCAAAAAGTGGTCGGAGGCCGTGTTAGGAGAGTGTAGTGTCAAAATTTGTAAACATTGATGGTTAATTTTATTGAATTATTTTGAATCAAGACCAAAATAATAGAATGTATATGTTTTGAGGATTAAAATTATTATTATATCTAGTCTTCAGTTTCAATTTTAACGACAAAGTGACCTGATTGTCATAAAATTTTAATTAAATGACTAAATTTTTACTTTTAGAAGAAAAGTAATATGTTTGTTACCAAACCTATAATTAAGTGACTAAATTGTTAATTTTAGAAAAAATAACATGTTTGTTGCTAAATTTATAACTAAGTGACTTCAAATATATTTTACCCAAAAATATAAAAGAGGAAAAATAAAACCTTCCTAGCTGTACAGCCTGAAACTCTAGAAAGAACGAACAATTAACCCGGCAATGGTTTCTTTGTCGACTTGGAGTAGATACTTAATTCACAAGATCGAGTCCTCCTTCACTCTCAGCTGGAAGGTCGCATTTTCTCTATATTATCTCCCTTCACATTTTGTAATTGATTTCGACTTTTCATTTTTAGGATTTCTCTAATGCATATGCGGAAAACTTATGATTCCGGAGCATTGGGCATGGCTTATTTCGTATTTTTGATGATTTGGAAACGGAGTTTTAGCTCTTTTTATGGTTGTTTTATTGGGTGAATGTGGAGACTTTTCCTTTTTTGGAGTTTGGGTAGTCACTCGTGTTTTCCATTTCTTCTTTTCTAATGCATGAACTTTGTGTTTTGGATTGTTAGACAGTTTTTATTTAGGGTTTTGATCATGTGTGATTTCATCATGATGATGGTTCTGATTTTGGAATTGCATAATCTGTTTTTACCTTTATGTTCTATGCATTTTTTTGCATAAAAAATAATTGCATACAGTGAAATTCTTAGCAAGTATATGAAAATCCATTGAATATGATGATGTCAACTCCGTATGTTAATTGATATTGATATGTACATGTTTTTTTGCTTTAAACCTGTTTTTAGACTAAATGTTGAAGTCAGTGTTCAAATATAGGTTTGATTAGGGCAAAGGCTATAAGGGTATCACATACATTATGGAATGCTTTATAGTCTTGATGCAAGTATGATTCTTCAAACCTTTTTGATGGAAAAAACGATGACCACTTTGGCTTAATTTATTTTTGAAGGATGACCTCTTGGTTTAAAGCATATATAAATGGGGTAATTTCAATGTGGGGTTTGTTAAAAGGTGGAAGATCATATATAAATTGGGTGGAGGGGGAAAACATATATTAGGTTTTTGGTCCCTGGTGAAGATAGTGAGAGCAATTCCTCTTGGTTCTTTTTCAATTTGTCCCATGCTTTGGCCAAAGCTAGAGTCTTTCTGTAGTTCAAAAATAAGCTTGCAGCAGCAAATTTCATTCCATTAAGAAAATCCTGTAGTAGGGGTTGAGAGGGTGTTGGGTTTAGACCTTTTCTCATATCACTAAGTCTTTTTCACTAAAAAGAATTGGGAAATTTAAAGAGGATTAGAGGAATATTCAAAAATAAAATAAAGGTTCATCAGCTTTTTAAAATTTTAGGTGGCTTCTATGGTTATTTCATGCTTCCATTTTGTCATGCTGCATAAATTTTATTGGTTTCAGAAATTGCAAAACTTTTGGTAGGTATTTTCTTGCTAGCATTCTTTATACTATTCTACCTCTTGAACAAAGAGATAAACCCAAACTCTGCTCAATATCCTTTGCCCGTATAACCAATAATCCAAAATTTGTATAGTTAGTAGCCAACATATATGCCTTAACATCTTGTACTAAACTGTAACAAATCGGTCACAACTGGCTCAGCCTCACAAAGTGTACCTCATACTCCGATACTGACATACTGCCCTGAAACAAGGCCATAAACTCACATTTCTTCTCATCCAAGTATCTAACTCCAGATACTTCTTCCTAAAGGTAGCCTGAAAGAACTCCCATGTCACATTACCGAGTTTTATTCCCATGATCATAGTAGTCCACCAACTGTAAGCATCACCCTACAATAGGAACATTGTACATCCCAGCTTTCGGGCATCATTGTACCTCAACTGATCTAGAATCTGATCTGTACTAGCAAACCACTCCTCAGATACTTCGAGTGCCAACCCTCCAAACTCAACTCCTCTAAGACTACGCACACGCTCCAACAACAACCCTGGATTAGCAGCGGCAATTAGTGCCGGTATGGGTACATGTACTCCAACCATTGTAGCCTAAAACGCTCAGTCATCGCCTAAACCAAAGGCGTTATATCACCATACACCGGACTAGGTGGTGCAGGTGGTACTTGTTCCAATTCCTAAGGTGGATTATGTAATGCCTTGGTTTTGGGCTTAGGAGTTTTCCTAGTGGTTTACACGGTCCGGTGGATCGAGATTAAATATTCGAGTCTTATTCATGATTAAAATTGGAACTAATAATTTTGGTGCGAGAAAAATATGGGAAAATATATAAAAATCATTATTTAATATATGGATATTTTTGGTAAAGTCAATTTTGGAAAATAGATTTTGGAAATTGGACATTTTGGCTAGTGACCAAAATGTAAAGATTGAAAACTATTTTTAGTGACTATTTTGAAAAAGGGTCAAAACTTAGAATCTTTAAGGAGCTATTTTACCAAACTTTAATATTAGGTTTTCCTCTTAATTAGGATTATTTTAAAAGTGTTTTAAGTGGGTAATTAAAAGGGAATTAACTAAAAAGTAGTTATTTTTCAAAATAAAAAAGTTATGTAACTTTTCTCCTAAACTTTTCTCTCAAAATTCTTCAGCCAAACGCTCACCTTTTTCATCCAAAATTTGAGGTAACACTCTTGATTTCTTAAGTTTGAGTTTCTTAATTGATTCTTTAATTGTTTCTTTGTAAGACCTTATTTAATTTCTTTGTTTTCAAGATCTAAAACATCCAATTAAGAGGGAAATCACTCATTAGAGGTAAGGTTCGTTCTTATCCTCTAATGAATGGGTCTTTACTGAAATTCCTAAGTATTTAATCCTTGTTTATTGTTTTCTAATAAGTTTTGACCAGTTAATTGTGGAAATTGCTTAAATCAAGGTCTAATAAGTTGGTTTTAATATTGGAATCCCGAAGCTATACGTATCTCTAATTTTCTAGGTTGTTAGTTACGTGTTTTCAGGGAGTTGTGGTGGTTAATTGAATGATGGAGATATAAGGATGTTTGAGAAATGGTTTTAGATGATAATTGATGTTAATTGAAATGTTGGGTTGGGTAAAGTTTGGAAGGGGTTTGCTGTTAGTTTTGGGAGTTGTAGAGTAGTTTTGGGTAAGAGATGTTGAGGCTTAGTGTTTCTGTGATGTTGATTGGATTTTGATACAATGTACCTCTATTTTGTGTGATCAAAAGCAGGGGTGTCTGAACCTCAAGCTTGAACTTGAGTTTTAGAAGCTTTGTAAGTGTGTTTGTCGCATCGGCAAGCGAAGCATTACGAGTCGGTGAGTGGAAATGTGTTTTCAACTTTGCAAAGTTTTGGAAGTTGTGTTTGGGAGTTTAGATTGAGCTTGAAATGCTGATCTAAGCTCGGAAGTAAGTAATGGATGAATTATCTCTCGAGCTCAATTTTGGCGATAGTTTGATGCACTTGTTTTACATGTTTTGATTACTCAATGTTTATGAATATATTGAGCATGGTTTAATGCTGGAAATTCGTTTTGAAATGATGATAATGCATTTGGGAATAATGCACGATTTGTTAATGTTCATAAACATTGTTTAATGCAAAGGTTGATGCATTGGTTAAATGGTTTTGGTAGATGCATAAGAAAACAGTGAGTTGATGATGTTGAAATGAATTATATTGGCAAGTGATGTTATGAAATGGTTTAAAAATGAAATCGGATATAGTTGACCGGCCATAGGAATAATAGTGCACTATAAAAAGGCACCTTGGATGTTGAGGGGTTTATATGGTGTATCGAATACTCCATCCAAGTACCCTAACATTGAGGAGTTTATGTGTATCGAAGACTCCTATTAGTGGTTAAACATCGTACCGATAAGTGGTGTTGAGGAGTTTTTGAGTACTGAATACTCCACCATGGGTTTCACAACGGTGGAGGGGTTTATATGTACCGAATACTCCCGTGTGTGAGCTTTACGTTACCGGTAGATTGTTTGTTAAGTGTTGTGGGAACACTTGTTGAATCCATGTATCCGATGTTACGTTTTGGTAAATGAAACTTGGTAAATGATCCTTGGAAGCCAATATAATTGTTTACGTATCATGAGATGGATTATGTTGTTTAATGTGATTTAAACATGTTTTACTCTTTAAGCCTTGCATTGGTAGTATGCATGAGAAAGCGTAAATTGAGGGTAGCAAATGGAATTTTACTGTGGGATCCATGATACATGTTGCATATGGTTTAATATGTTGTTTTGAAATGTTAAGTGCAAGGTTTTGATAAGGCATGATAATGTGATGAAGATTTAAAAGAGCTTTGAAAAGTATTTTACAAACGTTTAGAGGGGTGGTTTTAAAATACATTGATGATGGTTGTTGTTTGAGCATTCTTCACTAAGCCTAGTGTGCTTACACTCTCTTTTCCATCAATGTAGAAAACTAAGGTTTGAGTCAACAAGAAAGCGAGGAAAGAAATCCCAAGACTTGAACTCAAAGTATGGTTTGGAAATAAAAAATAGTAATAATGGCAATGTGTCGATTAAGGCTTTGGGAGGGTTTTGATGAACTCCCTGATGTTGCAAGTTATATTTGTTGTTTTGGACTTGTAATATGTTTTAAGTGTTCGCAATATGGTTGGATTGATGCTTTGGATGTGGATTAGGAAGCATGCCTCTAGATTTGATTGCTTGAGTATGCTAGGTAAGCTAGGATGGCTTTTGGTGATGATATAATGTTGTTTAAACATGTTGATGATGTTTGGATGATTAGCTAGTTGTTAAGCTTGATTGAAGTGAGCCAAAGTGTCATATGTTGACCTAGAGGTCATTACAAGCCTCTATGTACTGGTACAAGTACCTCAGGATCGGTACGCGGATCTGTATGAGGCTCAAAATATAGAATTTACGCTACGGGTACTAGTACGCCTAGCCACCATATGGGTACGCCTTAAGGGAATTATAAGTTTGTTTCACTACACGGGTTTAAGGATTGGTACACCCCCTTCGATTTTAGCTACCAGTACTGATACGCGGGGTACCGTGTTAGTACGCATTTTGGATTTTGGAATTCAGAGTTTTGAGAAAATAAGAAGGGGGTTGATACCAGTCAAAGTCGTACCGGCACGGGTGTGGTCAACATACCGTATCAGTACACTGAGCCATTTTATCTATTAACCTGTACTGGTACGAGCTTGCCCGTATCGGTATGCTAAGCTGTGTTTGTACATTTGGGTGATGCTGAAGTTTGGAAATCTTGCAATTTGGTCCCTATTCAAGTTGAATGAAATTAATTGTGTTTGATGATTGTTTTGAAATAGGATTTGACCCACATGTATGTAATTGGACTAATTAACGGTTGGTAACCTTAAATATGTAAATTTGCTGAGAATTTATGGAATTTGCGTTTTGGACCCTGAAGTGTTACGTTGTGCAATTGTTCTCGCTTTGAAGTCTGATCTATATGAAAAGTTACCACTGTGTCGTGCTCACATAGGACTCTAATAAAGTTCATCTAGATAAGATAAAAAGGAAAAATGGGTTCAATTTAGCGTTTTAGATCGGGTTTGCTTCGGCAAACCTAATGTGGTCTTTTCAGTCCAGTTTCGGCTAGGCCGGGCTAAGAGGGCTACATATTAGGTGGAGGAGGTGGAAACCCTTCAGGATACACTATCTCACCCTCAAATCCCTTCCCTCCGACAGCAACTCTCATGCTCGATCTTAACTCTCTCCTCGGTGGCATCACATAAAAAACATATCTAAGGCATGATAATTACACCAAAACAAAAACAATCATGCCAGCCTCAAGCAAGGATCCAATACTTTCATTTCAAATCAAAATCATTTTATAACTGTAGTAATAAGGCAATGTGTTCCCAAAAATACCCCAACATAGCATATATCAATCACCGTACGTATAAACAATCACCGTACATAGTAAACAACAATCATTAACAATATCCTAACTTTTCGTAACCTGGCTCTGATACCAACAAATGTAACCCCCTTAACCCGATCTAGCCGAAACCAAGCTAAGAAGACTACATTAGGTTTGCCGAAGCAAACCCAAACTAATAATCTAAATTGGGTCCTTTTTTTTCTTTTTATCTTTTCTAAATGCATAAGTTTAAATCCTAAGGTGAGCATACGACATCGATTTCGACAACAAAGCGATTAGATCACAAAATAGGGTTTAATTGCTTAAACATGCACTATAGGACCAAAATGTAATTTTTAATAATTACAGGGACTTATCCCAAATTCATATTACCAATCCTCAATTAATCAGGTTTCAAGCTCACAGGTTAAATTTCAACCTAAAATAACCATCCAAACTCATCCAACTGCAAGCATTTCATACATAGACTAAATTGCAACATTTCCAACTTCAACATACTAAAATGCACAAAAACAACAGGGCGTACTATTACGGGCAAGCCCGTACCGATACGACCTAAAAAACTTAATAGTTACTCATATTGATACACAAACCACTATATCGATACGGTGTGTTGACCAACCCTTACCGATATAGCATTAACCCGTACCGACCCCCTTATGCTTCCTTACAACTCAGAATTCCAGTGACCAATTCGATTACTGATATGGTATCCTGCGTATCAATATGGCTTTTTAAAATATAGGGGGTGTACCGGTACTTAAACCCGTGTACCGATTCTAGAGTGTAAATTTCAAGGGGTGTATCGATACTCGGTTAACCGTACTGGTACCCCTATGCATTTTACCCTCAAAATATAGCCATTTCAAACCCTGCGTACCAATCCCTGGGTACCCGTACCGGTACGTGAAGGCCTGTAATGACCTCTAGGTCCAACATATAACACTTTGGCTCATTCTAAACACATCCAACACATAACCAAACATCATACAACATCAAGAGCATGCTTAACATCAACATACCAACAATTTAAGAAATCCTAGCAAGCTTAACACAATCAACCACAACATCTATAGGCACGCTCCCTACTCAACATCCAAAACATAAATCCCAAGCAAAAGCCAACACTTAAATCATTATACAAGTCCAAACCAACATTTAAAACTTGCACAAATAGGGAGTTTAGGAAACAACCTTCCCAAACAACAATTGACCACATTGCCTTTATTACTACAAGTCTAAATCAAAATCGTACTTTCGTAAACACAAATTTCCCTTCGCTTACTTGTAGCCTCCAACCTTTAATTCTCTGCATTGATGGAAAAATAGAGCATATGCACACTAGGCTTAGTGAGGAATACTCTAAAACAAACCACCATCAATGTATTTAAAACCATTAAACAATCCTTTTGTAAAACCATTTTCCAAAACACCTTTTTAATCATTTTCAAAACATCATCAACATTATCATGCCTTGTAAACCATGCATTTAAATTTCCAAAACATTCATATTAAACCAGATGCAACATGTATCATGGATTCAACAACAAAGTCCCATTTGCTACCCTCAATTTAAGCTTTCCCATGCATACTACCAATGTAAGGCTTAAAATGTAAAACATGTTTAAACCAACATTATACAACATAATCTATCCCATGATATATCATAAATTATATTTCCTTACAAGTGATCATTAACCAAGTTCCACTTTACTAAATATAACATTAGATACACAGATTCAACAAGTGTCCTCTCAACACTTCCCACATCTCAGGAAACTAACTAAAGCTCCACCAGTGGGAGTTTTCGGTATACATAAACCCTCCACTGTTACGATAACCGTGGTGGAGTCTTCGGTACATATAAACCCCTCAACACCACTCATTGATTAGATGTACTATCCACTAATGGTAGTGTTTAGTACCATGTAACCCCTTGACTGTTAGGGTACTTGGATGGAGTATTCGGTACACATAAACCCCTCAACATCCAAGGCAACTTTTTATAGTGCACTATCAATCCTATGGTCGGCCAACTATATCTGATAACATCTCCATAACCTTTCCATACCATCACTTGCCAATATAATTCTTTTTTATCATTAACTCACATTTTCATATGCATCAATCAAAACCATTTATCCAATGCATTCAACCAATCATTACCAATGTTCAAAACATGCATTACTTCCAAATTAATCCACATCTTT